>VDFB02322083.1:4276872-4693203 GCA_007258455.2 Sequoia sempervirens
CTGGTGGATGAGAACATGGTTGAGGTGCTTTTCCACCCAACCACATTGAAGCAATGCTTCCCCGGAATTCTTTATTCAGTCGAAGAATACCCGACCCTACATAGAACACTTAGTAAGAGATATAGTTTTCTAGGTGGAATCTGTGTGTGCCTAACTACATGCATCTCTATCTACTGTTAGAATATGCAAGTTCCATGTTAAGTAAACAAATACAACAGAGAGAGGATAAATATTAATAGTTTGTTCCATAGATTAAAAAAAGCTCATCATATCAACACTCTCTGGCACCCATTCCTGAGTAAAAAGTTCATCATATCAAAGGGGTATCCCTCCCTTTTAGACCATCTATTAGCATCATATTCTAGTGTGCTACAGTCTACCATTGAATTTGTGTATCATATCATTTCATTATTTGACCACCAATAAGCCATTTAAAACATGTATAACCATTTGTTTATTCACCACACGTCTTTCTTTCTATGTATTGCAAATCCATATTGTTTTATTTCTACATTTCTTTCCTTGCAATCAAAGTTTAACAATCTTATTCAAAATATTAATCAAGATCAATCAAAAGGTATACCACACGTATGTGCATGTGTATAAATGAAGTGTTTATGCATGTACACATATATGCCTATAAGTGAACATAGTTGGAAAATGCATATACATTTTGAATAGAAAAGGAAAATCTACCTTACATATAGGAAATCCATATTGAGAAAAGATAAACATCAACTTGTTTAGATGCTCCATTTAATATTTCAATGACATCTAGTCTCTATTAAAATTCAAATAAAACATTTATTCCACAGACATTTGTCTAACACGACTGATCTATAATATCCATAGTAATCATTACCAGAGAAATATCATTTCATACAAAAAAGAAGAATCCCTTCAATCTATTTCAATTCAGATTCTAAGTTGTCTATTTTTGGTCAATCATGTCCATCTGTTGTTCAATTTAGAATTACCATTGTAATATTTTCATAAAGAACATCATCATATTGAAAATAAATATAAATGCTTTGTTCCATTAAGATGAGATTTCACAAAAAGGGTGGTCGATAGGCATGTTATTATGAAGTTGATAACATGCTATCAATTTTTCTATAGATTATCCATTTTATTTGATAGCAATTGAGCCTCAGTTTAGCCTTCAATATTATGAAAGCACCCTTCAAATATACTTATAAAGAATAGCGTAAGTCGTTCTTTGACCTTGGTTATAACACTGGAATGAATCGACAGTGAAAATAAGTATATATATATATATATATATATACGCATGCATCAAACATTCACATGATGAATTATAGGGTTCTATTAACCTGCTGCCAAAGATGGTTGATTACTGTTTTCACATAATACATTAATGTTTTAGCATGCATCGAACGATGGCACATTCATTCTAAGAGAGTTTTTCACCGAATGATAAAATTGTTTGGCCAAGGTTTCCATAGAACAATAACTTTGTTCTTCACATACTATCTTTATAGAGTGTGATGAAACACACACATAAAAATAATAGTGATAGTCTTAGTTCGACCATGCATTAGTAGGGCTCGTTATCGCCACAACTTACCACCCAAAATGGTGGATCGACATATGTGAACGATGCATGTCGTTCACTACTTGGAAAATATCAAGCGATATGAATCGCTCAACCATTTAAGCTCGACACCCATAGGGTGACAAAAATACAATATACACCAATCACCATAGGGTGTTGTGCAAACAATGCATCATTACACAAAGATTTGAAAAAATAAATTTATTAACACTAGTTGGGCCAAGCGGCCTCGACCTACAAAAAGATAAGAAAATGGGAGGTGTTGTCACAATAGTGGTTTACAATTCCTGAGAGGAACGGATTTTAGCTGAAATCACATATTTTTAGAAAATATAATGATTTAAGCCTTAAAAAGTTCCATTTTAAGGATTCCAATTGAAGAGGGTTTGATCAAATCACCTTAGATCAAACCCCTTGATAAAGAACCTTGCTCTTTAAACCATACCCATAAATGCCTCCTTTACACCTATCAAAATGCTGATAAAAAATCACTTTTGATTTAGCTTTTGGGGATCAAATGAATTCATTTAAAATTTATTTTAAATGATTATGGTATTCCTCAGAACAAGCTATCCAATGAATATAATTTTAATATGTTTTGGCTTTGTTATGTATTTGTTTTTTAAGTTTTATTAAACATAGGTTTTCATCGAAAATGAATTTATTTGTTCTTCACATGTGGAAAAAGATTATCAAAAAAAAAAATTGAAAAATATGAGTGCACTAGATATTGAAGTCCTTTGATCCAACAAAAAAAAAATAAAAAGTAAATTTTGACATATACAAAAAGGTTACGCTGCATAACGCAGGTTATGTCAATTATAATTTGTTTGACTTTGAAACTTGATTAAGGAAAAATATTCAATAAAAAACTATATAACCAAGTGGAAGCACTAGATATCAGAGTTACAAATCTAAATTTGAAAGAATTAGAATTTAATCCTTCATGGAAAAAAGTTATGTGTTATAACGTAGGCGCCACTTTTAAAATGTTATTTTTTGAAAAAATCAATTTTCATGGGAGATGGAAAAGAAGTACAATTTGATTCCAAAAATTTTGAAAAAAATATTTTTAGAATCTACAGACAAAATTTGATGAGACTCTAGTTTGTACTATCTTCAAATTCCTCACGGTTTAGCCGCTATAGGTGCCCGAATGTGAAGATTTAGTTAAAAATAATAATTTCAGTGTCCAGTTTGGCCAAAAATTGTAAACCACTATTATGGGATCACCCTGCCAGGTGAAACCCATCATGGGGATCTAGCTAATACCCATGCAAAGCATAACAAAATACAAGCTTGTTGTGGTGGCTTCAACCCCAACAAAGCTAACATGGTTTGACATAAGTTGTCTAAAAAATGCATTTCACAAGAATACTAGACGATGAAATGCATAACACAACCTCAAAATAATGAATATGAAAAAGTAAGCTTTCAATTTCAAGGAAACATCAGTGGGGGTTCGAATTACCTCACTTTTCTACGTTTCTGGTATTTTTTTGATGGTTTTTGGCAACAATTTTTCAACCCTTGTGCTTTCTCCTTCTTTGTCGATTCTCCTTTCAATCTTCCTTTGTTTTCTTGCTAAATTCTTTGCTTAATTTCCCCCTGACCATAAATATCTCCTTACTAAATTCGGTGATAGTGGTCTTAAATTTTCCTATCTCCATATTCTTTACCTAGTCGCCCACTTCCTCTTCTTCCTGAGCATTGGTTGTAGCTTTTTTTATATGAGAGGGGTCAACCCCTATCTCATTCATTATGGGAGTTACAAATTTTAACCACGTTTTTGTTATTTTTTTTCAAGAAAATTAAAATTAAAAACTCAAGGTAAAACATATATATGTATATATATACATATATATGCATATATATATATACATATATATATACATATATACATATATATACATATATACATATATATATATACATATATACATATATATATTATGAAAATATATATACATATATACATATATATAGACATACATATATATACATACATAGAGAGAATATATGTATATATATATTATTAAGATATGGGGAGAGTACATATAGTATATATATACATACATATATACACATTACATATACACATACATATATTAACATATATATATTACATACACATATATACATATATATATATACATATATATATGTATATATGTATATGTATGTATATGTATGTATATATATGTATATATATATATATATATGTATGACATATATTATATATATATGAGATATGATATGAGGAGCAGAGGAGATGATATATAGTATATATATATATATATGATAGAGAGTGGAAGGATATGTGTATTATTATATGTATATATATGCATATATATAATATATACATAAATATATATATATATATATATATATATATATGTATGTATATATATATATATATATACATACATATATATATATATCATGTATATGTATATATATACAATTTTACCCACATAAGATTATATGCATATATACATATATTCAATATATATTTTCAATCATACATGTTTATTTTATTTGTCTCATTTCCTCATACAAAATATATTTTCAATTTCATTAAAAAGAACAAACAATGCAATTGTTTTTCATATGATAATTGTATTTGATGGAATGAGTTTTCAATTTCATTAAATATCAATTTTGAAATAGACAGGGTAAGACAAGAATGCACTAATTCATTCCTTATACTAATTATAATTCTCACACCAAATATAATGATATTTATCAACTTTCAAACATATGCAAATGTCATGGTCTACTGTGGTGTGTAAGATTTCAAATTTCATTCTTGCTTACTGTGGTAATTCGGCTAAGTGTTCCTACCTCAATCAAGTTCTCATCCTTCAACTTGCTCTTGCACACACATTCTTACACTTTCCCACTTATCAGTAACCTTTAATCGATGATCTTATGGAATAATTTTCTTAAATTAGAAAATTGCATGATATTCATTTTCAATTTCATCATTGCATTTTATCAAATCCATAAATAAAATTGATAAATTCTAGTTTTCAAATATTTCAATTTTCTCAACATTATTAAATGCAAGCAATGAAATTGAGATATGACATAAAGTAACAACTATCTTAAATTCTCCCCATAGTAATTTTGCATGTACATTACTATCATAAGTTGGTTTGTCACTAACATGAGGTAGTTGTCCCAAATCTCCTACCAAAATGATTGATCTTTCTCCAAAACTCAAGTTTGATTTTCCTGGAAAAGCTTGGCATTGTCTTGAATCAATATTTTTAAGAAAAAATTATCCAATAAAACTCATTTCATCAATCGATATGTATTTTATATGATGCAGTTTTTTTTGGAAAGTTGTGAGCCTTGTGCCTTCTAATTCAAAAAAAATGTGTAAGTCGAATTCTTAGTGTTGAATGAATTATCGATGCACCAATGTTAAAAGTTGCAACTCTAATTGTTGTGAGTAATAATAGGCAAGAACATTATGGTGTTGATGCATCTTGAAGAGCTTGACGAATTGCACATGAATTAGATATGATTTACCTATTCCATTTGTTCCTTGAATTAGCATGCATAGTGGCATGACATTTTTATCTTGATAATGATGTGGCATAATAATATCAAGTGTTTTTTTGCTTAGTACCTAAGGTTCCATGTAATATTCTCCTTGATATTCAATACTCCATAGAGTGTGTCTATCAAAATATCTTCTACCTAACATATCTATCCCTATTGCATCCATAATTTGTCCACCATGTAGTCTTGAGATGATCTCCCACTCATGTTCAACTGTATTATGATTATTAGGTATAACATCCTCATCTTCATAATCATTATAATTTTTAGTTTCATCTAATAATATTCATTCATTCCAAATGCCATGGATTATAGTTGAGTGGCTCCCAATTTGATATAATTGTAGTCTCATCAAGTCCAATATCTCTTTGTATATTACAAAATGGCTTGTACAACAATAATTCTGACTAACAAAATTCAACCCACTTTTTCAATTGATGTGTAGGTATAGTGGGAAATCTTGGAAATGCTCTCAGAATATCTGTCATGATCCTTGCTTCCCATTTGTAATCTCTTCTCCGCTTAGGATTATAAGTCTAAGATCTAGTTGCATCTATAAGTGTAACACGTTCCATTACATATGGTCTATCCAGATATCCTTCAACAAAATGTTTTAGGTGACTTTCATCATCATGTTCTTCATTTTTTGTCACTAGATTGAACACCTCTTTTGAAACATTTAATGTGACAAATACTCTACTACTTTCTACCAATTGCAACTCCAATAAAATATAGCATGTTTCTTGTGGTCCAATGTCTCTTTCAATGATGGTTTTTGTTAGAAGTATTTTTTATGCTCTTGATGCTACTTCATCTGGATTTTCAATATTTGCAAGTCGCATTAACATTTAATGAAATTTTTATGAACTCTTTCCAGCTTTTGCTGCATATTTTGCAATATAATTGATTATAGCATGTCTTGAAAGAACTAATTACCAATATACATTTTCTCTCCATAATTGAAGAATGTTATGATTATGCATATTCACCCAATCATCATTTCTTGCAAGTTCATATATTTTATCTCCCATGTTTGGGTCTTCAAATAATTTTGATCCATCTAGATGCAATGGCCATGGTGCACTGTACCTACAAACAAAAGGTCATTTGTTAGTTTATATAAACATTTAAAAAATTACTTGATACAAAATATTCAAATATTTAAATAGCTTACCTACAAACCATCCTTCCTCTTTTTTTATGAAGGCAAGCACCTTCTTTACATATTGTATGGTGTTCAACACAATTGAGTAACTCTTCATAGTCACATTCCAAGTCTATATAGCTCAATTGTTGTGCATTTTGAAGGCATGGATGTTGTGTAAATTTTTTTAGGACCTATTATTGATGACATAACATATTTTATAGTTACTATATATTATTTTTAAGTATATATATTTTGAAAAATATATATAATTGAGAATTAATATCATACCTGTATGTTTTGTTGATGTGGATCTCCTTATGGATTCCATGTATGAACAATAGAATCAAAATATTTTTGTGCATTTTTCTTTCATGATCATTTCCCCAATTAAGGTTGTCTGTATTTGATGCTCCCTTTAACCATATAAATCCATGCACATGTGGTGATCCTCTATGTTGTCATTCATATCTTGACCAATAATCCTTTACTTTCATTCCCTTCTATCTTATTTCTTTTTGAAACATTGTATATCGTAGGTGCATGTAATATTCCACAATATGTGGATACCCAATAATATTTTTTCATCGCCACTTTTGTGCTTCTTGTGGATTAGTTGGTTGTGTTCTTGGCATTAGTGTGCATGCAAATCTGGCCAATACATATCTACTATACTCAAAGTAAATAAAATAGTTGGTGTTCTGATTTGATACAAGAGGTCAGTTAATTTAGCTTGACATTTTTTCCAATAAGATCTTGTACCGCTTAGTATAGTACCAAAACACATCAAATGATCGGCTAGATGTGAGGGGGATATTTTCTATATGCTCTTGTAACTCATTGATTGTGATTGACATGTCTTGAAAGCTCTTTTTGACAAACACAACAAATGAGTTTTGTGAACAATGTCTCATAATCATATTCATCATATAATATTTAAATCGAGGGTGTCATCCAAATTGGTGATCTCTATATTGAAATAAATTCTTAACAAACTCATGTAGATGGACTATCCTTATTCGTGTTTCTAACCAATCACATCATCCATATGAAAATAGTGTTGGAAAAGCTATATCAAGTAATCCTTCAGTGACATACTCATTTATTGGAAATGTTCCAATTCCTAGCCAATCTATTAGTGATCCAAGATCTAGATTAGGGTTATTTACCCATGCATGGATTACTTCCATCTCTCTTTGAACATTTAGTGGTTTTGATATTATTGACGTAGTGTGATCAATAATGTTTCCTTCATCCATCTCTATCATAGGACCCACAAATACATATTCATTTGCATCTTAATCAAACTCCATATGAAAATAGTTCAATTTGTCAAAAATGTTTTCATTTGAATTGCATGTAAGTTCACTAAGAGAATTTTCATCACTTTGCACATAGATCTATAGAACTTAACATGTTCTATCTTAGATTTTAGTGCTTTGTACACCCTCTCTCTATTGAGTGTAAAATTGTAATTGGTTCCACATTGATCCTTCCTTTAAACAATAATAATTGGTAAATATTTTATTTGATGTCGTAAAATGTTAGTTATTTCTCCTACTTCTTGTGGAAAACTTATGGTATGTCCTTTATATTTATACTAGAACCTCCAATTGCATGTGTGACTTGAAGTATTGGATTTACATGTGCTATCAACATTTCCTCAATTTGTGTTAATTTTACAAGTTCTGGTTGTTGTGGACCAAGATACATATTATTTAATGTTGAAAATTGATGTTCATGTTTCTCTTGTTGACATCTATTGTAAATTAGGCCTTCAGGAACTTGTACAACCTTCATTGCAGGGTAACTTTTTTGATAAATATAACACATGTTTGGCATTGCAAGCTTATCTAGTTCATGCCAAAATATCATTTATAAATATTTCAAATCAATTTATATGTTTATATTTTTATTACGTGTACCTAGATCTCTTTCATTTTGTGTTCTTTGTAGTTGTCTTTGTCTTCTCAATTGTGAGGTTAAATCCTCTTGTGAACTATTATTTTCTACATGATTTTTAATTTCAACATTTATTGCATCTTGAACTCTATTTTCTGGTGTTTCTAGCACATAATATGTTGTAATTCAATTAATTCCTTCAGATTTACCCTTTGTATTCCCATGAGATTAATAATGTCTTTCAACTAATTCACGATTATGTACTTGTATTTGTTGTCTTTCTATCTCGTTAAATTGGTTTAAATGCTCATCCCTTTGTACTCTTCTTCTTAATATATATTGCTCCTCTTAAGATGTTTGTACACGATACATTCTCATCTAATTTGCATGTTGTCTCATTTCTGCTTCAATCTCTTCAATTGTCATATCTGCCCTACATTTAGCACGTCTTTCTGTATTATTTTAGTTTCAATGATTTCTCACTTCCTCTCCTTGTGCATCATTTGTTTGTTCACGTCGTTGTCTCATGTAATTTCAAACATATTCTCTTTGATGTTCTCTTTGTTGTTCTTCATTTTTAAAACTTAATCTTGACAAGACATCCTAAACAATTATATAACAAATTTAATCAAACAAAATTATGCTAAAAAAATAATACAAATTATTTTTAAAATATATCACAAAATTAATACAAATTAAAAGATAAATCTTATTTATTTTTTGATATGTGATAAATCTTATTTATTTATAATATATAATTTACAATTTAATTATGTTAATAAAAGTGAGTGTCTTTGAAAAATTGGTCAAAAATAAAACATAAATTAAATAAGTATTATAAATATGAACAATTTTTTTATACACTAATTTCATAAAAAAAAATTATCACAAAATCAATGCAAATTAATTGATAAATTTTATTTATTTATAACATATAATTTATTATTTAATCCTCTTAATAAAAAATGAGTGTCTTTAAAAAACTATTCAAAATAAAATATATGCAAACCCTTTTCTAACAAATGATATTTTCATAATAAAATAAAACAAAAGTAAAATTTTATTTATAAATTACATATTAGGATTACTTTTTTACTTAATAAAAAAATGAGTGTATTTAGAAAATATGAAAGTAAAATTTTATTTATTAATTACGGTATAGATTTATTCTTTTTTAATAGTAAAATTATTTTCAATAAGGATTATTTTTTAAAGTATTAAAATGCACAAACTTGTATTTTTTTTGTGATTATCACTTAATTTCTTCTTAAAATTATCACTCCACCTTCTCCTTTTGTAGCTTTTTTCTCAATTCGTAATTATTTTTTCCTTTTTCTTTCCCTTTCCATTTATATAATTTTTTGTCGTTGTCACCTATTCATGTGTCTTTTAATTTTTATTTATGGGCTATATATTGTTTATTAAACCTTTTCATTATTAATTTAATACATGTAAGTAATTTAATATATTTTAATTCATTTTTGTTACAACTCTTAACTTAATTAAGTTTATGTTAATATTATTTCTAATATATTAATTATATTTTTAGGTACATATTTCATTAATATTTCAATTCTAATAAATTAAAAAATAGTTTTACTTTTTTATTTAATTATTTATTAACTTAATAAGTCTATTATTTGTTATTAATTTTTTTAAATTATTATGTTGGGATCAAGTTTCAAAGGGATTCGGAGAACTGGGCGCTGATGCGAAATTGCGTGATCCTCAAAATCCGGGTGAAGGCGGCATACCAAGTGTGTTCTTTCCTGCGTAGGTTAGGAGTTTATGAGCATTTATGTTGAATTCATCGTCATCCTCTTCTCTCTGCCATTTGGCAGAGGCCGTACCCCCTAACCCCCCTCCGGCGACTCCCCTAACATTTATGGTGTCTGACATCGTTAGCCCAAACATTCCTGATTCTTCTCCTTTGTTGTCGAGACCCAAGACTTTCTCTGAGGCGGTGGCGAAAGCTGGGGTCTCCATCGACACGGGTGCAAGGTTTACCATTGCTAACCCTAATGAATCCACCGAAGAAGGTAAGATTTGTGGGGTTGCTCCCACATCTCTCTCTATTTCTCCTAATCCCGAAATGCTTGCTGAAATTTGTAAGGAGAAAAATAGACTCAAAAGTTCTGCTATCTTTTTTTCTGCTGTCGATTTGGATAAATGTCCGCCAAGGAAATTTATGGATGATTGGTTTCATAATTTTTGGAACTTGAAGCTTGGCTTCCATATTTCATTCTGTAGACAGATTCAGAAAGGATTGTTTGTTATTTTTTTCACCTCCCATGAAACCCAAATGGAAATTCTCAAAAAATAATACTGGACCGTCGGAAATACCTCATTCCGCGCCATCGCGTGGTCGCCGGAAGCCATTCATGAGGAAGTCCTCGCGCTTTCGGCCCCGCGTTGGATTGTGATCAAACAGATCTCGCCTTTCTTATGGCGGTTTCTCCCGCAGTTGCTTGAACCTCTTGGTAAGGTCATCTGCATGGACGATACCGTTAGACTGGTCCCTCACATGGATGCTAGAGTTCTTATTTCTCTGAACCCTGGATTTGAAATCCCCCCTGAAATCAATATTTGCATTTCGGATGACAAATTTGTGTGCCCCGTTGATATTCTAGGGGGTCTAAACGCTTGCTTTCTGTGCAGAAGGGAAGGGCATCTAAGGAGAGATTTCCCTATCATAAAGAAGAAACCCCTGCCCGCCAAAACCCCGCATCCCCATAGTTCACCATCTGTTGGTAACCCTAACCCAGAAAATTCAATTGAGAATGCCCCTCCGTCTGAGCTGCCTGCAAAGCTCGACCCCCCTTTGGCGTCTTGCAACCCATCCACCACCTTTGCTCCCCCTCAATCTGGATTCCAGGGTGATCCCTTCCCTCCCATGGATAGTGCTCCTAATGCCGGCTTCACTGCGGTTGCTAAAACATCTAACAAGAGATGACGTAGGGCCAATAAGCAGACCATTATTGAAGCTGAAGTTTCTCGGGCCCTTTGCTCTCAGTCCAACCCTGTCACCGTCAATTCCGTCGTGTCCGAGCCTAAAGAACCGCTCCCCAGCTCCACCCCTTCAGGCTCGGATATGATGGAATGCTTTTTCAGATGTCAGGACCCGCCCCCTTCCATAAGATTCCCTCCTAAAGTGTTTCGTGAACTTGGAGATGATTGTATGCTTGAAATCATCCCGACCAATAATTTTTCTGAGGCTTCGACCTCTCTCACTCAGAAACATTCCGTAGATCTGGAGTATATATCTCATGAGGATTCTGAGAATGACGATGATGGTAGAGATGCTTTTCCCATGGCCAAGCGGAGGGGGAGACGCTTAGGCTCCAAAAATAAGAACCCCTCAAAGAAAAAAATGGGTGACTCCCAGGGCATTGCGGTGGCTTCATTGGCAGGCACATCTGAACTCAGCGTACCCTCCTTAATTACTCCCCAATGAATTGTATTTCGTGGAATATCCGGGGGCTTGAATCCCCTGACAGAAAGTGGATCATTAAGTGTTTCCTTGACACCTTTAATTCTTTGGACTTCCTCATGTTACAGGAAATTAAGGCCACAGGGTACATTTTGGATGTCAATCTCAATTTTCTTTGGAAAGATGCTAATAAATTTTTCACCAACCACCCTAGAGGTAGGGGGGTGTTGCACTTCTGATTAACAACAAGTGGGCCAAGTTTATCACTGGTAATGGATCCTCCCCCTGCAATAGGGCGGTTTGGGTCACTCTCAATGTCAATAACCTTATTTTTGGCATTTGTTCTGTTTATGCCCCGAATGATTTCAAGGAGAGAGCTTGTCTCTGGGATTGGTTAACCGCTCTCCCTAACATTCCTTGGCTTGTTGGGGGAGACTTCAACATGATTGAGTCTCAGGATGACAAACTTGGTGGCCGCCCGTTTGTCTAGAAAGATTTTGAAAAAATGCAATGGTGCAAGATGTTAAGTTCCAAACATTTGTTTGATCCGTTATCCGGCGCTAAGGACTCTCACCTCGAATTATGGCATACCTGGTGTAATTTCCAACAGCCCCCCTACAGGATTTACTCCAGACTTGACCGCTTCTATGCCAGCAAGAACTTTTTCTCCTTTCTCCCTGATAATCTTGGTCGTGCGGTCCTGGTTACCCCCACCTCTCTCTCCGATCACCACCCTATCTCTTCATGTATCAGGATCAATAGCTCCCCTTATCCTTGCGAAATACCCCACCCCAAATTCTTTCTTAATACTAATCTGCTCAGTGATGAAGACACCCTTTGCGCCATCCGTATCATTAGCATCTTAAACAGAAAAAGTTTCCCTGCCATGTCTCACTTAGACAGATGGAACCTGAATCTGCATTCCTGGCAGAATCTCTTGCGGACCATAGGGAAAAAAAGGTCTAAAGACTTTAGGTTTGTGGAAAAGAAGCTTTCCTTCGAGCTGCAAATTGCTGAAAAGAATATCCAGGCCAACCCTGCCGATTGTGAGCTTATCTCTCAAGTTGTGAAGGCTAAAGATGCCCTTAGACAACATCAACAGGTCAAGGTCAAGGGTGCCATGGTCAGATCCTGTGCTAACTGGCTTTTGTGTGGGGACAGAGGCTCCAAATTCTTCTTCAACCTCATCAAACAAAAGCAATCTAATGAGAATATTGAAAGACTTGTTGTTGATAACAATGAAATTAACGATCTGGATAACATCAAAAAGGCCTTTGCCAGTTTTTATCGCTTCACCTCTGAGGATTCGGAGGATGCTGCCCTCTTGAGAGACCAAATCCGTTCCCTCATTCCCAATAGGATCTCCTCGATAGAAGCTAATCAGCTGTCCAAAGAGATCTCTCTTGAAGAAATTGAAAATGTCATTAAGGAGCTTAATAATGACAAGGCCCCTGGCCCGGACGGGCTGCCTGTTGAGTTCTACAAGGCCAATATAGGCTGGATTTGCAATGACCTACTGGATATTTATTATGAGGCCATTGCTAGAGGTTCCTTGGGTTCTTCTATTAACAGGGGAATTATCAAATTGCTCCCCAAGGATGGGGACAAAGCGCTCATCAAGAACTGGTGACCTATTACTCTCCTCAATGTTTCCTATAAAATCTTTGCCAAAATTCTGGCCCTCAGGATTAAAAATATTCTGCCCAAGTTTGTGTGCCCTACTCAAACGAGATTTATAAAAGGGAGATATATCTTGGAAAATTTGATTACCGGTTGGGAAGCCATGAATTGGGCCCATGTCTCTAAACAAGATTTTGTCATGTTCCTTCTGGACTTTGAGAAAGCGTACGACAGAGTGGAGTGGAATTTCATTTCCATGATGCTCGAAGCCTTTGGTTTCCCTAGTATTTTCTGCAATTATGTGAAAATTCTTTTCAAAGATGCCTTCGCGCAGGTCGATGTGAATGGCTACCTTACTGACTCTTTTCCTCTTGAAAGATCCATCAGACAGGGGTGCCCCTTGGCCCCTGCCCTGTTTGTGATCGCTTCTGAAGCCCTCTATTACATCCTTAGAGACAATTCTGTCTCCTCGGCTGTCAAAGGTATATCTCTTCCCAATGACAGTGAGCTCATTAATTGCCAGTTCGCTGACGACACTGCGATCTTCCTTGAAGCTACGGCTAATAACTTCGAAACCCTTTATCACAAGCTCAACATTTTTTGCAAAATCTCGGGCGCTCGCCTTTCCCACCTAAAGTCTGTCTACCTTGGGTGGTTTGAGCAGCCACCCAACTGGTTCAAGAGCTATAACTTTCAATGGGGTGGCCCTAACAAGATTGTGAGATATCTTGGTATTCCCTTCTCCATCGACCCCTCCCTTAAAGATATGTGGTTCTGGGTCAAAGACAAGATTGTGAAGAAGCTCCATAAATGGCATAACAGGGCCCTGTCACTGGCCGGCAGAGTGCAGGTTTGCCAGAAAATTCTGTCATCATATAATATTTATTACTCTCCAGCTTGGATGTTCAGTAACTATCAAATCTATGAGATCCAAAAAGAGATTAGGAAGTTTCTTTGGTCTGATGGCAAAGGAAAGAACAAAATGCATGCGGTTAAATGGGAATGGTGTCACACCAACAAGTTCCTTGGGGGACTTGGCCTGAAGGATCTTAAGCTCCAGGGGATTGCCCTTGCCGCCAAGTGGATCTTTCACTCTCTTGATGGTGATGATCCCTAGAAGGTCTTGGTTAGAAATAACATTGAAAGGGGTATCCCCAAGAAAGCCAAGTCTTGGAAGAATCTTCCTTTTAATGATCTTGTCCTTGGTGATTTTCCAGTGAATGTGCAAGGATTTGCAGTTTTTAGATCCATCTGGAAAGCTTGGAATTATGTGAAACGTTTTATAACTAATAGGACCTTCCATGATGATGCCCATCTTTACGGTGAAAGGTCCATTTGGTGGAACCTAAATTACTCTGGCAAGCCCCTTGCCCTCCTCTCAGGGCTGCTCTGCTAGGCAATGGAATAGCAAAGGCATCTCCCAATTGGCTGACTTATTTGAGCATGACAGATTAATAGACTAGGAGGTTCTCAGTAACAAGTTTGACCTTCTCGGCTCCCAGAAGAAAACGTACAATTTGATCCGCAAGGCCACCAGAAATCTCCCGACCTCCTGTCAAATTGACTCCCACAGATTTTTAAGCATCAAGTGGCCTGATGGGACCGTTCTTAACAAAATCAAAGCCAAAAACATTTACAACACTATTGGGCACTCTGAGGCCGTTATAGATCACATTAACAAGGTCTGGTACTCTTCTTTAGACACCCGTGCGTGGAAGAACTTGTTTGAAAATCTTTGGAAAGGGCCTACTGAACCTAAGATTAAATGTTTTAACTGGCTGGTTATTCTTGATAGACTCCCTATCAAAAAAGATCCCCTTGGTACTGATATTTGTCCCATGTGCAGGTTACCCGAAACTGGTAGACACATTCTTTTTGACTGCATTTTTGCTAAAGAGATTTGGCATATGTTTGGCATTATGTATCCTTCTTTCTTTAACATCTTTGAGATTATTACCCGGCATATTGTTGGCTTGAAACAAGATACTAATTTATTTTGGAAAATCCTCTCCTCTGTGATTTTGTGGCAAATCTAGAAATGTAGAAATGAAGAGAGATTGCAGAATAATCCCAGAATTCTTACTGAGTCTTTTCGAAAACTCATCTACCTAAAATTTTTTTGTAGGTCCACACTACTATGTTGATTGAAAAAGAGAAGCTCAAAAGGTTCCTCAAGAATGGCTCTGTCACGTTCTTCATATACGAGATGCAAGGAGGATATGCTTGGAGGCAGACTATGGACAATCTGCAGCTTTTTGAGAAAACGTGCAAGATCCTGACCCAAGAAGTGAAGAACAACAGGAAAGTCAACAAGGAGCAGATCCTCATGTTGGCTCAGATTCAGGAAACCAAGCACATCGTCTGGATGGAAGGAACCTTGGGATGGGTGGCTTGGGTTGATACCATCGAAGACACCTTATGCTAGTGGCTGCTATGTTTTGTTTCAGCTTCTCTTTGTACTGTGCATAGGTTGTATATATATTTTTTGTGCTACTGTTCTTTGTGTGCTCTTGATGTGAGGCCTTGCCTCTCTTGAGCCGTACTCTTCGTCCCCCGATGCTACCTTGGGGCTTATTTTTTTGATCTCTCTATATATAATATATAAAAAATTTATTATGTTTATTAATATTTAGATTTTGATATATTTTGACTTTCCATTTTGTTTATTTTATTTTAGTTTTTTATTTAGATTTAAGCTTGAAATTTATTTTTATTGTTTATGCCTTTTTAATGAAATTATAAATAATAATTAAAAAATATTAGAATTAATTTAATT
The DNA here is from genome assembly GCA_007258455.2 of Sequoia sempervirens. Classification (NCBI taxonomy): domain Eukaryota; kingdom Viridiplantae; phylum Streptophyta; class Pinopsida; order Cupressales; family Cupressaceae; genus Sequoia; species Sequoia sempervirens. The sequence continues at coordinate 4,292,891 of VDFB02322083.1, forward strand.
TATAATTATTTATCTTATTAAAACTTTAATTATTGTAGAATAATTTTTTTTTTTTTTGTATTGATAATAAGGTATATTACAATGAGTGCAATGAGTGCAGTATTAAGGAACTTGCAGACTCATTACAGTTGCTGCAAAAACAGCTACAGCAGTGAGAAAAGTTATAAAAGATACAACTAAAGCATGACACACAGGGTCCAAACTGCTACAGTAGTTACAAAACATAACGGAGAATAGTAGCAGCCAAACTGATGGAAAACAAAACAACTACAACAGTCTAGAAACAATAACAACAACATGATGGCTAGCACCATCAATAATAAGTACAACAGTATGAGAAGAACAGTAGCCTCTAGACATCCCCAAAATGACTTGAAGCAATGATGAACTTAACAGCGAATCAGTCCTGGAAATAAGAATGTAGGCTCTAAAGGTCTTTCTTTTCCTGAGTAGTGGGTTAACTTGATGCAAGATCTGCTATATTTGAAACTCAATCTTTAAATTCTTCTCAGCTTCTACAGGCAAGACTACTGAGGTCTGCTTTGTCTAAAAACTCTGACCACCTTATTCATCTCCTTCTGCAGTTCCTCAAAGGCTCTTTTAAAAACTTCAGGTTCCTTTGTGCTGAATGAAAATCCTTCACTATGCAAACCCCTGAATTTCTCCAAGGACTTCGCTGCATGATATGAGACTTGCGAAGAAATAAAAGTATACGTGAGTCTTCTTTCAGACTCAATAAGCGCCCTCTTTACTCCCATAAACTTGTCATTGTTTCTTGCCTTCCAAATGTGCCATAAAACCTCGTTAGTGAGTAAATTCCAGAACAACTTGCAATTAGAATTAATTTTGAGATTACAAAACAAAATATCATGCCAATTGATTTTACCATCTTTATTCCAAATACTCAAGCCATGACAAAAGAGATTCCATATTTCAGTTGCATATAAACACTCAAAAAGAATGTGATTAATAGATTCAGGTGTCCTACAAAGGCTGCAAATATCCAGATCCATATAGTTAGTTTTAAAAGGTAATCTATGTAAAATGACCAACCATCTGAAGCAAGCCTATTTGGGCTCCATTGATTCACTCCAAACGAAAAAAAGAGTATTCTGCCACTCCTTATGGTTCAAAGAAATATCCCAACATTTATTAACATGTTCCAGAATAGAATCAGTTCTTGTCAATTTGGCATAGATCAATTTAGCTTTGATACAGTTAATAGGAGAACCATCTTTCCAGGAGACATTACTAGCAACATTATAGTCTTGATCAATAGACCTGGGAAAGCATGCATTCCTACATGTTTCCACCAAAGTAGAGTAGGTTCTAAAATGGGAATCACGAAGATCAAACTGCTCTCTAATGCTGTCCCAACTTATCAGTTCCCCGTCTGAGAGGATATCAACAAAGGTTTTAATTCCTTTGTTATGCCATGCTTTAGCAGAGCAACCCTGGAGGAGGGAAAGTTTTTTTCCTTTATGATCAAGGTTCCACCATATAGAACTATGAGAATTGCATTCCCTGTTCGTATTAAGAGTTATGCTAGTATTCTTAAGAAAAATAGTGTGTTTGGAAACTTCCCACGCCTTCCACACGATTTTGAAGACAGCAGACCCCGCAGAGACCATTGAATGCTCACCGAGGAGAATGTCATTTAGGGGTAGAGACTTCCAGGATTTAGCCTGCTTCAACACTGCCTGTTCAATATTCCTTCTTATCAAGACTTTCCAAGGCTCATTGCCTTCCAACGACCTTAAAATCCACTTAGAAGCAAGAGCCACCCCTTGCAACCTAAGGTCCTTCAAGCCAAACCCCCCTTGCATTTTACTTAAGCAACACCACTCCCACTTGACAGAGTGCCTCTTTTTAGAACCCTTACCATCTGACCAGAGGAAACTTTTTTTTTTTGAATGTCATTCACTTGGTAACTACTGAAAAACCAGACAGACGCATAATAAACGCTGTATGAAGCAAGCACCTTTTGACAAACTTGCCTTCTTCCTGCCAGTGAGAGGTAGTGCCTATTCCATCCACAAATTTTTTTCTCAATTTTAGAGCTTATCCAAGTCCACATATCCTTTAGGTCCGGGCTAATGGCAAAAGGAATTCCCAGGTACCTCACAATCTTATGGGGACCTCCCCATTGAAAACCAAATCTGTACAGCTAGTCAGGCAGCTCCTCTTTCCACCCAAGAAAGGTGGACTTGGCTCTGGAAAGCTTGGCTCCCGAGGCAAGACAGAAAAGCTCGAGTTTCTTCATTAAGGATTCCACATTGTTTAGCTCCAGTTCCACGAATATGGAAGTATCATCAGTGAATTGAACATTGATTAGATCATTATGATCAGGGAGGCATAAACCCTTAATTTTGGGAGAGAATGTATTGTCCCTAAGTAGATAATGAAGAGCATCAGAAGCAATGACAAACAGGGCAGGAGCTAGTGGACAACCTTGTCTAATGGAGTGCCCAAGAGGGATTTTATCAGAGAGAATACCATTTACCTCAACTTGGGTTGAAGCATCTTTCAGGAGAGTATCAACCATATTACAAAATTTGGCGGGGAATCCAAACGCCTGGAGGATAGTTTTCAGAAAGACCCACTCCACCCTATCATACGCCTTCTTGAAGTCTAAAAGGAGCATTGCAACATTCTAATTAGTGCATTTGGCCCACTCAAGGGCTTCCCAGCTTGTTATGAGATTCTCGAGGATATATCTACCTTTTATAAAACTAGTCTGAGTACTGCTTATAAACTTTGGTAAGATATTGACCAACTTGGAAGCAACTATCTTCGCCAGAATCTTATAAGAGACATTCAACAATGTTATTGGCCTCCAATTTTAAATAGAGGTCTTGTCTCCACCTTTGGGGAGCAACTTGATGATCCCCCTGTTGATGTCCTCACCCAACGAACCTTTTTCCAAGGCTTCCATATAGACTTGTAGGAGATCATCACACACCCAATCAGAGAATTCTTTATAGAATTCCACAAGGAGGCCATCCCCTCCTGGGAACTTATCATTACACATGGAGGCAATTATAGAGGCTACTTCACTTTTGGTGATCTCACTTTCCAGCTGGTGACAGTCAGCCTCCCCAATCATCTTGGGAATAAGCCCTTGTATGATGGCCCTGGCCATCCCCACATTCTAAGGTGAAAAGATCTTTGAAAAAAGAATGAAAGAACTCCAGCACATCCTCTTGAGCGGTGTAGAGCCGATCCCCATCCCAAACTTGACCCACCTGCTCCTTCGCTTTCTTCTCCTTAAGAAAGTTAAAGAAAAATTTTGACCCCTTATCCCCACAATTTAGCCAATTTAGTTTAGCTCTGACTTTTTGTCCAGCCAACTTGTGGGACTGAATCTTCCGCTAACTATCTTTAGCAAGATTTAACCTCTCACAAAGATCCATGTCTTTAGGATTAGCTTGAAGCTTGATCTTAGTTTCAAGAAGGCAGTCCTTCAAATCTTTTTCACTCTTCCTTCGGTCCATAGCCCACTTTTTTCCAACAATTTGGAATAAGGCTCGCCAACCATTTACATTAGCATTCCATTGCTCAATGGCAGAGACATCCTTCAACATCCATTTGTTGGTTTCCCTTAGGGAGGCAATCGCTTCCCTGCAATCACTGTCTTTCAAGAGCTGGGTGTTAAGAATGAATCTTTTATCTCTTTTTGTTTCCAATGAAGGAGTGATGCTACTGATGATGGTGGTAATGATTGGATGGTGATCCGACAAGGTATAGGGGTATATTTGCACCCTATTCCCAGTGTCACTCAGGAGGAAATTGAATACATCTTTATTAGCATAGAACTGGTCCAGCCTGCAATAAATCCTACCTTCCCCTTTGGACTGGCTTTTGCATCCTTCCATAGGGTCATAAAGTCTCAATTTACTTTTACATCTCATCCAAAAATACTTTTCATTGCCTTTCCAAGTCATGTTGGAACCTCCCCATTTGTCTTCTTTTTGTTCCACCATATTGAAATCACCACCAAAAACCCAAGGGATGTCCTCCAAATCAGCAAGCCATTGCTAGAGATTTCATCTTTCCCTATGATCATTGGGGGCATACATAGAGCATATCCCAAAACATGTACCCTCTTTTTTAATTCTTACCCAAACAACCCTGTTACAAGGTGAGCAACCACTCCCAGTAATGTAAGGGATCCAGTGATTAGCCACCAGTAGGGCAGCACTGCCTCTACCCTTCTCATGAGTAGTGGAGTAGGCCATGGAGGAGTTCTAGATAAATTTGAGGTTCATATCCAGAGTGAACCCAACAACTTTAATTTCTTGAAGGAACACAAAATCTTTTATCCTCTCGAGGTTAAGAAACCTCCTAACAATATATTTTCTGTCAGGGGATTCCAATCCCCTGACATTCCAAGAAATGCATTTAATTCTCATTAGCCAAGATCATGCTAGTGTCACTCTGGTCACCTTTGAGTTGTTCAAAGTATTTGGGTAATGTCTCATCAGTCTCAAGATTCTTCGCAGCCGGAAACTATAAAACAATACTAACTTTTTTCCTTTTAATCTTGGATAATCCCACTTTTTTGGTTCCTCCAACTGGTATACTATTCTTTCTTGGCCTCCCTGGGCCTTGTTTAGGTTTTAAAATCTGATGGTCCTGTCCTACAGTGCCATCCTCCTTAGTTTTACACACTTTGGTAGGGTGGGTCTCATTAAAAGTCTCTTGAAAAAATTATGTGTTTAGCTTGTTTATTTCATTTGGTTTATCACATCCTTGGTCAGATTTATTACCAGTCCAGTCATTATTGGCGGATGGATCAAGGATGGTAGTTTGTTCCTGAGGGGGGTTCGGGTCCTCAGTTGATACAGTCATATCCTGTTTAGGGAGAGCCACGCCATCGGGCCCAAAAATTTGTTTATCCTTGTATGTCTCCCTAGGTGGATAACAAGTGTTACTGCAGTTTGGATCACAATTGTCACTTTTCCAGGGGCCACCTTCTAGTGTGCCAGTACTACCCTCCCTAAGCAGGGAAACAACCTCACCAACTGCAGGCCCTTCCCCCATCAAAGGCAAACTATCAACCCTAACCTCATGCGCATAATTCTCAATCAGCTTAGAACCGCACTGATTATTGTCTTTATTGATCTGAAGATAGAAGTTTGGATGTCAAGAAAAGAGTCATATCGCTTAGCCAAAGTTTCTTCAATTCTCTATCTAATCCCTCTCATTTCCAGTTGTTGGGCATTTAATTTTTCAACAATGCTCGGGTTACTGGCTATGCTATGGGCCAGCACGTGAGTACTTCTAGCACCAACATCACCTGAGTCAAGGGCACCCTCAACCTTGTCCCTAGTAAGGGCCTCAAATGAGTTGTGGAGGACCATGTCACTCAGGTGTTTCAAAAGGGGAGGAGGCATCTTTTCCTATCTTCTCCCATCTTGCAAGACCCCCACAAAATCATTAACACCCTTCGACATCAAAGGGTAGGCTGGAGATGATTCCTATGAGATGGGACCATCCCAACCCCCATTCCCCACAGCCGACACCCCAGCCCTGGGATCTTCCTCCGACACGGGCTGAGACCCAATAGTAAAATGGTGAGGAAAAGGGTCAGACATGGAGGGATTATGCTCGTTAGCATTAGGACCATTCTTTCTAATCACCAGACAGTTCTTTCGAACATGGCCTTCTCGACGGCAGAGGAAACAAGCATTCAAACCCTCAAGAATGTCAACGAGACAAATTGAGAGGCAGCCATCCGCATTAATGAGAATATTATCAGGAATCTCGATGCCCGAGTTTAGAGTTACCAAAACCCGTGCATCAAGGTGTGGAAGTGTGGCTTTTGCCTCATCAACCCGCACAACAGAGCCAATGGGAGAAAAAATTTGAGGGATGATCCTCCAAAACTCGGGCTGCAAATTTTTAAGGACTACCCACCTGGGGGCAAAGAGGGCCAGAATTTCTTTAGCAATGGCAGACAGAGACCACAGAAGTGCCCTAAAGGTGCATCCTCTGAGGTTCCAGAAGGGTTTTTCAATGGCTTTTTTTTGCATCTCATGTTTAGCAAGGAAAATAACAAATAATCCCTATTGGATCATCCTACAAAATTTTACCAGAATCCCAAATTTATTTGCCCAAATTTTAATAAGCCAATCATCTATAAATTTTCTCGCCGGGACTCTGGAGGAGTCGACGATAGTAAAGAATAAGGCAGAATCTTTTAATCTACACCTCTAATTTGAAAGAATAGATTTAAGAGCCTGGTTTGGAGAAATGACAAGGTTATTTGGAGCAGAAGAGGGCAACTTACCCTCTGCCTGACTATGGATAACATTCTCCTCGATTTCAAACCTGGCCTTTGCAGGGAACTCTCCATGGTTGCAAGCGAGCGCCTCTTTGAAAGACTTAGTCCCGCCCTCCTTAGCGAATGCCGGGTGAGAATTTCCAGTGTTACCCAGTTCAGGGCCAAGGTCGCCCGAGCCTTCCTCCATTGATGGAGGGAGGAGCCCAGATCCCGCACCACGTCAAACCAGCCCTACACCAAAAAACCCTAAAAAAAAACCTACAACACCTACAACAAATGAAAGTGACACAAAGGGTAGCTGAGAAACACAAAGAGTAAGGGAGAAGGAGGGAAAAAAACTTGCAACGACCAAACCTGCGTGGGGGAGTGTGCTAACCCCCCCACCGAGAACGCCACGTGAAAACTCGTACGCTGATGCAGAAGCCCTCCGAATCTCCTCTTGGTGTAGCTTTGACATCTATAAAATTTAATTTCTTAAAATAATTCAATAATAATAATTGTATTTTGGATTTTTGTTATAATTTATATAATAAAATGAATTTCAAACTTAAAATATAAATGAAAATTTATAGAGTGAGAGAGAGAAGGTAAATTTTGATTAGTTGTCACCAACAATCCAAGGATAGCAAATCCCTAGGGATTTATGCTAAGGGTAGCATGTCATTTGATTAAGGATATAATTCACCTTTAAAACCTCTTTAGTGTACCAATTGCATGCTTAGGAGAAAAATAGATAGAGAGAGAAAGAGAAAAAATAAAGAGAGAAATAGAGAAATAGAGAGGGAGACAAAGAGATATAGAGAGATAAAAAGAGAGATAGAGATACAAAAATAGAGGTATACATATAAAGGAATAAATATAGAGAGACAAAGAGATAGAGATAGGAAGAGAGATAAAGAATTAGAGAGGAAAAGATAGGAGGAGAGGCATAGATAGATATAATCACATAAAGAGAGAGATAGAAAAATGAAGAGAAATAAGAGACAAAGATATATATAGAGGTCAAGAGATCAAAAGATAAAGAGAGAAAGGGGGAGAGAGAGGGGGATATAAATATAGATAGTAAAAAGTAGTAAGGGGAGAAAGATAGGGGGGGAAATAGATATAGAAAAGAAATGAGAGAAAGATAGATAGAGGAAGAGAGAAGGGAAGACAAATATAGAGAGAAATAGGGGAGAGAGAGGAAGAAAGAGATTGGGAGATAATAAAAAATATAAAGATAGAGAGAGACAAAGATATAAAGAGATATCTCTCTTTATCTTCCCATATCTCTCTATATATCTCCCCATATGTACCTCTCCCTACCTCTCTCTATATATCTCCCTCTCTCTACCTCTCTCTATATAACTTCATATATCTATCTTTATATCCCTCCATCTCTCCCTCTCTCATTCTCTCTCTCTCTCTTTATCCCCCTCTTTCTATCTCTATTTCTCTCTCTCCCACTCTCTTTCCATTTCCATCTCCATCTCCATCTCTATCTTCCTCTCTATCCATCTCCCTATCTCTATCCCCTTACCTCTCTCTCTCTCTCTATATATATTAATATCTCTCTCACTCAGACACACACACTCCTTGTTTCTCCTTCCCTATCTCTATCTCTATATCTCTTTCATTCACACACACACACACTCATTGCTTCTCCTTCCCTATTGTTGGGTGAAAAATTTGTAATCCCTTTTTAACAGATTTCACAACCTTGATTTCAACCATAGCCGTGTGAGATGCAATCTCTCCTCTCAGAAAGGGAGGTGCCCTTCTTACTGCTTACTGAAACTAATTAAAACTAATTAAATATTCACACAAATGTACACTACAATTACGAAATGGGGGTGTGTCACATTCATACTTATCTCTTTTTTCAGATAGTATGTTTTACAATGCTTCAAGGTTGGTAGTTCCAATTTGATACAACTTTAAACTAAAAATAAAGCAGTAATTCCAATATCTCTATCTTGTCAAAGCAAAGCTTAGAGATATCGACATGATAATAATAAACAATAAAATAAGAAAGAAAAGCTCATGAAGGCACAAAGTCATTATGTAGCTTTTCACCAATGGATCCTTGAGATATGTTACGAGTGTCGTATTAGAAGCACAAAGTCTTCTAGATACAACAATTCCACAAACAATATGAACAATTACATGCAAAAAGTCTTATAGATAATTCACCAATAGTTCCAAATAGTATCACAAATTCAAATAAAGAGTGCAACAGAAAGTTTACATAGATTTATTTAAAGCCCTTAGATCTCACACACTAATCGTTGCCAATCTTAATCAAATCCAAAATAGAATTGATCGAACACAAATTCTGGCATGCAACTTTCTTCTTTATTGATCAAAATAGATACACAAAGATGAATACAAAGTTTCATGTATTTGCTTCTCAAAATGGGTAGCACTTCATTGCAAAAGATAAAAGATAATTTAATTATGATAGAATCCTCTCTTATTTATAGATGAGAGAGGAGAGTAAATCTAGGAAAATTAGATGAGCGAATCTAGGAAAATCTCACCTAACTAGTTGGCTTATTCAAAAATGTAGGAGAACATATTTGTTTTACATGTAATTACATTTTGCAAAATGACATGTAATATCTCAAAACTTATTTATATAAAGCATGAAAAATGCTAAAACTAGGAAATCTAATCTAAGGAAAAATTTGACCTTCTTCAACATCTTTCTCCATGAAAACTTCATGATGACGTGCACTTCATCACTATCTAGCATTGGAGTGTACTTTGGAGATGACGAGGATTCTTGAGATTAACTCCTCTGATGAGATTGAAGACTTTTCGATGCCTTTCAAATCTAAAATAAGTTGGAAATCCATCATTTTTTTCATTGAAGCTATTGAGAAAGCTTTGTCTTCAAATTCTTCTTGGTGCTAAAAATCAGTGCCTCAACATATTAAAGGACTTGGGTAGTTTCATGTAAAAGCAGTGAAAACGAAGCTTTTACATGTCATATGTAAAAGTAGTGAAGAACAGAGCTTTTGCATGTAATATGTAGGAGCAGTGGCATGTGAAATATGTAGGAGTAGTGAAAAACAAAGCTTCTACATGAAATATGTAAGAGCAATGAAAAATAGAGCTTCTACATGTGACTTGTGTTTTGAGATGTAGAAGCACTAAAAATCCCCGCTCTGACATGTGCCAAAAAATTACTAAGGCATGAAATATGTAAGAGCGGTGAAAAATAGAGCTCCTACATGTGACTTGTGGTTTGATATGTAGAAGTGCTAAAAGGCCCGCTCCTGCATGTGCCATAAAATGACCAAGGCATGAAATATGTAAGAGCGGTGAAAAATAGAGCTCCTACATGTGACTTGTGGTTTGAGATGTAGAAACACTAAAAAACCCCACTCCTACATGTGGCAGAAAATGACTAAGATAGGAAATATGTAAGAGCAGTGAAAAATAGAGCTCCTACATGTAATATGTAAAAGCGCTAAAACTCAACGCTCCTACATGTGCAAAAAATTTTCTAACTCCCAAAACTAAATTTTCACAACTTGGTTTAAAATGCGAATTTTGACTAACTAACAAAGGTTAATGCTCATAATGACTTTTTGAGGATGGGGGACCACGCATGAGGACCAATGCAATTTTACTTGTTTTACGTGCTTAGAGTATGTGGGCTACAAAACAAACAAGTTTCATAGGAGTTATCCCTCAAATTGAGTGCGTTAATTCGAGGATAACACCTAGCTATATCTCTCCTCCCTCTTTCTATCTCTCCCTCTCTATTAATTATCTATGACACCTCCTTTATCTCTCATTCTCGCCCCTTCTATTTCTATCTTCCCATCTCTCCCTCTCCCTCTCCCTCTCTATTTATATCTCATTATCTCTCTATCTCTCTCTATTATTCACTCCATCTCTCCCACTCTCTCTTTATATATCCTCTCTCTACCTTTCTTTATATATCACTTCCTATATCTTTATATTTCTCTCTCCATCTCCCCCTCTTTCATTGTCTCCCTCTTTCTATATCTATCTCTCCCTCTCTCCTTCCATCTCTCCCTTTATATACTTGTCTCTCTATCTTTGTCTTTGTCTCTCTCACCCTCTCTATCTTTCCCAAGTTATATTTATCTCTCCCTCTCTCCCTCTCTCCCTCTCCCTATCACTTCCACTTTCTATATCTCTCTACTTCTTTCTCCTATCTCTATTTCTCTCCCTCCATCTATCTCCCTCTCTATCTATTTATACATATTTATCTCCCTCTTTAGCTCTCTTCGTATCTCTCTCTTACTCATACACACACACTCCTTATTTTTCCCTCCCTATCTCTAGCTCTATCACTATCTCTATCTCTCCATATTTAAATTCTTACATATCTCCCTCTATCTCTATCTCATTATCTATTTTTCTCTCTCTACCCCTATATCTTTCCCTCTCTCTACGGCTCTCTATATATCACTTCCTATCTCTACCTTTATATTTCTATATATCTCTCTCATTCTCTCCCTCTCTCGCCATCTCTATATATTTATCTCTTCCATCTCTATCTATCCATTTTTCCTCTATCTTTATCTCTCCCTCTCCTTCTCTATATCCCTCTCTCTATCTCTATCTCCTTACCTTCCTCCCTCTCTCCCCCTATATCTCTCCCTTTTTATATCCCCACATCTCCCTCTTTCTCCCTCTCTCCCTATTGCAAACATAACATGAGCCTATTAGTAATGGAGCCTTATTATCTTCCTGATTCAGAGGATTTGTTTTAGTTGTGCTTGGATCCCTATAAGTAGATGCATAATTGATTTGAATCTATCACTTCTCTATCAAGATCTTTGTTGTACAAACAACATTTTCTAAATGGCTTGCCAATTGAACTCATATATACTACACAAATGTATGTAAAAAATAGTCCAAAAATTTCCCTAATTGACCTTCCACACTTCTTCGGTGTACCCATTGCACACCAAGGTGCGATTGCTAGTATATTAATATTGATGAATACTAGTGACATAATAAATATTAATTTTAAGAAGGATTACGATAATTTTTTAAAATATATTTTTCACATTAATACCATGAACTTGATAGTTAAGTTTATAATGTCTTTGAGCTTTTTATTTTTATAGAGGGGATTTCTATAGATCGTTTGAATTTTTTAAGTGATTTTATCTTTAATTTTAATATGTAAGAGTTATGTTTATCCATTATTATGGTTGAATTTCACAATATTTCTTTGAAAACATCTTTTATGAATGTTTTAATTATAGAGTTATTCATGGATATTCTAGTCTAATTTAAAACCTACAACTCACATATTTTTGCATGGAGGTTAGAGTAAGTTTGATTTTAGCATATTTTACTTGTGCATGACTATTTTATTGGAAATCATAGGATTTTTTCATGTCTTGTAACATTCTACCTTGAAAAAAGTGATGTTTATATATATATTTGAATAATTACTAAATGCTAGCCCTCTAGGATAAAGTAGATTATCAAGCCATTAGAATATATGTTCATGATAGTTACAAGCTCAATTCCATTAGACTTACCCTCGCATGGGTGGAGGATAACTCATGTAGATGGAGTTTTATAATGGTGTGTGTTAGGAATTCACTTCATAAATCTCACTACATATTGATTCTTTTGTTTTAAAAAAAATTACTTTAAATGCTAAAATAATGTTATGATACATATTTGAATGATTACACAAAGATTCAATTATAAAGGCATATGGCTTTTTATAAAAAAATTGTATTTCAATTTATTCCTGGGTATTTGGCTCTATAATCCAACAATGTGAAGTATTTTATATTTGGTAATAACTATAAATGATCATAACCATTCATTTACCAATAAAAAGAATAGAAAATTTTAAAGCAATCTAGAAGGATTTTGAAGCCTAGCCTAATCAACTTAAACACCATGCTTCAAAGATAAGATATAAAATAATTCCAAATATTTCTAGATGATATTTTTAGACTATATGGAGTCCCTCGTAAGATCATATCAAATAGAGATTCACTCTTCACATCAACATTTTAGACGTCATTATAGTCGGTGTTGGGCACACAGCTTAACTTTTGTTTAGCTTATCTTCTTGAGACATATGGGCATACTAAGAGAGTGAATCAAGTACTAGAGGACATGCTATGCATGTACATGATGGACCATCAGTCCCATTGGGAGTACTTTTACTTGGTTGAGTTTTCCTACAATAATGGGCATCATAGTTCCTTAGGCATGCCACCATTTCAGGAATTATATGGTAGACCTTGTAGGATCCCCTTGAGTTGGGATCAGATAGAGGACAAAGTGGAAATTGGTCTAGAGATGGTTCAAGATATGCAGCGGTAGGCGGACTTGATTAGGCAAAGTCTATAGGAGGCACAAGATCGTCAGAAGAAGTATGTCAATGATGAGAGGATTTATCAAAGCTTCTTAGTTGGTGACTATGTATTCTTGAGAGTGCAACCACTCAAGAGTCCAATCCCTTATGGAAAAGGCTCTAAGCTTGCACCATGATTTTTAGGTCCATTTTAGATCTTAGAGCAAATGGGTCTCATAGCTTATCATCTAGCCTTTCCACCCAGTCTATCGTGCATCCACAATGTTTTTAATTTATTAATTTTGAGATGTTATATGCATGATGATTCTCATATTTTAGATTGGGATGCCTTGCAGGTGGAGTCAGATGTGCAACTCGTGTTGGATCCCATTCACATTTTGGCTCGATGAATATTGGCCCTTTGAGGCCAAGAGTTGGACTAGGTTAGGGTCCATTGGGATTGTTATGAAAAGGTAGAAGCTACTTGGGAGGATGTCTCATAATTGAGAGCATTGTATCCTCACCTCTTTGATGACTTCTAGGGGGAAGTTCATTCCTAGAGGGGGAGGATGTGAGGTCCACCCATTGATTATTAGACATTATATTATTTTGCTTTGTAGTACCCCTCTGATTTGCTTATGTTTCTAGACAGTGTTTTTACTTTGATAGACCATGATACTATGTTGTTATTTGATCACTGACATTGGAGCGATGATGGTTTTTATATTGTGATGTGATGGTACACTTTATGGATGATTAATGATTATGGCATGCTTTCTGGTTAGCATAGATGATTATTTGAGTTGATATTGATATATGTTCATTTGTAGTTAATTGATGTTTTAATTTTGTCAATTTTGATGTGACACTGTATTGGTGAAGGGAATGAGATTGCATCACTTGCTTCCAAGCGCCCTGCGATTCCGTGATTTTCTCTTCACGGTGTGATTGTTTATGATCTATATACATGTATGACATATGTTTTATTGCAAGATTGTAGGTACAGGACATTGACTCCACCTAGATTCACAGGTTTGAGCGTGTTTATTGCCCAACGAAATAATTGATTGAGAGATAGTAATGGGGTTTCCTTGTGAAGCCACAACCCTAGTTGCAGTGTGTCGTCAGTCCTTGTTTCAGTATGCCTTGTTGTCATGTTGTCCCCGTTTGTCTTATCGTTTATTTATTTTGCAAGGTATGTTTTGTGGGAAATTAATGTTAATTAATGTTTATAATGGTTTTTAGTGATTATTTAATTAATTTTGATTAATGATGTTAGAAGCTTTATATTGGATTTAATTAATTTAATTTAATTTATTTTGTAAAGTGATTTAATCTTTGTGATTAAATTTATTTTATAAAGTGATTAAATTAATTAGATTAAATTTAATTAGAAATTAATATGTGAATTTTGAATTATTAAATGCATAAATATCTTGTAATTATCTTAGAGGAAATATCTATGATTTGGTTGAAAAGATATTTTATTTGTGACATGTGTTAGAAAAATTAAACATTGTTGTTGGGAATTAATTCTCGGAGAGATTAATTACATTAACTGAAAGAGGAAAGAGGCTACTTCACGACAATGAGAAAATATATTTTTTAAGAAAGAGGTTGTTGAAACAAAAATTGGAAAGAAAGTTCTCGGGAAATTTTAGGCTCTGGTTTTGTTTTCATCTTTCTGGAAAAGTGGATAATTTGGAAGAAGCTTTGGTAAATTGGAATCCGAAGGTGAAGCTCTACTTCAAACATCATTTCCTTAAGCATCTGGAAACAGGTTCTTTAAATTGTTTTTTTTATTGTTATGCAAATTGGAGAGATTGCTTGTACAAGAAGAATATGTTATTTGTGTAGAAGCTTTAATACATTTTGTAAATTTGAAAGATTGCCGTGTTTTGAAAATTGTCGTAAAGCTTTAGAGCTTATGTAGAAATTAATTAAAAAAAAAATAGAATACCCAGAAGAATTTTATAGTGAAATCTGAGAGCCTCTGTAGGAAATTGTTTTTAAACAATAGAAATCCTAGAGGGAAAACAATAGAAGATTTGGAAAATCTCTGTAGGAATGGATTTAAAATCTTCTTGTTAAAATTTGTAGAAAACCTTTGATTGTATTGGAAAAGATCTTCCTATAGAAGATTATTGTTTTGTTTTGTTTTACCAATTAGTTTTATTTAGCTTGGGAAATTGAAAACCTCTGAAAGAATTTGTAAATATTTCTTATAGAAAATTTGGTAAAATTTTCCCTTCTGGGAAATTGTATTTGATTTAGTTATGAATATATATATATATATGCATGTTATTTCTGAAGCTTTTGTAGAAATTTATTTTTAAAAAAACCTGGATTGAAATTTTTTTGTACGACGAATTTGATAAATTCACAGGTTTAAAAAAAAATGATATTGAATATATTGGGGATGGCTGTGGCTATCCCCATAGTTGCCACCCCCATAGGGAGGCGGACTGTGGAGGTAGCCCAGTGTTGTTGCCCCCATAGGGAGGCAAACTGTAGAGGTAGCCCAGTGCTGCCCTCCACAAGCCCGTGCCCTTTAATGGGAGCCGACATTGTGTACAGGTCGGTGGTGCATATTACGACAACCTTGAAAACCTTCTTGCGCCCTTAAACATATGCAATTTTGATTTATTTTATGGTTTCAGTTTATATATATATATATATTAATATATATTTATATTTTAATATATATTTATATTTTAATATGTGCTGGAAAAATTGTATTTAATTTTAAGATATTTATATATGTATAATTATATATAGTAGATTAATATGTGTTGGAAAAATTGTATTTAATTTTAAGATATTTAAATAATATATTTATATATGTATAATTATATATATATATATATATATATATATATATATATATATATATATATATATATATATATATATAAATAAATTTTCTTTAATGGGTGGATGCAAATGCACAAACTAGATGTTTTCATAATGCGATTATTTTTTTTTAAATATTTTATATTGATGTAAATAGGGAAATTGGAATTAAACAATTAGATTTAATTTCTCTATTGTGTGTAAATGAAAATTATAATAAGTTGGTTAATTTCAAGCAATGTATTATTGTTTTTCTTGAAATGAAAATTGGATTTAGGAAATCCTAATGATAGTTTTTATTACTTGCCTGAATTGCTTATTTAATTATGATGTCTTTTGTTCTCATAAGTTGGGGAATTTGGTTAGTTGTGTATGTAAGTCTTCCAGATGATGTTGTTTTATGAGGAGGTTGTATTTTATGGTTCAACCCTTTGTATTCCTTGGGTAGTGCACTTGGTTGTTATTTAGTTAAACACCCAGTTACCACAAACGGGGATGTGTTGCCTCTTGCATTATGGTTGATATTTATTATCAGTTTTTGTGCACTTTGTCTACCCTTGGTTTGTGGATTAGATCCTTGTGTTGTCTAAGGGGAGTGGCTCTCAATGGGGGCTGACATACAAAGTGGTGCTAGGGTAACTCATGTGAGAGTTAGTTAATTCAGTGGAAATTAAATGAATGTATTGGGGGAAAGGGTGGCTTAAAGCACTTGACTAGATAATTGTGCCTCGCTCATTAGCTCAAGGGCTTGTTTAGACTTGGGATGAGAGGAGAAGGCCTAAAATGGAAAGATTATTATCTTGTCTCTTTGAAAGATAATTGATTCCACATCGGTTTGCATGTGGGGCCAGGGGTCATGAGAGGCTACCAGGATAACCCAAGATGGGGGTTTTGTCCTAGGAAGATTTGCCAGGATAACCCATGTAGCTTTATGATGACACTCCTCTTATGACAACTATTGTATTGTGCAGTTGATATACTTGATCATTTTACTTTGGAAGCAATGTAACCTTTATGTATGTATTGTTCTTGGATGGTATAGTATTGTGTGTTTCCTGTGTCTAGAGGTTGTTGCTTTTACCTAGGAAGCCCTTTTTCTATGTCCTAGCATGGGGGTGGGCCTTCGGGTACCACTTGGTTGGGTGGAATGTGCACCTTACACTGTTGGGTTCCCATTTCATGTTCGTGATGGTGGGATCTTCTAGATTGGAGAGCTCGCGTGTGCCAGTTGCTTTGTACTATTTCATATGTTCTTTTGTATCAGTTGGATACTTTGTATATGTACTACTCCTCATTTGTATTCAAGGAGGATTCTTGTATCAATGTAATTGTAACATTATTGTATGATCTTCCTCATTTTAGAAATGAGTCTTGTAACTGCTTTTTGGAATGAATGCAATCTTTGAATGATTCATTAATGTACTTTTTATCTTATGAGATGAGTTTAATGCTTTGGATGTATGTTATTTATTTCATGAGTAATATTTATATGCTATGGTTTAGTTTACTTTTGTATATTGGGATTCAAATATAAGTGTTGTCGTGTACCTTAGAGGATGTATATGTTAAGTGTAGTTCATTTTACTTGTTATTTATTACACTTTGAAAAAAATTGTTATGCTTCTGTTATGTTTGCGTCGTCCTCTAGGGTTACGTGGCAGGGCGTTACACATGGTATTAGAGCGCAAGTTTAAACACTGGCTGCTCTGGGATAATGTTGAAACTATTAAGCTATTAGTTACATAGGATTTAAGTTTACATATCTTGTCTTATACCTTGTTGTGTCTGTGTAGGAACATGCCACCTAGGTGAGGTCTCAGTAGAGGTCATGGTCATGGCCGTGGAGGCGGTCGTGGAGGTAGTCAACAGGATTCACCTCCCCATGCTCCCTATGACTTAGATTGTGATTAACATCAGGCTTCCCAAAATGCTCTGGGAGGCGGTGATCAGAATCAAGATCCACTAGGGATCGAGGGTGCTTAGTTATGTCATTTGTTAGAGGAAACTCTTGCTCACCTTGGGCTGAGACAAGACAAAGATTAGATTAATATTGGTGAGAGAGAGGTACCAACACAACCAGAGGCAAACATAGTTGCTCACATGAGAGACCTACTTAGAGCTCGTCCACCCACTTTTGATGGTTCTGGCAGTGGATTAGAGGCTAAGACATGGTTGATAGACTTGAACCGATTTTTTTCTATGCACCCTTATGGTAGCAAAACCAAGGTTAGATGTGCGATTATGCACTTGCAAGGCTTTACATCTACCTGGTGGAGGTTGGAGGAGTAGAAGCTCTGTATTGATATTAATTTGTGTCTTAGGATATGTTCATAGAGAGGTTTAGAGCTAGATTCCTTTCTGACCATTGGCGACAACGTCATGGAGATGAGTTGCATGCTCTACGACAGATGGCCATGTCGGTGGAACAATATGAGAGTCAATTTTATGAGCTCAAACAGTTCGTTGGCATTGGCGATGATGAGGGCATGCTTTTTCAACACTTCATTAGGGGCTTAAATGCTTGGATCAGTGGTGGTGTTCGTGTTTTCAAACCCAAGACTATGGAGACAACAATAGAGAAGGCTAGACTGGTGGAGGAGAATTTGGTGATGGCATTGGGTGGCCATACTGGAGTGTAGATAGATAGTGCTTTAGCTATAGGACCTAGTTCACGTAGTGGCTAGGCTCAGGGAGCTGGAACACCTAAGACACAACAAGTGCCTGCACAGAGTGGTCGACAACAAAATTCACATGGGAAACAGAAGAATTTCTAGCTGAAATAGGGAGATAGGTATCAGTCAGGGGGTGATAGGAACTGGAGGTGTGTCAAACGCTTTAATTATGAGCAGCCGACACAGTACACAGTCTACCTATAATAGGGGTAGCGTTTAGCAGTTGAGCGCACCTCCTAGAGGTAGAGAATTTGGCAGGGCGTTACATGCTTTCATTTATACTAATACTTTATGATATTGTTCATGTTATGATAAATTTTTTACTCAACTCTATATTTTATTTTTTATTGATGATTAAAATGTATGTAGAATTGATAAATTATAGTCTGATAACTTGTATGTGAGATGGTGAATTGATAATTGTGGTGCAAATGTTAATTTCAATATTGTGATGAGTAAAATTATTAAGTTTTAAATGAAATTATAAAATGAAAATTAGTTTTTACCTTGTGAGAGTTGGATGAATGTTCTTATGTGAATTCAATAAATATGAATCTTGGAGATTATGCTAATTAGGAATTAGAACATTGGTGTGGTTTGAAATGTTTTATGGAAATTTATAATGTGAATGTGTATGTTTTATTTCAATTGCTTCGATTGGATGCATTAATGTGTGAAATCAAGTGTGTAGGTATATTTTCCATGGCCAATGGAATTAGAGGTCAAGGAACCTAATGCAACCAACCTCATAATGCCAACTATAGTCTATTTGGAGGGACTATAGTCTCAACGTAATGTGATCAATGTGGTGTGGTTTGAGACATGAGTGTATGTGATTTTGTGAGGTCTCAAAGTTTTAAGTTTGAATTTTAATTTTGTAATGGTATCCTTGAGTGCAATTTTGGATTTAAATTTCTTGGAGTTTTTAAAGGGGTGAAAAAGGTTTTATTTTATGTAATTTTATAATTTTTAAACCCCTAGGGTTGGATACTTAATTGAACTCATATCCTAGACTAAAGATATGACTCCTCTTAATTATCTATTAAGAGGGGTGACAAATTTTGAAGCTATGGGGAGTAGATGGAATTGTTACAATCACATCCCCATTTTTCTCCAAGTTCATTTATGGATGGAGATTTTGGGGACCGTGGAGTTCCCAAGTGGACTTCCTCTTCTTAATGTTTTTTTTGAGACTTAAGGAAGGAGTGAAAGAGACTCTTTCTTCCCTTAAATTCCTTCCACATAAGGGAGACTTAGAGGGGTATGTATTGGAGGGATGGGGAGGTGACAAGTGTCACCACCCCATTGGAGAGGATCCCAAATTGGGACTCTATTTAGCATTTCTTTTTTATAGATTGGGGGTTCTTTTCATGGTTGCATTTTTCAGAATTTTCTTGAAGGAGTTGTGTGCAAAATATTTGGGAGGGAGTTGGAAGGCTTGGATATCTTCTTCAAAAATCTCTTCATTGGAAAGCTTAATAAGGTAGGAATCAAGCTCCTTTTATTTTTTTATATATGAATTTGGTTAAATATTTTGCAATGATTGTTGTGTGTCTTCTTTGTAAAGATTTTTGTTCTTGTTGTGTTGATAAAATACGGGTTGGGTTGTATAGGGATTTCTCTCTCACTTGATGAGATCTCCCAAAGTGTGAGATTGAGAGAGGGAGGATCTACAATGGGGAAAACTCCATCCTTTCAGAAAGAGGAGCTTGGGTATGAGTACCCTTCATGTTCATTGAATCATGGTGTTTGGGGTGAGAAGTTGAGATGTAATAAGAAATGAGATTTATGAAGAGAGATGTTTGAAATTATGTTGAAATTTCTAAGGTTTCCTCATTGGGTTGAGATGTCACCTCATATCTCCCTTATGAGTCTTGAGAAGATTCAATGTGTTTGAGTTAATTCTTAGGCTTGGAAGTTTATTTATTTGTGTGTGTGTCAATGATTGATGTATTGTTATGTGCTTGAGTGTTACCCAATTCCTATAGAGACCTCCTACCTCAAGGGTGGGTGGTTTTTCTAACCAATGGTTGGGTGGTGAGCACCACCATTGGCCTTAGTAAAATTATTGCATATTCAAGTGTAAGTTGGAGAATCTTGTAGTATTGGATGAGTTGCAGTTGAACTCATGTGATGAAATTTTGTCCTCTTCTTTTTGTAAAATTGCCTTTGGTTGGAAGTGGTGTAAGCAGTAGTTAAAATATTGTTTTATAGTTATGTATGGAAGGATTCCAAAATAAATGTTTACTAAAAAATCTTGTTTGTAAAGGAAAACCTGTTGGAATTAAATGTAATCCATTTTTGTTTAGAAATATATAGAGATACAATTCTACTCAAAATGTAAAATGTATTATTATTTTATGATATGTCCAAGAAAATTATGGTTGTATTTATTGGCAACATGAGAATGATGATGTATGGTGTTGTCATGATGTCAACCCATTGTATAAGTGATGGTTCATTAGTATCTATATAATCCGAAGTAGACCAAGTGTTTTCAAGAAATTGACTTAGTCTCAGATTGACATAGTGATATAACAAAGCATTAGTTTTGTGGTTCACATTGCTTCACATTGCAGTATCTTGTCATGCAGTTTTGAGGTGATAATGGTATGTGTTGAAGGAGTCTATATCCAAAGTTTCAAGGTTGTATGTCTTTCACAGTAGAAGATATTGAAGACAAGAGTATCAAACTAAGCAGAGACATAGTTACAGTTGCAAAGTTCATGTTGGAATGCTCCACATTCCACCGCGGATGATCATTATGCTTTGTGAATTTTAGGAAGTATTTGAAGGTATCAAATATGTGTGCACTCTAAGTGTCAAGTGGTTTGGTCATTTGCATGTCAAGTTATGGAAGAAAAGTTGGTTCATTCAGTTGTTGCTTCACCAATTTTGTTGTGTAGTGCTAACCTAATGGTTTTGGGGTCATGTAAAACTAATTTGAGTATGGAGAAAAATCATAGAAGTATATATAGGTCATGCCAACCTATCTTGTTGAAGAACATGTTTCAGTTACTTCATTAAGGTATGTATGATGGAGTTTTGAGCTGAAAAGTTATGAGGTCACAAATTTCATCTAATTAGGCTGACCTAATTGATGATATGATTGTTTGTGGAATATATACATACATTCACACCCACCCACCCACACACACACACACACACACACATATATATATATATATAGAAGGTCAATTCAGTGTGTGTGAAGCATGTGAGATGTGAAAGAGAAGTGTGTAGTGAAGTACAAAATGTGATAGTGGTGATCTTGTGAGTGAGAAATGAAGTGTGTAAAGTCAATTTTTTGAGCCTAACTGAAACTATATCTTCAACATATAGTAAATGCATTGTAAGTAGTTCAAATATGGTAGTGAGCCATCCTTTTGCATCTTTTATAATTATGGAAGAAGTGATCTTCCTTGGGTAGTAAGCCCTCCTATTTTCTATATAGTGATTCCTTTGGGTAGTGAGACCTTTAGGAAGTGAGCCTTCTATAATGTGGTGCAACTGGTTATGATATATTGTGTGCTAATCCTCACCATGGTTTTTCCCTTTCAAGGGTTTTCCATGTAAATCTGGTGTTCTTATGTTGATTATTGTGTTGCATGCTTTAATTGTTCCTTTTGATTTTTACAAGTTCACTGAGATGCTTTGAATTCACTTTTAAGTTAATGAATTTCAAGGAATACTAATCCATCCCCCCTCTTAGTATTCTGGGTCTTCAATAATTAATATCAAAGCAAGGTTTCTTCAATTTGCTTAACTGCTAAGGTAGATCTTAGAGGTTGGACACATGGAAACTAGGAGGTATCCTATCCCTCCAAAATAAATTATGATGGAAGGGTTTACTAAAGAAGACTATGAAGTTGATATGGAAGGAGAGGTCAAATATGCTCTTGATGACCTGGATAAATTAGAATGTGAAAATAGGGATCTAAAAGAAAATCTTAAGGAAACAAATAAGTTTATCAAGAAGCCGAGGAATCAAATAAAGAAAGTTAAAGAGTAACTCAAGGAAACAAATGAGCAACTCAAAAAATAAAATGAGACAATCACTACTATGAAAGTGCAAGTTGAAGAAGGAAAAAGGTTGAAGACTACTTGAATGTCAAATGAAAAGATAAGTCTACATAATGCTTAAAGCTTGAAGAAGAGATTGTGTCTCTGAGCAAAGATCTGGAGAAAGCAAAGAGTCAAGAGGACAAATTCAAGAAGAGCTCCACCTTTCTTGATGGTATGTTTGCTAGTCAAAAGGCCTCTAAGGAAAAAGAAGGATTAGGGTTTGAAAAAGGAGAAAGCTCAAAGGAAAATCAGATTCCAAACAATGTTGAAAAGAATAATAATGAACAAAGGAAGACTGGAGATAAGAACAATATCAAACATGTTCAGAACTAGAAGAAAGATTTCAAGAGACCTCCTATCAGGTAACTAGTTGCACAAAGGTACCCATCATTTAATGGCTATTGTTATTCTTGCAATAAATTTGGACATAGAGTTGCAGAATGTAGAAGTAAGATGAATAAGAAATTTCAATCATTTTTTGGTCAATGTTATGCATGCAATAGATTTGGTCATAAGGCTAGTGAATGCAAAAGACAGATGAAGAATGGTTACAACAATGGTATGATGCATCAATCATTCCCAAATTACTACTACACATGTCATGGGTTTGGGAATAAGACTTTTGAATGTAGATCTAAAATGACAAGAAGTAAGTTTGCTATGCAACAAAGTGTCACATGATATAAATGCAATAAACCATGACACTTCTAAGTTTTGTAGAGGAAAAATGTGAAACCTTTTGTTCTATAAAAGAAGATTGATCCAATTGAGGTAAAGGAGATGAACAAGATTTGGAAGAAAATGGAAGAGAATGATGTGAAGAATGAGTCTGCACCAAATTTTGGTGTAATTGTTTTCTCCAAAAACTAGATAGAAAGCTTTGGCTTAGGCGTAGTTTTAATAGAAAACCTTATAAACCCTTGACAAAGATGAGATGTTGATGTCTTCAGCATACTAGTGCATCGATAGGTTGGTTTGCTTGATCCATTGGTGAAATATCTGGTGAGATATCGCTTGGTGTTGAGATTGTGGAATATTTGGGAGTCCTGGTGATGATACAGTGAAGGCTTGATAGTATTTGACCTAACTTTTCTCTATTGCATTTAATGTGCTTTTTAGGTTGTAGATAAAGTGTTTATATTTCATTTTGCACATTCTAAAAGACATTTGTGTTCAAGAATTTGAAGAGGAAAGTAAAAAAATAGGATTGAAGTGTTGAAGAAAACACTATCGACAAATTTCCACGAGGTATTTACAATTTCTTGTAAACCCTAGCTCAGAGAAGCTCATAATGTTTACTCCTCAGGTTATTGATGTGCTTGAAAGGCCAAGACCTAAATTTAAGAAGCATCCATATAAATCAATGGTAACAGATAAAGAAGGGGAGTTCTCTAGGGTTCCTTCAAATGTGTTGCACATAGAAGATGTGAAAATTTATATTCATTCGAAGTTGGATGAATATTATCACTTGAAACTAGCAGAGTTTAGGGAAAAGTGCTAATTGGAGATGATTTCGAGTTGAAACCAGAGTATACCAGCTTGACAAAGAAAATTTTGGATGTGTCGACAAAGTTTGTTACACCCCATCTCATAATTACCAAGTTACTTTTACTTTCTATTGGAGCTGAATCTCCTGTCACTAACAACATATAAAACATACCACATTAGTCATTGCTAGTAAACCGAAATAAACCACTCCCTATAAAATTCATTTGAACACAAGAATAATGAAAAAAAAAGCACAAAAGCAAACAAAACACAATAGAACATTATTAAAATGATAAAACTAGCATCTTATAGGGGGATTGGTGCTATTTTGATGTGGAAAACAACCTTTTCCCAACCCCTTTTTGATAAGCTCCTAGATGATATGATGAACAAGATTCAAGTGCATAAGATTGTGGAGTTGTGGAGGATTAAATCAATAGAGAGGGTCTCTATTTATAGAATAGAATGATAGGAGAATGCAAGATAGGAGGAATGTGGGATAAAAGATAATCCAATGGCATTGTGCCACTTGTCAGCATTCCAATGGAGGGAGATTGAACACATTATGATCAATGTGCAAGTTTGAATTTTGAATTTGATGAAGTGACATGTTTAGGGGGGATGAAAGATGAGTTAAATTCCAAGTTTGACTTGTGTAAGAGACATGTAAGAGCTCTTAAAGACTTTGTTGGATGGACAAGTCATGTGGGAGGGAAAATTCAAATTGGGAGAATATTCCCTCAAAGATGCCATGTTGAAAGTAATTAGGGAATTATTAAATCAAGGAAATGATTTATTGGTGCAAGTGGGAAAAGCTAGAGGATTTGACATGGATTAGGATTAGATTTAATCATGATTTGATTAAATAAGAGGAGTTTAGGTGATTTGACCTATTTTATTTAGATTTATGGATTAAAATAAATCAAAAGTAGATGGAAAATGATTTAGACTTAGTTAATTAAATATTTTGATTTATTTAGCTAAAGGAGATGATGTTAGTGTTAAAGATGAATTTATTCAATTTAAATGGAGGAATTTAGAGATTAATCAAATAAACTTTATTTAATGATTGGACGAATATGACTTAATTAAATGCATGATGCCAATTTTGCATGTCAACATTTTTCCCCTCTTTGAAGCAATTCACTTGCTGTGTTGGTTCAAAGAATAGACTTACCGCAATCAAAATTCAACATTTTAAAATTTTTTTTTGGATGCCCTAGCAGAAAGAAGTATACTAGTACATTGCCCCCTCAACAGATCGAGCGAAAAGATTCGATTTGAGGGTCGATCTCGTGACAAAGAGGTTCAAGATGGATGCATGGATGGTTATGATAATGATGCAAATGAGATGGTTTATGAGATGCTTAGATTAACAAATCTATATTATGCAATGATGAAAATGTGATGCATGTGAATGATATGCAACATGTTGATGGTTTGTGGATGCAAGATGGATGCATTGGTGATGATGATTAACTGTCCTAGTATGATGTTAGCGCAAAAAAGAAGAAATGAGATGATCACAAGAGGATTCAACAAGCCAGATTTATTAGAGATGATGATGAGAGATGGATGATTTGCTTATCAGGAATTGAGACTTTAAAAGGGCTACTTACCTTATGTTTGATGACACACATAGGCACGATGCATCAAGGTATAAAGAACCAGGATGGAATTTCACCTAGTGTGATGGAATTTGACTTGACAAACAAATAGGAGTATTCTTGTTCACACTTGACATACGAAAACCTTGCTAGGATGCACTTCAGAAGTTTCAAACATCTCGGACCAAAACACAGAAAGGTATAACCTATCAATGCAATAGTCAACAGGCTACCCAAAACACCCTCCATACATACCTAACAAAGCAAGTATTTTCCAAGTTATATTACAAGAACATCCAACAAGCACAATAGACAAAAAGATAATGATCGATGCCCCATTCCTTTCTCTCTAAATAATTTTGATTAGACATCATTGAGAGGTCATTGGAATGAGCACAATAAGATAAATAAAAAAGAAAAGATCAAACACACAAACAAGTTAATGTTCTTCATACCTCTAGCCAAAATGATTTGTTTTTTTAGGATAAGAACCGAAACAATTGCCAATAGATAATGCCCATTGTAGGAAGGATACATCCTAGGACATGTTAGTGGATGGTGCCAAGTTGATAGGTTGTTCAAAATGGCTATTGATATAAGGTCGATTGACATGTTTGCGAATGATCAAGACTTTGATTTTGTGTTTGAAGTTTGCTTTTGCTGATTGTTGTGCTTGTTTCTATTTGTTTTTCCAAAGGGTGAGTGTGACAATTTGTGTATTATGGATGAGATTATTGTGGGTGAAAGCAAAACAGGACAAATGGATTTTGTCAAATATTTGGATGTTTTTGATGTTTTGAAATGTTTTGAGGCCGTTTTTGGTATTTTTGGGTTATTTGAATGTTTTTGGATTTTATGAGATTTTATGAATGTTTTCAGATTTTGATGTCTTGAGGGCTGATCAAAGATTAGCTTTGCCTACGTTTAAACTCAGAGATGATGTAGTTTGGATAACATGTTTTTGACATTTTTTTGACTTTTATGAGTGTTTTTGGATTTTGATATGATTTTGGATGTTTTTGAATTTTCTTGATTTTTTGAATGTTTTTGGATTTTTTGATTTTCTAAATGTTTTTTGATTTTCCACATGATTTTGACGTTTTTGGATATGGATATGTGTGATGATATCAATGGTTTGTTTTGGGATTTTGTTGAAAACCAAGCTAGGGTTGATTGATTGGATCGAGGGATTGATGATGATAACATTG
The DNA here is from genome assembly GCA_007258455.2 of Sequoia sempervirens. Lineage (NCBI taxonomy): Eukaryota > Viridiplantae > Streptophyta > Pinopsida > Cupressales > Cupressaceae > Sequoia > Sequoia sempervirens. The sequence continues at coordinate 4,319,362 of VDFB02322083.1, forward strand.
TTGAGGATACACAACAATGCAAGGATAGTGTTAAGCAACATAGAGATTGGGATGGATATTCCAAGATGATGATGGATTGATTGGATTTGATTGATCAAGAATGATGATGATAACATTGTTGAGGATGCACAACAATGCAAGGATAGTGTTAAGCAACACAAGGACTGGGAAGGATACCCCAAGATGATGATGGATTGATTGGATTTGACTGATTAGGATTTTGAAGCTTGGTTTTGGAAAAAACTCATTTTGAATGGTTTGATGTGACGTTTGAAGTCAAATTAGATGTGACTGATAGTGATTGTTTGGATTGATGTTTTATAGAAGATGAAGCTTGATAAGGAATGTCTTCTCGTAAAATGTGCCAAGGGTTAGTGATTTGGATTTTGGCTCACAAATGCTTGACCAATTTGATTTCATGTTTTCCAATGTTCGGATCACCACATAAGTTGGAAGTTATAGATCAAGATTTATTCCCAAAGTAAGATGTAAATATCTACCCCTAGTGTCTAGCAATGTATGGAATGTCATGGGTGGATGCTTGGATAGGTGTGTGGATGGATGGATATGGATTATCTTGTGATAAGATAAGGTGTTCATATAAAGAAAGCTCATTTGGATAGTGATTCATGGCTCAGACAATATTGGGTAGGATAGGATCAATGAAAAATGACACATGCCAAGATGTTTACCATAAGCAAGCAGAAAGTGTGCACCAAACTTTGTCAAGATCAAGATAATGTAGGAAGATGGATGTAGATAGATGAAATGGATTGGATAAATGCTTAATGGATGAATGGATTTATTATGGATAAGATGGATGGAATGTTGGCCTTATTATGAATGGGATGAGATGCTTTCACCTGAATTAGCACATGCAGATGCTCGATTCTACACATGATGCTTGTTTGTTAGGTTTTCATCACGGTACCTATCCAAAGCGTCGCCCATGCAATTTTCACTAGAGGACGATTTTTTTTTCTTTATTGTTTTCAATCCCTTTTTTCTTTTTTCTTTTTTTTTGTATTTTTTGAAATATTTTAAGCTCACGCTGAACCACTTGGTGGTGCTAAAACAGATGCTTTTGTCATAATGTGCCATTGATATCTTGCTTGAAGAAGCTGCTTTGCCAAGATAAGTGCACTTGAATGCAACTTTTGAGATTCCTAATCTACTTTATTGATACTGGAGTTAACTTTGTCTTTTTGTGCATATCGCGATAGAGTGCCTTCTGAATCCTTATGATGAAGGGTCGTTGCCAACACATGGTCAATGTGAGAATTGGATATCATGCGTGGAGGCATGGATGGAGTGTGTTTAGGAATAAAAGATGGATTGGTTGATAGTTTGGAACCTTTGAATCTCCAAACTTGGGAAGATGAGCAATGATGGGTGGATACGAAAGTGTGCATGGAATTAGGACCAACTGCTTGATATACTTTGTACGTCGCTTGGGAAGCCTGCTTTTGCTTTTATGGATATCTTTGATAGATACTCTTCCCTTCTTTATTTTTCCCCATAGTTTCTTTGACTAATGGAGTTTGATAGGGATAATATTTCTTTGTATTCCTTGGTATCCATGTGTATTTGATTTTTGCATTATGCTTCCTTGCTTCTTCTGCTTTGATAACATTCCTTGTGCTTTGATTCAAATCTTTCTTTTGACATTGGTCCCAATTCATGGATGGGGTGATGGGTGGATGAAGATTCATGGCGTGGTTGGTTGTAGTATTAGCATCGGTTTCATCATAAGGATTCTTCGTGCTCCCTATGTTGACGTTTGCTTGAGATGAAGTTGCCCCTAGTATGGTGGTAGTAGCACCTTTGTTCCTTTGTTCTATCTATTTTGAGGTGTCTTGTTCAGTAAGAATTCTTTGATAAATGACCACTATAGATGACGTGATTTCAATTTGCTGCTCTGCTGACTCTGAAATATCTTGTTTTGTTTGACCTGTTTCTTTGAGTGGATAATGCTGGATATCTTCATATAGGATGTCCTCAGTTTGAATTTGGGATATATATGATCCTGATGTTGACAACTCTGTTTGAGTTTAGGAATCAATAACCTGCTCTTTTTGTGTAATAATGTCAGGAGTAAAGGAATCCTGTTATGAATGAAGATCATCTATGTGTCCATCCAAATAAAGCATCTCATGGATAGATGGAGGAGTATGTGCTATATGATCATTATTTGGGAAATCTTGTATAGATAGGAGAGTGTCCACTAGATCATTGTAGTATCTTGGAGATACAAATTCTTGATCTCGAATGATTTCAGAATTGCTTTTTACATGCTTTGGATCAAGTTCTTGACATGGGTTAGTTTCAAAGGATGGATTGCTGATAAAGGGTTCTTGGATGTCGTCATTAAACATGGGAAGCGGCTCAATATCCTCTTGATCTTTAGGTGGACCTAGGTCAAGTGTCGAGTTGAGGATTCCTTCAGTATCTGTAACCATGAGGTCAAAGGGGGTCAGCATGTCTTGGAAAGGACCATTGCCAGACCTTGGTGAAAGATTTTGATCTTGCTTTGGAATAAATTCTTGAGATATGTCCTCTAACTCATAAGGCGATGTAGAGACATTTTAAATATGATCATTGGTTGACGGGTTGTGGATTATGTCAATGGGATCAAATAATTCTAAAACTCCTTGAAATAGATCACTAAAAAGTGGCTCTTGATGTATGGTGAGTCTTTCATCATATGGGGTAGAAAAATCTTCATTGTGCTCATTAATGGAGAGATCTTGAACATTGTTTTCAACAATTGTAGTGGAGAGATTGTCAATACTATCACTAGTGGTTGAATCTTCATCATTGTTCTCAATAGCTATTATTTTTGGATCAATAAGGTCTTGGATGAGATTTTTGAGTCGAATACAATTTGATGTTGTGTGTCCCTTTGTTTTGTGAAAGTGACAAAGGTGCTTATTGTTATACCATGGTGGTTTAACTAGGGGCTCTTGATAATTCTTATAAATGGGGAGTTTGATGAGATTTTCTTGTACCAATTATTGCATGACTGATTCGATTGGTCTCCCAAGTGGTGTGTATTCGCGTTTGTTACCCTATGAGACTTGTACTTTAAATTGACCTTGTGGTGATTGATTTTGGAGATGTGGTGATTGATCTTTGAGATGTGGGGGTTGGATTTGTTGATGTGGTCGATCTTGATATCTAACTTATTGACATTGGAGATATTGTTCTTGATGTGGTTGTGGACATAACTTAACACTTTGATGACATGGTTCAGCCAAAGGAAGAGTGTATTGATTTTGGAGTGAAGGTGTCTCTTGGATCAATAAGTCAATTAGTTTGGCAAGTGAAGCAAGTTGATCTAGTGAAATTTGATCTTGATTTTGATTTTGTCTTCCTTGATATGGTTGATTTGGCTTTTGTTCAAGCAGATTTGGAATGTACACTTGTGGTGTTTGCATGGGATCATGGACAAAATGATTTTGGACAATGTTTTGATTTGGGATGATGTTCAAATTTGGCATTATGGGTTGAAATTGAACATTGTTGTGGTTGGGAATCACATTGCCTTGATTTAGGTAGCTTTGATTTTGCAAGGTGTTACCTTGACTTGGATCAATACATGGAGTCGTTATCATCTTGTTTGTACTTTGAACAACATTTGTATGATTCATAAACATATCTATCCCAAAGTTTTCCAAGTGTGAATTTGAAATGTTCATGTTTGGAAAACTTGTACTTGGCATACATGGATTTGGTGCGATGATGTTGTTTGCTTGAAGATTCATGCATTGATTGTTTGGTTGATAAATTTGTAAGTTTGGATTTGGATTTAAATCTACCATTGGGAAAGGTGTTCCAAAATTTTGACTGGGTATACTCATATTTGTTGTACCATTGAGGTTTGTGGGAGATAATGACACCACGTATGGATTATATAAGTGTGAGTTTTGATAATCCATTGGTTTTGTAAGGCTTGGATAGTTTGGTTGACTTGGATTACTCATGATGTATGGATCAAGTTTATACTCCATGTTATCCTTGTGTTTTGACCTCGTTGCAAAAGTGAACCTCTAAAGTGTTCAGGACCAATGATGAGATGAAGGATGAAAGGGGTGAATGGTATGGGTGTTGAAATTTTAGGAACTTTGGATTAATGCTAGACTTATGGTTTGATTTTGATTGGTTTTATTGGATAATGAACTTGTAAACCCTAAGATGTTTAGATGTTATCTTAGGATGAACTCGTTCAAAAGTGTGTTGATTTAACTAGAGGTATGAGAAAGGATGCATTCCCATACTCCTAACTAAACAAGGTGATTTTGATTTTGATGACTTACCCAAGTCTAAAATGATATTTCCAAAGCTCTAAAGTTGTTTGTGGGATGAGATGATAAATTTTTGGGATGAATGTAGTGTTAAATGCCAAGTTTGACTTGTGTAAGAGACATGTAAGAGCTCTTAAATGCTTTTTTGGATGGACAAGTCATGTGGGAGGGAAAATTCAAATTGGGAGAATATTCCCTCAAAGATGCCATGTTGAAAGTAATTAGGGAATTATTAAATCAAAGAAATGATTTATTGGTGCAAGTGGGAAAAGCTAGAGGATGTGACATGGATTATGATTAGATTTAATCATGATTTGATTAAATAAGAGGAGGTTAGGTGATTTGACCCATTTGATTTATATTTATGGATTAAAATAAATCAAAAGGAGATGGAAAATGATTTAGACTTAGTTAAATAAATATTTTGATTTATTTAGCTAAAGGAGATGATGTTAGTGTTAAAGATGAATTTATTTAATTTAAATGGAGGACTTTAGAGATTAATCAAATAAACTTGATTTATTTAATGAATGGACGAATATGAATTAATTAAATGCATGATGCCAATTTTGCATGTCTACACTTTCATGGGTAAATAGGATGATGAATGTAAATCATGAATTTGATATGTTTAATAAGTGAATGAAATATTGAAATATGTATTATGATGTTATTACTTTTGAAGGAATGATTATGTTTTATATTGATGGAAAATGTAATGAATGAATATGTATTGAAATGTGATTACTTTAATGCTTGGATGATGCAAATGATTTATGATGCTAATGGATTTTATGTGAATGGCTAACTACCTTTGTGATGCACTAAGTTGGATGCAGGAAGGAGCCAAGCCCTTAGGTATGAGAGGGGGAGTATCACTCAAGAGAGGAGCTTGGTATGGTAACCCTTAATAAGCCTAATTAAGCATACACACACTCATGTCCTAAATTGGTTTAGTTGAGTTGGATTAGTTTGTGGAACCGGGTAAGTAACCTTTTGTCTTGTTTGTGCATGATTCAAAAGAGGTTATGAGCTTGTTTTGTGGATGTTCTTGTTTGGGGTTACATGATTGAGTTTTTATGTTGAATGGAAGTTCTTCTTCTTTATGTGTTCATACTTGGATGTTAATCAATGAGGTATATACCTAGAATGTATATATATATATATTTATACATGTCCTCGACAACCCATATGCATGGGATTACTGATCAGAGATATATCACAGATACATATATGTATTAATACATTTGGTATATATAATTTTCGATCGAGGAATATATAGTTATATGTGTTTATACAAAGATATTTAAATAATATTATGTATATAATATATATATATATTTGATCGATAAAGGTTAATATTTTATTAATATGATTAAAGTGTTACATAACAAAAGCAAGCTCGAAAGACAGAGCCACCTAGTAAGTTTCTTCTATATCTCAACCCGGTAAACCAGAGAGAGCTACCCTGAACCCAACCGAACATTACATCCATTCCACCATTGATACAAATAATCATGTCAACCATCTAAATTGCAAGAGACAAAAAACAACGTTCATGCCTAAAGGCTAAGTACAAACATTTCTAAACAGGGATCATTCGCCTTATCCAAACCAAAACCATCACCGCCCTCCCGCACTGTTCGCTTTCCTAATAGAATTTCTTTCACCGCTTTTCCTACTTCCTTTCCCTCCACTCCCCATGCTTTCATCCCACCACAAGCCATCTTTCACCCAAAAAGTTCTTGTCTCATCTTCAAAAAAGGCCACCCTATTCGATTAAACACCATTTCTACCAGACCTCCCTCCCTGAGCTCTTCCCCTACGTGCAAAACGCTTCCACCTTGGGACCTGATGAAGTTGGGTTATGTCCTCCCATTATTCTGCAGCTTCTTGTTGGCACAACAGTAGTTTTAAATTCTCCCATGCTGCTAAAATTCCCAACTTGTAAACTTCTCAGTCCACTCTCCTCCGCCATCTCACAAAGGGAATTAGTCCTTCTTCTGTGGCCTCGTCCATATCCTTGATGCCTTCCGAGATATCATATCCTTGACCTGGTACTGCCCACTCTAACATGGACTCCATTTTCCTGAGTAATTCCTCCACAAACAATGACCTCATCACCCATTTTACCACCTTAATTTCTTCGTTTAATTTGCGACCCCATGCAAATAATATAGAGGCAATGTCCACATTCATTCTTCCTCTATGGGTGGCCTCCATGAAATGTGTTCCCAAAGCCTCTGACACTGCCTCTACCACCTCATCATGAGGATTTTTTAATAAAAACTTCAACCTGAATACTGACACTGGCCCAAAAAAACATTTTTGTTGAAGTTTTGTTGAGAAGCCATACATTGCTTCCATTTCCCCTGCTTTTGAGTTTTTCAAACTAAACATCCTTCACTCTTCAACCAACCCCTTCACCATAAATTGATAGAAACAATGTTGCTTCATTTGTTTATTTTAAAGAACCCCACCACCTAGACAACCTGGCTCTCCGTCCGCCCCGTCCTTCCCCTGACAAAAACATTCATCAGTTGATGCCACCACCACTTGTGCGAACCCAAAGGCAAAAAAATTAAGTACAACAAGAGGATCACCCTCAGATTGTTTTGTCCGGATACCTCAAATAAAAGCGATGAAAGCCCGATGATCATTTCCAGCACGCACCAATGTCCATCAAATTAAATAAACCCACCTGCCTCTTCAATAACCATTTGTACTTAAACGGTACCTCCCTACTTACTCTTGAAAGGTGACCCGTCCTCTTCCACTCTCGAACGTCACCCACTGGTACCAATTCCTCGTGCTAAAGTATTACGACCATTTCGCTAGAAAATCCACCTGGCGAATATCCTCCACCCAAGTTTCACCAATCACCTCAAAAAAGCTCACCCACTTGGAAAGGCAATCTACTTCTCCATTGCCAGCTCGGTGAATATGACAAACTTTAAAATTGTCAAACGAGCTTAAATCATTTAAAATTGCATGAATTAAAGCTTGCAGGTGCCACGCCAAAGCTCCAACATTTATAATTGCTTGAATTATAACCAAAGAGTCACCTTCCAATAGAAAATTTCTAATCCCCAAAGATCTTGCCAGACCTATAGCCAATAAGGCCACCTTAGCTTCCACAACATTATTTGTGCTATCCTCCAGCTTTCTAGCTCCAAAAGCTACCAAATTGCCTTGACTGTCACGAATAATAGCCCCTGCTCCTGAGGGCCACGGGTTTCCCTTGGTAGCCCCATCAAAATTTTCTTTGAGCCACCCTTCCCTTGGATTTTCCCAAACAACCTCCTTCATAGAACCTTCCACCCCATTTAACCCCACCTTCAGATGCTTAGGCTTTACCTTTAGCCCTGGCCACACCATTTGAAACCTACTATCCTCCACTGAAAAAGGACAATTTTGAAGTTGAAGTTGTGCAGCCGCAACATTCACTACTTTCGTGATTGCTTGATCAATTCTATTTTTGATCCTAGGAACCATTTCTTTTTTATCCTCAAAAATCCTTTTGTTCCGCTCCTTCCATAATTCCCAAATCACAAGAGATGGGCTTGCCACCCAGACACTTAAGAAGATAGAAGAACAAGAGAGGTGTGGCCATCCCTCAAAAACACCCTTCACCGAGTTTTGCCAAGGACCCTGCCAACCAAGTTTTAGCCTAAGGGAATCCCAACAAGCAGCAACAACTTTGCAGTGAAGAAGAAAGTGATCCGTTGATTCTTCTGCCGCCTTACATAAAACACACTTTATCGGACCAACAAAGCCCAACCTCTTCCTCCTTTCTCCTGAAAGAATTCACCCCTTCATTTCCAACCAAGCAAAGGCACCAGCCTTGGGCAAACACTCCTTACTCTAACATAATCTTTTTGCCCAAAAGACCTCACCCTCAATAGAGTCCAGAAGCTGATACCCAACCTTGACCGAGTAGTTCCCATTAATTGACCCACACCATATCACTTTTTCAACAGTGTTAGTTGGGAGTACTTGACACCCCCTAAAAATCTCCTTCATTTTTTGAATTTGGAAACCTGAAATCTCCTCGAAAATCACTGATTTCCACCCCCACTCTTGCCCTAAGGGGCTCCTTTTTAGTTCTAAGTAATTTCTAACTTTGTCTCCCCACCTTTGGATAAAAAACTATCTTAGCTCCTGAATTCCTTCCTCCCTTAAAATTGGATATCCATTCCATGAGTCATCCCAAAACTTTAAATTTAACCAATCCCCAATCTGCCAGGTAATGTGATTAGTTATTACCGACCTACAAGAAACTATAAAGTTCCAGATAGCTAATCCCTTCATCGAATTCCTAACAGTGAAAATTTGATTATCTGCCATCGAATCCAAATATTTTCTTTTAGGATTTTAACCCATAAGAGGTCAGGGTTTGTATAGATACTCCACACTAGCTTTGCACCCAGAGCTTCATTCATCAAATGCCAATCTCTCAAACTAGCCCCCCCTTTTTCTTTGGTTCTACAAATCTTCTCCCATGCTAGCAAAGGGATTTTATCTTGATCATTTGCACCATTCCAGAAAAATTTCTGCATTTGCTGCCCTATTGATTTTACCACCTTCTTCAAAATTTTCAAACACATCATAGAGAAAAATGGAATAGCCGAGATCACACTTTTTAACATGAGTATACAACCAATAACTGTTAGCCATTTACTTTTCCAACAGTCCATCCTGCTTAAGCAATTGTCCACCAAATCTTTCCATATACCAGCTTTATTGGCTCCCCCAAAAAGAGGAATACCTAAAAACTTACTTAGGAGTGTACCAACACGCATCCCCAAAATCCTACAAATTTTAAGTTGTTTAGCTATGGGAACTTGGAGGAAGAAAATCTCTGACTTCCACCAATTGATACATTGACCAAAAGCCCGCCCATACTCATCTAGAGATTCTTTCATCACCCGAGCTTCTCTAATGGTTGCATCCCCCAGAAGAAAAGTGTCATCAGCAAATTGCAAATGCAAGATCGGATCAATACCTTTAGCAACAACAATGCCTTTCCACAACCCACAACACCTTTTCTTAACAATCAGCCTCCCTAACGATTCAGCCAAGATAATAAAAAGGAATGGAGAGATGGGGTCTCCTTGCCTAATCCCCTTACTAGATTCAAAAAAACCTTGAGAGCTGCCATTTAACAACACCGAAAAATGAGGGGTGTTAATACAACTCCGAATCCAGGCAACCCACTCTCTACAGAAACCAAACTTCTCAAGGACCTTCAGGAGAAAACCCCTATTAACTTCATCATAAGCCCATTTAATATCTAATTTCACCATCATCTTCTCCACTTTTTCCAATCTTACCGAATGAATAGTTTCATGAACAACAATTACCCCTTCAAAAATATACCTGTTTGGAGAGAAACCACTCTGCTCTACTGAGATCACCTAAGGTAGGACTTTTTTTAGCTTGTTGGCAACCACCTTTGAAATAACCTTGTAAATTGTGTTACATAATGAAATTGGACAGTAGTTTTCAAATGAAACTATCTCTGATCTTTTTGGTACCAGAGCAATGAAAGTATTGTTCAAATTCTTCAAAACAAACCCACTTCCCCTTGATTCTTCGACCACTTCACAAATATCCTGAGCAAAGATACCACATAATTTTTGGAAGAAAAAGGCTGGAAACCCATCCGGCCCTGGAGCCTTATCTCCCCCCAGCCCAAAAACAACCTTTTTCACTTCTTTTAAAGATAATTTTTCCATTAACATAACATTTTGAGCTTCTGAAACCACACTAGGAATGTTCTCCAAGATTTTCCACTCTTGACTTTCTCCTCCACTATTCCCCTTGCATAAACCAGAGAAGAAATTTACAACTTCTTTGGTTATAAGTTCACTATCTGACAACACATTCCCATCCCTATCCTTGATTGAGAAAACCTTTTTACTAGCTCTACGAATTTTCACGGAATTGTGAAAAAACTTTGTATTTTTGTCCCCCGCTTTTAACCAGAATTCCCTTGATTTCTGCTTCTAATAGACTTCCTCACGGGCTAAAATTTTAGAATAAGCTTTGTTCAAAAACTTTTCCTGCTCAAAATCTTCTTCAAACATCCCTTTCTCAATGATTTTCGAATGAAGGAGCTTTAACTCCTCTTCCAATCTTAGCTTCTCAGCGAAAATGTTTTTAAAGGATTCCCTATTCCACCTCTTTAGTTGCTCTTTAAGAAATTGTAGCTTCTTAAAAAAGATGTAGGATTTACTTCCATACCTTTCAGGGGCATTTCTCCACCAACCTGCCACTAGCTCTTGGAAGCCTTCTACCTGCAACCACATTGCCTCAAACTTGAAAGGGCACCTTACCAGTGTTAACTCCTCTTGGATTCTCAACCCTATCGGATAATGATTCGATCCAGTTATGGGAGTTACCTCCGCTTCACACAACCGCTATTGTGCCACCCAATCCCCAGCCAAGAAGAAACGATCTAGCTTCTTTGCTATGTTCAGAAAACCACTTCTTCTATTCATCCATGTGAATTCACCATTTCTGAACGGAAGTTCAAACAAACCATTCATCATACCAAAAGCACTAAAATCCCTCTAACTTTGACTAGCCCAACACACACTGCCAAGCTTCTCTGACGGTTTCAAGATGGTGTTGAAATTGCCTCTTCAAAGGAACATTCTACCACCTTCTAAACTTAGAACATTAGAGAGCTCCTACCATAGTTAGTTCTTCTGAGCAACACCCGAGGGTCCATAGATATTAAGAATGAAAAAACAGGCTCGCAACTGCTTTGATTATGCACAAACCCATTGCCAATACCTTTCTTGCCTCACAAATCTTACATTTACAAGGGCTTCATCCCACAATATACCAAGACCACTTGAGGTCCCCACAGCACCCGAAAGACAAACTTTCCATCTGCCAAAATGTTTTAGGAAGAAATCAAAATCCTTTTCCTTTACTTTATTTTCTTGAAGTAAAACTAAACCCGACCTCGTTTGATCAAAACAACACTTGATCAAATGGATTTTGTCAGGAGCATTGCAGCCCTTGACATTCCATAAAAGGATTTTCATTGCTGTTGAGAAAAGGCATAGCCTTTTCCCGATCTTAATTTGCTTTGGCCAATTGCATTCCCAACCATTTCAAGGCACATCTTATTATTTTTTGGACCACGCCTCCTCTTCTCACCCACCTTTACCTTACTAGTTTGAGTTGAGGATTATTCAATAGTTCTCTTCTCCACTATGCTGATTTGATCATTAAGACCCAGCAAATCTTCACCTCCAGGCTCTGCCTCTAAGTCTTTTTCTGAGACTATGTCTTCCAAAGATCCTCTGCTATCTTTAACCCCTTCAAAAGCACTATCTAGATTTCGAATAGGAGAGATTGGAATATCCTTAAAAACTACCCCTTTCGAACCAATTGGGCTGTTGACTTCAACTTGCATTGAAACTTCCATCTGATCCTTCATTCCTAGATCTGAAGCCTACTGAGGACAAACAACATTAGGTTTTTCTTCATGACCAATTCCAAAAGCATTAGAAGTACCCAGTTGAGGGGGGGAATATGGTTGCACAAGAGAAAGCTGCTTAACAACCACATTCCCATCTGCCTAATCATCTGAAAACCTACCTATCTCTTCCCCAAAGGGGGAGGAGGATGTTTTTACCAACCCATCCACCTCATTAGCCCTATCTTTGCTTAAAACCCTCATGATACTATTTGGAGTGGCTAGAGTTAGCTCTGTTTCCACACACTCACTAACCCTTATTACCTCATTAGAAGACAACCCCTTTGAAACCAAACTTTGAGAATTCATTTCACATTCAACTTCATGAATATAAGCAATTTCTTGTTTCCTCACATTACCCCATGATAGAGATTCCATTTCACCCTCTTGATTTGCAACTTTCAATAAGGTCTCTAGGTAGCCCCACTCTTTGGATGTTCTCCATTCTTCAATGGCCACTGCCTCTGTGAGGGCTACCACTTCCTCCGCAGGAATATTTTGAGCAACGCCTTTCCCTTTAGAGCCCTGCTGGCTCTAGTCATCAAAACACACTTCTCTTAAACACCTCCCATCAGACAAATTATGATCTTCCACCACCAGATTCTAACACCACATGCCTTCCCCATATTTGAGCTCTATCATTTTCGGTAAAGGGTGGATTATCTACCTTAGAATGCAGATCCTTGGGAACATACTGCAGTCCGCTTTGTCTACCACCACCTCCGAATTTACAAAGAAACCCAACTTGTTTCCAATATTTCTTAGGGTTTCCTGATCCCAATATTCTTGAGGGATATTTTTCAAGCTAATCCAAATAGGTATCTCCTCTGTCTTTGCCATATTAGGATCAAAGTTTGGGGCCTAGTCTAAAATAAAAAAACCTCTTCCTTCCATTATGAAAGGGCCACTATTTAAGATCCATTCTTTACCCTGAGCTGTTTGACAAACTACTAGATAAAAACCATTCTCCAAAGTTTTTATTTCACATCCTTTGCCCTAGTTAGCATCACACCACACCTTGAATTTTGTGAATGTTGATCAATGCCCACCCCACTGCATAAAAAAGGCATGAGCTTTAAAGACACTCACAGAATCATTCCATTCACTATTTTCTACCAGAAGAGTTACCCTTGTAGTATGGAGAAAGTTTTTCAGTACTTGACTTGGATCGCCCTTCTCTGTCTAGTTCTTTGGCCGCCAGAACTTCTTTTCCAGCTGCTTGAAATCCACATGCCCCTTTGAATACATTGAACGAAACCTTCCTTTATTTTCCACCTCCTACGCATTCGTGTGAAAAAGCTCTCCAGATCCCCCATTTCTACCTCGCTGATTAACCGGAGCCTGCCAAGCCTTGTCAGTGCCATTACGCCTACCTATATGAGTATTTCTCCCTCTCCGCCTATTGAAAGGCCATCGAGCTTGCCTTCCATTATACTGCAGTCCATGGTGTCTGCGAAAAACCCTAGTTTGACCGTTGCTCCGCCATCAGTCATGCTAGCCACAACATTGAATTGACTTGAATTTTTACCTGGAGGGTGGGGTTTTTTACCCGAAAGGGTTTTCCTGTCGTCATTGCATTTGTGTACTTGCTATATATATATTAATATTATATTTATATAATAATATATATACATATATATTAATATACTTATATGTATTTGTGTATATGTGTATATGATTGTTATTTTGATATATGTATATATATTTATTAATTAGCAATTAATGCATGTGATAGTTGTATATATATAATGTTAAGTATTGAGATCTATATATAGTGCATTATAAAGCACAATGGTTGATATTAATAAAGCATTGCTTATGTGCATATATGGCATAGCCATTGAGTAGAGCATGGCTTAAAAATCCAACATATTTATGAACTAAAGCTACATCACATTAATAGAATGTAATAATTGCTTAAACTAAAGCTTGGGTCAATGCTAAATCATGGAATGCTATGCATATATTGAGGAATACAATTTTAAATGCATGAGTATAAGTGTTGTCCATGAAGTAAATGGTTGGTATGAAAAGAACACACAATGCAACATAAAATGTAAATGATTTGCATAGCATGAAACTTGTGCTCAAAGAAAACTTAGACCAAGTTAACTTAGGTTATGTGGCACACATGGAATTAGAGGTGTTGTGTATACACTGCAAAGGGAAGTGAATGCAGTTTTTAACAATGTGGAAATAGTCTAAATTGCGCTATTCTCATGGTTTCCAACTTATGAAATGTGGCACCAATATAGAAGTGAATGAAATGCATAAGAGTTTTGTATATTGTGCATAAGTCTGTTAATGCAATATTTTAGCCTTGAGACTTAGTCAAGAGTAAACATGGCAGAAGCATGAGAAGGAATTCAATTAAGGAAGCTTGTTGTTAAGCTTGTTATTCATTTGACTCAGTAATAGAGTCTTGTTGTCCCTTGTAACAAGTCGACTCAACCATTTAAATGGAGAGGTCTGTTATGTGTTGCAAACTTGTAAGTTAGTTTGATGAGTCGTTGCATGAGGATAAAAAGGTGGAAAAAATATTAACTTTTTTGTAGCCTTCGATTGCTCACAATTCAGTATAAATAAAGGTCCTCATTCTACCAATTGCTACACTTTTTCAATTTGATTAACTTGATCTTATTCTATTGTGATTTTTGAGTTAGTGAGTTAACAACTTGTGAGTTTGAGAGTTGTTTTTCTATTTTCTATTTGTGATTGTTGATAGAATTAGTGAAAGGATACAGGAGAGAATTAAGTGGATCTTGGAGGAAGTATCAAGCGAGCTAGAGGAGTTGAGCTAGGAGGGGAGTTTTATTAATTGGAGCTTTTATACAGGCACACTAGTTTCTATACCTTTGTCATTTATGTTGGAAAGGTTGAATAGTTTGATTACTATGTTGGAAAGGAATTGTTTTGAGTATGTTGTGCTGCTTGTACATGCTTGCATATTTCTTGCTTGTTTATTATGTTGGAGAAACCTATCATATTGGTTTATACTCATATAGATGTGTGTATACCCTATATATGGGAGTTTGTAGGAATGCAATGTATTTATGCTATACATAGTTTATTTATACTTAATTGATTACTTGTATCTCCTTGAAAGTAGGGAGAGAGTCCCATCCCTAGGGTTAGGGTGTGTACTCGATGACTATATCAATATTCAATGGTAGGGTTGAGAAATGGATTTTTTGGTTATGTTATCTTCTTATTTTGATTTAGGGTCTATTCCTATTCATAGAATTCTAGAAGAGGACTCATGTTCCAACAACCCAAAGCTGTATTAAGAAGAGGACTTGAAGGTGCAGAAGCACTAACTCTTCTCATGATAATATCCTCTAGATTATATACAAATATTGTGAACATTGCAAACATGAGAATATATTAGATATACTAAAAGTGAGGTTTTATGATTTATTTATGATCACTTGGTCATTACTTTATTTTGGTTAAAACCCTAGGTTGAGAATAACCTATTTGGTTGTGTTGTTCACTTGGTTGTTGTTGAAAGCAATTAGGTTGGGATTAACCTATATGATCTGATTGATCATTTGATTGTTGAGTATATCTTTATTGAAGTCATTTATTGTTGAAGATTATACTTTTGATTGATGTCATTTATTAATGAGATTATACTTTTGATGGGTGTTGTTTATTGTTGAGATACACTTTTAAATGAGGACATTTATTGTTGATGTTGTACTTTTGAAATCGAGTCATTTGATGTTGTGACATTATGAATACCTGTATGGCTAATTAGGTTATTTTTGGGGTTAGGATAATCCATGGGAAATGGGATAACCTATGAATAGAATATGCTTTGAATAACTTAAGTAGAAGTGCCATAGTAATCATAAGAGGTTAATAGGTTATTCCTCCAAGGTTAGAATAATCCATGGTGAAAGGGGATAACCTATGCATAGAATATGAATGGTCAATACGAATCAAGCTAGGAAGGTGGGTGAGCATGTGACATCCATCCTAAATTGGGGGTGATGAATACTTGGGCCAAATTAGTGTAAGTTGCCATTGTTTACACTATTAGTTCACTATGATTCGGGTTTACATACTAGAAAAGGAATATCATATACATAGGTTGTAGCCACTATATGGAAGATCTAGATATGTAGGAAATGACACCAAGCTCAGGGAAGGTTATTTCTATTATGAGGTCACCAAACCAATCTCTTCATGGAAGGGAGGTCCATCTTACTAGTTAGGTAGATGTGCGGGGGACCACAATAAGTTTGTTGTTGGTAGAATTTAGCATTTAAGTGATGCTTCTCCTCATCAGTTGCCAACCAATATTTGATGTAGGGAACCTAGACCATTCATATATCTATTGTTAGTAAGCTCATAGGAGCCATGCATGTAATTTTGTATCCATTTCTATGGAAAATTGTAAATGTGAAATGTTATCATGGAATTATGTAATATGAAAGCAATTCATTGGAAAGTTGTAATACTTGTTGTAATGCAATGGGAAAGTTTGGAATGATGTTTATTTCAAATGTGCATATTATTCTTGATTATGAAAAGAAAATTTTTATTGCTAAGTGTTGAATCATAGTTTATTTACTTGAGGTTAAAAGAATAGTAAAATTATTGGGTAGAACAATGGGCATGTTACAGAGTTTCCTAATTTATGTTTTGAAGATGAGTGGGTGAAGTATGTTCCAAGAAGAATTTAGGATAAATTCATGTGGTTGGATGTACCACATATAATAACCAAAGAGGCAATTAGGGTTGTTATCCATTTGAGCTCCACAAGACCTATCTTGGTATTGAAGGTGGCAAAGAATGAAGTGGTGATGAAGCTTAATAGAGCCAAGTTTGACAAGTGTACCCTAATAGTGAATGACATTGAAGATTCGATGATCAAATATGCTTCAATGATAATTGGTTATAAGATATTTTTCACAAATAGAGAGAATTTAGTCATTGCCACCATGATACACATGATTGATCAAATGGTGAAATTAGGAAAAGACTTTGATCTTTGTGATCTCCCGAGATTATAGTTGTTGGAAAATATATAGAAGAATGAGTTAAAATACCCTTTCCGGTATGGTACTCTTATCATTTTCTTAATATTTTACTTTCTTAATGAGTTGCTTAATGTTGTATGATAAGATAATATTTGTGTAGTTGTGCAAATTAGAGATCATTTGAGGATATTTCCTGGTAAAGAGTCTTGTGATTCAATTTTGTGGGGATTCTTTAAACCTTTTCAAACTCAGATGTAAGAGAAATAAAGGATTCCAAGTAAAATTATGGATAAGTATAAGAATGAATTGATATTTATGGTTAATAGAGATTATTGCTACATGGAAGCAGTTGAACCCATAACTATTTGGGTTCAAGAGCTGCATTATGAGGTTTATGAGTCTTAATACATTGGTCTTCCAGAGATTGTGTTGAGCAAACCTAGAGATACAATAGTTGAAAGGTTTGGTACTTATGTGGAGAAATCAAGTAAAGAAAACCTAGAAAATAAAAAGAAGGATATTAAAGGAAATGTTGAAAAGATGTAAGCTAATTTGGAAAAGGAGTTTGGTACCCCTATGGACCATGCAGATAAATCTAAAGGTACATCTTCTCCTCTGTAGACTCCACCGAGATCAAGAAGGTCAGGTAGGACCTTTGTCTCCACACCTACTATTACAAAGCCTTCCAAAACAAAACCAATAGGTAGTTCTAAAAAGATAGAAACATCTATCCTTACTAGGAAACAAAAGGATCCAAAGAGAAGAAAGAGAAAAAGTAACAAGGGATAAGTATGTCAATTGAAAAGAAGAAGAAGAAGAGGAAGAGGAAGAACATCAATTGGTTCAAAAAAGGAAATCAAAAGTCTCACAGTAAGAGATTGGTGTAGAAAAGGGGAAGAAGAAAGAGGAGACCCCTCTGATCTACGAGCATGGTCCCATGAAGTTTGATGCACTATTCAGTGCTATAGCAGAGTTTGGAATTCTGAAGGATACAACTAAAATGCATCGAAATGCTAATGATGTAGATAATGAAATAATTGAAGAGGCCATTGTCAAATACATGATGATATTTAATGTTGGCTTAGGTGAGGTAGAGGATCAATTGTTATATGATCTAAAAGGTGTACCAAGTGCAAGAAGACAAGAGGAAATTGTAGAAAATGCAAAGATGAAAACTTTTTCCTTGGAGAAGATTGGTTCCTCATTATCTAATGAGGAAAGGGCTAAGTTGTCTCAGTTGTGTGCCCAAAAATTTAGGATAAAACAAAGAGAAAATATTCTTATGGGTAAAGAAAAGGATGATATAGATAATATAAGGAAAGAAGCATTGCAAATAATTAAAAATATTCTTAAAGAATTAGAAGCTTCTCTGGGTGATGAAGATCAAATGCAACAAGATAAATCCCTCCTGGAAAGAAATGAGCTAGTCAATGAACAACATGAGCAAGAAGATATGTTGATAGATAACACCCCTATAGATGTGGAGATAACTACTAAGTAGAACAAAGAGGATGAGCAAGGAGTTTCAGAGAAGACTGAAACTCAAAAGGAACAAACTGTGCCTCCTATGGATGTTGAGAAGATTGCAAAATATTGTTTTGGTAGTGGAGTGAAGGAGAAGAATGACACACAAGCAGAAGAAAGCACTAAAATAGGTTGTGAATCCTTCAGACCCTCCAAAGATTCATTCAAAGATCTTCTGGATATGTAATTATAGTTCCAACTAGTGGTGTCTACACAACTTTTACAAATTCCTATGCAACAAGGTCAAGTGGATATGGATAGGATCTCTCCTCTCCATAAGTTGTAGCTTAGTGATGTATTTCATGCCTTTGCAAGAAAAGAGTTATGCCAAACTCACTAGAAGAGCATGAAGTTGGTTGATGAAGCTATCAAGGTGTTGCAAGAAGGCCTTCCTGAAGTATCCATTGATACTTCCTTACCAAGTGTGCAATATTTGAAATTACTACTAGATTCCTATAAGGAGTACCCTACTGGTCGAGAAGAGAAGATTGAAAGGGAAGCAACAAATTTGGATGATAAGAGGCTAGCCAATGCCTCAAATAAGTGTGCTATTGCACACACCAAGTTGCAAGGAAAATTGAAGGATGTTCAAAAGTTTTTGGAGGAAGCCAAACAATTGTTTCAATTTTGCTTGAAATGGCTAGTGTCTACAAAGAGCATTAAGGATTAGATGGACTCAATTGAGTCACAAATTGCTCAAGCCTCTAGTGTGTATGATTTGGTGAATGATGAAGATGGAGCTACTAGAGTAGTCATTGAAAATCTACACGGCCAATATATTTTATTGCAGGAAAAAAGGAGAAAATCATAATAAAATATAGTCATCTATGAGATATGGTAAGTGTAAGGTTTACTTCTTTAACTGAAGTTTTGGCCAATGTGGAGAAGGTTGTGAAAAAGACAATAGTTCCTAGTTCTCTAGAAGGAGATGACATCTATGTACAATTTAAAAACCAGAGCCACATGATTGCCTTCACCAAGAAGGATTGGGAGGCACACCTTGCAAAGTTAAAGGCATCATATCAGGGTATATTACCCTCATCCAATTAAGGTGTACATTTCTTTTTGAATTGTATAGACAATTTTGATATCAATGCACATATGCAGAGTTAGCAGATGGTGTTGCAGTACACTTTTATATTTTTGGTGATGGATAACATAGATAGGGGGAGCTATTCTCATGAAGATAGATTAGTAAGGGGATAAAATGTGGAGTTACTACCATTTTCCATTGATGTCAAAGGGGGAGTGAAGTAGAAAAGTGTGTTGCCATCGATGAAAAAGGGGGAGATTGTTGGAAACATGAGTATGATGATGTATGGTGTTGTCATTGATGTCGACCCATTGTAGATGTGATGGTCCATCAGTATATGTATAGTCTGGAGAAAATCAAGTGTTTTTGGGAAATTGACTTAGTCCCAGACTAAGATAGTGATGTAACAGAGCATCAACTTTGTGGTCCATTATATATAAAGCTTCAAGGTTTTATGCCTTCCATAATAAAAGATATTGATGATAGAGTATCAAACTAAGTAGAGACATAGTTACAGTTGTAGAGTTCATGTTGGAATGCTCCATATTTCATCACAGATGATCATTATGCTTTGCGGATTTTAGGAAGTGTTTGAAGGTGTTAGATGTGTGTGTACTTTGAGTGTCAAGTTGTTTGGTGGTTCGCATGTCAAGTTGTGAATGAACAAGTTCATTAAATTGTTGCTTCACTAGTTTTGTTGTGTGGTGCCAACCTAAGGGTTTTGGGGTCATGTGGAACTAAATTAAGCATCAAGCAGAATCATAGGAGTATTTATAGGTCATGCCGACCTATCTTGGTGAAGAACATGTTTTGGTTACTTTTGTAAGGTATGCATGATGGAGTTTTGAGCTGACAGGTTATGAGGTCACACAGTTTCATCTAATTAGGTTGACCTAATTGATGATATGATTGTTTATGAAATATATACATATATATAAAAGGTTAATTCAATGTGTGTGAAGCATGCGAGATGTGAAAGAGAAGTGTGTAGTGAAGTATGAAATGTGATAGTGGTGATCTTGTGATAGTGAGAAATGAAGTGTGTAAAGTCATTTTTTTGAGCCTAATTGGAACTGTATCTTCAACATATAGCAGATACATTGTAAGCAATTCAAATTTTGCAGTGAGCCATCCTTTTGTATATCTTTTGTAATTTTGGAAGAAGTGATCTTCCTTGGGCAGTGAGTCCTCCAGATAGTGAGCCCTTCAAGTAGTGAATCTTCTATAATGTGTTGTGTTCCGATTATGATATATTGTGATCTAATCCTCACCATGGTTTTACCCTTTCAAGGGTTTTCCATGTAAATTTGGTGTTCTTATGTTGATTGTTGTGTTGCATGCTTTAATTTTTCCTTTCCATTTCTACAAGTTCATTGAGATGCTTTGAATGCACTTTTAAGTTAATGAATTTTAGGGAATACTAATTCACCCCCTCTTAGTATTCTAGGTGTTTAGTAGTATTGTTTTAGACTCATAGGGAAATGAAATATAAATTATGGTTACAAACCTTTTCAATTTTAAAAAAAATAGATTTCTTCTATATTATGAATGAATGCACTCTATTTTAGGACTGCAATAAAATTCTTACTATGTGAACTGGAAATTACAAGGGTTCTATGGTATTGTGTGTTTTCAGAAAAATAAAAATATTTCCTTTATTGTATTAATTTCTTGTCTAAACTTGCATACAATTTCTTATAAATTTTATATCTCATTGTCTTCACATTTTAAACATTTCATTTCAAAACTATATGCAATTGTGGAAAGAAACATATTGTTATTTTATTTATTTCCAATTGTAATAACCAATATAGGAGCGAATTTGCACCCCTTGTGTAAATTCCCCTTTTGCATACCCTCACCTTAGAAAATCAAACCCAAAGGTGAAATTCCACATCACCCACCTACTTTCCACCCACTTGGAGTTTGTCCTGTGTGTCAATGAGAGAATATTTGTTGGGGACGCGAGCATGGCATGTGGATGTTTGCACAATGTGCTACCATCCTTGATGGATTCTCATGTCTGAAGTTGGTAGAGATGTTACACTCCTCATTGGGGATGAATTGTAACATCCTTCTGTCAACCAACCGACCCAAAAATGACTTATTCCTTCTCATCCCACCTTCAAAAGAGCAATCTTCACTTTCACTTAATCTCTTAGACATTCTCAAGCATTCTTCACTTCATCTTCTCACAATTCCAATAATCTACACAAGTCCATTTGAGCATTGCAGCAACTAGAAACTTCATCAACTTCACTTTTACACATGCTACTCTACCATAGAAGTTGCGAGCTTGGAGTCTTGTGAGACCCCCCTTCATCATCGCTATGACTGTGGTGACTTTTCCAAATTCGTTGCTTGCATTCTCCCTTCATTGGACTTGAGGGCCTTTGGGTGGAGGTGGTAACGCTTCACATTCCTCCTTTGTGATTTGATAGAGTAACTTTATCTTTTGTAGTGTTCAGTGTACTTCTTTCAATCTCCTTTATCATATTTCCTACTCCGTTGCTTTTTGGTTGTCTGTGGAGGTGGAAACACCAAAGCAGGGGTTTGACTGAGGTAGGCCCCTATACAACCCCAACAATTTTCCCCTTCTTGCTAGTGTGTAGGTGAACATGTGCATGGAGCTAGCTGGTGAACTGGCATTTTTGTAAGATAATATTCATCACCCTAGCTTTTATTTACTTGCTTTATCATCTCCGCATTTACTTTTCATATCTTACCATTCTATTCACTTCATTAAAATCAACTAGCTAGGCTGTCAGTAGGATTTTGGTAGTTTTCCCACTGTATTTCATGTTTTTTGGTCATACAAATGCTAGCATGCCGCACTATCATCCCAGACCTACGTTTCCATCCTCGGACAGAGAGCTGTCTAAGGTACAATTTAGACTCTAGAAACTAGCTTGTCTAGCCCCAAATAGAATTATGGGTCTGTAGAGTGTGACAAAAGTACTTCATAGTGCTCTTCATTCTTGATCCTCATCCCAAAACATCCCTTTAGAGTGAGGTAAGTTAGGGAAATCCTCAGCTCTCAGCTCTCCGTGACTTGGAGCCTTGACATGGTTGGTCCCCCTCTCTTACATAACCTTTGCACAATATACATTATATTGTGTATTCAAAGTACACTTTTGGTTGTTTGTATGGATTATATGCCTTGTTTTTTATCTAACATAAATGGAGAGCCAATAGAGAAAATAATTAACCTAGCAAAGGAAAAAAATTATGCCTTTAAATTTATTATTAAATATGTGTCTCCTTGTAATTTTAAATCATCTTTTTTCTTTCTTGTATTTATGTTGGAGTTGATGAAAGTATATGGATATGATATATAAAACAAGATGAAATTAAAGAAATGAATTTTTAGAATATATGAAATAAGATTTAAACAAAATAAAAATGTATGAAACCTAATTAAAAAAAGGGATTAAACCCCAAGTGAGGCATAACCCCTGTTGGCACGTAGATACTCAATAGGGGTCGTGGGTTCATCCCCTCCAATGTTTGACCAGACCCTTGTGGAAGGAACTCTATTTTCCTTGGCAAATATATTTTTACTTGCTTTCTCTCCTCGCAACAAATATATTCGAGCTTATAAGAGAATGGTCGTGTGCTCATTACATTCTAGATTTACAGAGTTTCCTACTATACACATCAGTGAAAGGCCAAACCTCCTTACTAACACCATCATTGTATTTCCTTCTATTCTATCATTTTAGAAGACTTCCTAAGTATCCCTTTTACCATGAAAACTTAATTCCTTTTGGCAGATTTGGAGTGAGATTAAAATAAATTTTAGGTTATGCATGAGGATGTTAGGGTCTTGTGTGATTTTTTCATCATATTAAATATTATACATGAATGATGTTTCAAAAAAAAACATAAACTTCTACATAATGATATCAATAGATATAACATTATTAAATGGTTAGCCATGTTAGTAGCATGGATATAGGTGTGGAAACGCCTAAAATATGACCTTACCCAACCACACCTCATTCTAGCCTATCCTTAACCATTAATTAAATAAGCCTACTATTTATTCAATTATTCCCATCCTTTTCCATCCTTTCCCACCTTTATCCTAATATTTTAATAAAATAAATATTAATTATTTATTTTATTATTATCCCTTCACATGATCCCCATTAATTAAATAACTTTATTTAATTAAAAAATTGTCCCTTTTCCCCAAATCATCCAACTAAATTATTAATTGATTCCTAATTAATTAACTAATTTAGGCTAATTAATCCTCATTACCTTTTCCTCCATCAATTAATTGTCCTTTATCCTTTATCCTTGTCCATCTAATCCTAGCCTTTCACCTTGTTCACATGGATAATAATCTAAATTTTTCTTCATGTGACAAGTGTCCTCTTCACATGTCTAACTAACTCCTTGCCTAGATTCATTGAACCTAGACACCTAGCCAAAAGTCAAATTATCTTTTAATATTATCCACTCTTCTCATTTAACCTCTTAATCCTAGGCATTGCCATAAGGATTTTGTCATTATCCCTACCATAAACCTAGTTACTATTTATCATTTGACACTTGTCATATGATTTCATCTTTGATCCAAACCCTAATCCTCCTTCAATCTTAGCCATCCATTATCAATCATTTCTAGCCATTGATTTTGCCTCTTCAAGAATCTATATGTAGAGGCTCCTCTCCTTTATTTTCACCTAATGCAATCTAATAATCCTTGAGCTATCATACTTACATGCTGTCACTTTGAGCTTTCATCTTGCAATCATTATCAATCATATCAAGTTTATGCTACACAATTGAGCAATCCACATATCTACATCAAGAGCAAATCAAATGGAGTAAGGGTGCATTCCATTTCCAAGGAGAGAAGTAAGGATTTTAGGTGAACTTACTGTGCTTTTGTATTGCTTTTATCTCCATTTATTAACCTTCAATATTTTATAGCCTCTTCAATAGGTATTGACACTTAGTTTACTGCAAGTTGATCTTAATAAATGTAGTAATGAAAGAAACAATAATACTAAATTTATCAATAACAATAATTATGTTCCTAATCACATTATAAACAATAGTAATATCAAAATTAATAATGGTTATATTAATATTAATAAAATAATTAATATTGATAACAACACAAATATTAGCATTATAGTGTGATAACAGTATTGAATTAATAGTAACGTTAAAATATTATAAAAATTACTAATATTAAATTAAAACAAAAGGAGTAACATTAGTGTAGACGCATAAAAATATCCTCATAATCATTTTTATCCATTGCATATTTCATATAGTCATTTGCATAAATCATTTAACCATTTGCATAATCATTAACTCATCCATTTGCATAATCATTAATCTATAATCATTTAAATACATCCATTACACATTTTATACATAATCATCATATTCATACATAATCATATTTCCATAATCATAAATGCATTTCATAAATACATTTGCATGAGCATTTGTCCATTTCATAAACCAATTTCATTAAACAATTTAGTAAATCCATTATCCTTAATCTCCAACATATCACAAATTACATTTAATTAAAATGGGATAATTATCATTTCTCTATCTCATTCTTTTACCCCACATTCTTCCAAAAATGTGGATCTTTCCCATGAGGACATCTATATAAGCTCACTTCCTCCTCACTTTTCAAACAATAACTCCAATCTCATTTTGATCAAAATCCATTCTACATAGCCTCTTGTGCTTTTTGCTGCAAAATTTGAGAGCAAAGACAAGATCTTGTAGATAGGATAAAAATGGAGTTTGATTTCTTTTGAATGCTCATGTTTTTTTAGTTTTCATAGTTTAGTTTCATTTTGCATGTGTTTTCATTTAAGAAATGCTCCATTGATGTTATGTTGGAGTTTTTATTTGGGGTTTATAGTTTAAATCATTTAGTTTTTTAGTTTCCAGCATAAAAAAAATGGTCAACCCGATGTGAACTGACTACATGTTTATAGTTTTCTCATTCTCTAGTTGCATGCTTATAGATTTCTCATTTTTTAGTCTATGGCTGCATGTTTATTTCATAATTATTTTACATGGGGCTACATGTTGATTTTTCTCGAAGCATCTGAACACTAGCTTATGGGTCTCTAAAAACTTTCATTGGTCATAAATAGTTGACTCCTTTATGAAATATAAATTTCAAAGTTCTTTTATTCTTTAATCCTAAATGGTGGTCCTTCTTTTGATTTAATACATTTTGAATGCTTTACTAACAGGGGAAGGAAATCTGCCATCCGAGGTCGCTACCATCCGAGTTCTCTTTTTGTGAATGAAAAAGAGACTTTGAGCGGCCTACACTCTTTGTGTCATCTCCATGCATTGAGAAACATTCTAAACTTGTTGAAGTAGGGTTTAACCCTTCTAAAATTGCTTTCTTTGGTGGATTAAGGCCTTACTTTCCATTCCTTGCACTGACACACTTCTATATCCATTCATACAGAGCCTTGGCCTCAAATGAATAAGAGTATTTTTGTGCATATCCAAATCTAAACAGTCTACAACCATTTGCAATCACCTTCCCACCGCTGGAGAAATATAATAAATCTATTTTCATAGAATTGGTATCACCTTCATTTTGTCAACCTCTCTATATGTTGCACCATAGATGGATCCTTCCCGCATCCCCTCAAACCCATGTTCATGTTCATCCCTCCACCGAGCCTCACCATGTTCATTATTAAACCGCCATAATGAGATCCCAGGCAAATAATTGAGTAGCGTAGATTACAAAGAAAAAGAAAAGTGCTCTGAACTAGCACATGCGAATAGTAGACCTCCTTCATCGTGTCTCCCTTTGCTATCATTTTGCATCTCTCCATCCACGACTTACCATTTTGATTTTTTCTTGGGCGTTGGAATTTTAACAAAAGTCCTTTTAAGCATAGAACTTGCTACCTCCCGCGACATATAAAAGCTTTTGGCCAACATTGTGTCAATAAAGAAAAATATTTTGAAAAGCATTTTTGAAAAAATATGTGTAAAGGCAAATAGGTTCCGAAACGGATAATATGAATTTGCATATTAATGTATAAATTTAAAGTTTCTAATTTAGTTTAGATTAATAATTATTTAGTTTAGTTTTTAAATTTTCTAATTTAGTTAGTTTTTAAATTTCTAATTTAGTTTTGTTAATTTAAATTCTTAATTTAGTTTAGTTTTTAAATTTTCTAATTTACTTTTGTTAATCTAAATTTCTAATTTAGTTTAGTTTTTATTTTCTAATTTAGTTGTTTTTTTAAATTTCTAAATTAGTTTAGTTTGTAAATTTCTAAATTAATTTAGTTTTTTTTTAATTTCTAGATTTAGTTTAGTTTTTTTTAAATTTGTAATTTAGTTTAGTTTTTTAACCTCTTGTGCTAACTAGGGTTTTGCAGCTTTTCGTTGGTCCAAGACATCTTTGAGAAACTATTAATGGGTGGTTTTGCAAGTTTTCATGTGTCCAAGACTTTATTATGAAATTACTAAACGTTATTTGCTTTAGAGTAGATCACATTTCATTTGGTGCTTAAAAAGAACAATTTTCTTCTTTCACATAGATTTAACTAAGGGGTTAATAAATCACTATTTTTTGTGCTTGTAAGATGGTAGGTGTATGCTCTCACCTTGTGAAAACTCGATGATCAAAATATAGACCCATGTCTTTATGTTTTTAATCCCTTAGAAGGGCCTGCCACCCCACTTCGAAAGGTGGGAATGACCCAAGCGGTAATGGGCTAAAGCCAAGTCCTTCCGAACCGCTATATAAATGTGTGGTTGCAATGAAAATTATGATCAACAGGAAGTGGTACACGATAGATCTCCCCCAATATCTTTATGATGTGAAAATATCTTGTTCTAAGGGTTGGGAGACCTCTTGAGGGAGTTTATCATAATATCCCCTAAACTGGATGCCCTTACTAGAAACCTTTAAAGCCATCCTACACTTTTTTTCTTCAAAGTAGATATAGCAAATTCCTCTTTGGGGAATTCAAAGTTTGGTGTACTCGATAAGTGAGTGTCATGGAGGGGAGCTAGTGTCACCAAACTCCTAAGCTATCCACACTGAATAGGCGCGACTAGAGAAATCCAAGTGGGAACCCAACAAATATTGTCCTAGCCAACCAAAGGTTGTACTTGTCTTCAAGTCAAGTCAAAACATTTATATATTGTGCTTTCGTGTTTGGACTGTATTTTTGTCACAAACATTTTCAATCACACTCAAACATCATCATCTATCATAACCTTCAGGTCTCATGCTTCATCCATCATAATAATCATCCCTAAACCATCCATAACCTTTCCAAAATTTCACTAATCATCCTACAAAATCCTCAAAACATCCCAAAAATTTCCTCAAATCCTTTCTAAAATTTCCAAGATCATTCATAATCCCCTTTCAAAAACTCTCAAAGCCAAACATGCCTTCATCCCTATCTTCCACATCATTTTCTACTAAATCTTCATCTAAACCTAAACCAATAATCACACTTAAAGGAGTACCTAATTACATTCCTCCAATAAAACCAAAATTTGTGCTTAAGGGAGTTCCTAATGACTTTCCTCCAATGAAACCAAAAGTTGTGCTTAAAGGAGTCCCTAATGACATTCCTCCAATAAAAACAAAAGTTGTGCTTAAGGGATCCCCTAATCACATTCCACCACCTAAACCAATAATCAAACTTAAGGGAGTTCAAGCACCATCCTCTCCATCATTCATGCCTAAACTCTATCCTTCATATTCATCTATGACCCATGAACGAGACCAAAGGATTGAATATTTTGGCTATCATTTGAAAGACCTTGAAAAACAACTAGAATCCCAACATTTGAATGAAGTGATGCAATCATCTCATAAGCGTTTATCCTCACCAAAAAACTACATCATCCAAGTTCAATTTCCATGACTTTCTATAAAGGCTAAATGAGAAACCCAAATCTAAGTCCTCA
Organism: Sequoia sempervirens; assembly: GCA_007258455.2. Lineage (NCBI taxonomy): Eukaryota > Viridiplantae > Streptophyta > Pinopsida > Cupressales > Cupressaceae > Sequoia > Sequoia sempervirens. The sequence continues at coordinate 4,347,661 of VDFB02322083.1, forward strand.
AACACAAACAATATTGTGCAATCCTACCATGTCATGCATCTATCTTCATCCCCTATAAGTCAAAATAAACCTCATGTGTCTTTCACCCAAGTTAACAAATCTATCCAACCATCCTCTCCTATCATACTATCTACATCCAATGATTCATGTCAATCTCTTACTCCAAAGCATGCTAGCATAGACTCCCTTGCATATCAAGGTCAAAGTATTCTTTCCACTCCATCCAATGATACCAAAAATATCCAATCCCCTCCAATATTTTACCAAGATCCCATCTCTCAAGAACCTCATGATGATCCATCTCAAGAGAAAAGTATCCTTCCAAGTGTTGCAAGTTGTGATTGATCTTTTGGTGCAACGACAAGTCCAACACCAAGTCCTCCTTCCACCTCATCTAGTGAATCCATACCATCTCATGATTCCATTCCATCCCAAGAGCATGATAGTTATTTCATCATATCCAATGATGTCCTTCCATCTAATGATCAAGATATGCTTTCCATAAAATCTTAGGATTCCCTTCCTCATCAAGATCAAGATATACCTCCATTCAAGGATACCCTTTTATTCCATGATGATGTTCATCCTTCTCATGATCAAGATATGCCTTTCATACCACTTCATGATGATTTCATACCTAGTAAAGAGAAAGCTACTCCATCTCCTACACCTCATGATTCTTTCCAAGTCAAGATCAAAGTACCCCATCATCCCCATGTCAAGATCCTATCATTCAACCTAATTCCCCTCACGCTCACAATCCTCCACAAGGACCTATCACACCTATTCAAGCTATCCATGAACCCCACACCTATAAAATGGGTTCTTCCACCTTTATCCACTCCGATTTACTTCCAACACCTATCCTTTCATCTTTATCATATCCTCCCCAAAATAGATTCTCATCTTGTTTCATAAACAATACATATCCCATTGGCAAACAAATGTGTCAAAGTATGAACTACAAAGGAAAAGGATTAGGCCTTCATGAACAAGGTATCCTAGAACCCCTTTATATCCAAGAAAATCCATATTATCATGGCCTTGGTTATACACCTCATGCTCAAGACATTGGTACCCATTGTAATTCCAGATTCCATAAAAATAAACCTAAGTATCCTAGTCCATCAAACCTTCCATCCATCCTTGGTCCTTATCATCCAAACCCTAGTTCATCAACCCTTCCATCCATATTGGGGCCCTCCATCCCTCTATCTCCTATTCATCAAGAACAAAAAAGGCACACATTCTTGATGCCCTCTCAAAATTCTACCTACATTAACCCATCCATAATACCTCCATATTTGGGTGCCGTTGTCAAAAGCTTCCATATCAAAATCCATCAATATTAAAGGATCAACATATCTCTTTAAAGAGACATGTAAAAATAAAAGAAAATCAGATCTAAAGTCAAAAGAAAAAAATTCAAAGGCCATAAAGGCCCATAAAGCAAAAAGAACAATTTCAAAGGCCACAAAGGTCCATAAAGAAAAAAGAAAAATATCAAAGGCCATAAAGGCCCACAAAGCAAAAATAAAAGTCAAAAGCTATGTGGATTCCTAAAAGTCTCATAGAAGCAATAAAATCTAAATTGACATCCAAATTTGCTAATCTAAAAGCTTCCTCCACTCTTCCATCTAAAAACTTGTCACCTTCCAAATCCATTTTTCCTCCATCACTCCACCACCCTTCAAGGTGTGTGCCAATGTTGATCTTTCCATCCTTTTCATCTATCCATCAACAAGCCTTCCAACCTCCTATCCATCATCCAAAATTCATCCCCCATTATCCTCCTTTAATCCAAACCTTTGCATAAGTCCTTAGCTTCTTCCATCATGCCATTATTCTATCAACATTTATGAGTCTAATTCCCATTCCCATGGTTTATTAGAGCACATATTCGAGGGATATTAGTCATGGAACTTGATGCTTGAGTCCCCCCTCCATCTTCCTATCATGCATATATTATCTTCCATATTCCTCATGCACTTTACACTTGGGGGAAAATTTCATCCATCCTACCATTCATATCCATTATCCTCTTTATGTTCATCCTTTACCTTTCCACCTTTGATCTTGAGAAGGTTAAGGATCTTCTTGAATGTCATACATCTTATCCTATACACTTTATCCATATCTTCCATGCCATATCCTTCACCTTATCCATAGTCCACCATTCTATCTAAATACATCCTTTCTTCCCTTCCTTGGTATTGATGAGGAGTAGGGAAGAAATACTTAGGTATTGTGTCCATTCCATATCTCCTAGCTTATCAAAATACCTGTCCTATTTCCTTCCTTTGTTCTTGATGAGATTAGGGGAAAAATTACAAAGGCATGCTTCGGATTTCCTTTCATATCCTTATGCGTTACCATTCCATCATAGTTCACATCCTTATCATTTATCCATGATTACACTACCCCAGGATGGGTGGGCCATCATGTCCCTTTCCAACCTTGAATCTTATCATGCAAATCATATTTGAGCCTAGCTATAAAACATTATCCAATCCTCATATCTTTTGTCAATCAATCATCAACAATCATCAACAATCATCAATCTTATCATACTTAGAGGAATAAGTGATCTAATTACTTACCATCATCATGCCCTATGAAATCGATCATTCCTAGCATCCAATCAACCAACCATTATCATCTTTTGACAAAAGATATGTTGCTTGTGTGACATGTCTTGTAGTGAATCTTTCCTTTTGATCTATCATTTATTCATGGTTGCATTACCTCTACTATGGAAGATTTTGTTTCTTCAATTAGTCATATCACATTTCATCTCACCCCATCTTTAAAAACTTCAAAAAATCCATAAAAATTATAAAATTTCTTGAAAAAAATCCATAAAAATTATAAAAATATCCTAAAAAAAACTGTAAAAATCATAAAATGTCCTAAAAAATAAAATCAGATATTTGAAAAATCCAAAAAAATCAAATATTCCAAAAAAATCCAAAAAAGTCAAATATTCAAAAAATCCCAAAAAAATCAAATATTCTGAAAACCAAAAAATTTCAAATAACCTCAAAAATCCCTAAACAGTGACACTTTCATATCACCATACAACTTTGAACTTCAATAATATCACCATACAACTTTGAACTTCAATATAATCAAAACACACCACAATTGACAGTCAAGCAGACATTGCAACATACCTATCAATCCATCTTTCAGATCCAACCAAATGCATAAACTGTGACAGGAATCAATTCTACATTGAAGCATGATACATGTTTGTTTGTCAGTCTATCAATTGATTTATGATTTTATCTTTGGTGTCATGTCTTTTAGCTTCTTGAGGATGTCTTGGACTAGAGAGGCGAGGATGGGGCATGTTCACTTGTTTGTTGTTTGTGGATTGTTTCTTATTCACAGGATGACTCGTCTTAAGACATGGTTATCCAAAACTATCAAGGACCTATGAATCTAGTTTGGATGAGAACATTCCTTGTTTGATAGTGTCTTCCATGCAATGAGTATTCAGGTCATCTAAAGTCCTTATACCTAGATGCTTATACTTCATTACTAAATAAAAACACAAACAATATTCAAGTCATCTAGATGTTCATGTTATCTAGATGCCTATACTAATTTGCGACATAATAAGCTCTATGATGATAAAGCACTCAGTAAAGCACAAGAAGCTTCATCACCTTCATTTCCTTCATATCTCTTTTCATCCATCATTTCTTCCATCATCCATTTCCTTTATCATTTCATTTTCTTCATGCTCCTTATTTCAAATAATGATTAATTGGTTTACATAATTGATGCTTGTATTTTAATCCAAATATCAAATCAATCAATCTGCTCCTTGATCACTCAATCTATTAATCAATCATTGTTTTGCGCTAGCATCAATCTCAATCAACTTAATCAGCTCAATAAACTTAATCAACTTATCAACCTAGCCATACTGATCATTTACATGAATTGTTTAGTTATGCCTATCAACTGTGCATTTTCATCAAATGTTCATCACCGCTTAATACTCGCACAATATCAATTATCAAATTTTCTCCTTGTGATCTATCAGGAGATTAATCTTATTACAACTTGTTTGATCAATCTCTCAAGGGGGCATATCATCCTTATCATCATCCTTACAAGGATATCCTTGGGGCATGTATCAATTAATCACTTTTTCTTTGAAACACCATGAAATGTTGCATTGTCTCAAAGAGGGGAAAAATGTAGAGGCATAAAATATCCTCAATCATTTTTATCCATTGCATATTTCATATAGTCATCTGCATAAATCATTTAACCATTTGCATAATCAATAACTCACCCATTTCATTAATCATTAATCCTTGATCATTTAAATACATCCATTACAAATTTTATACATAATCATCATATTCATACATAGTCATATTTCCATAATCATAAATTCATTTCATAAATAAATTTGCATGAGCATTTGTCCATTTCATAAACTAATTTCATTAAACAATTTAATAAATTCATTATTCTTAATCTCCAACATATCAAAAATTATATTTAATTAAAATGGGATAATTATCATTTCTCTATCTCATTCTTTTACCCAACATTCTTCCTGAAATGTGGATCTTTCCCATGAGGACATCTATATAAGATCTCTTCCTTACTTTTAAAGCAACTCCAATCCCATTTTGATCAAAATCCATTCTACATAGCCTCTTGTGCTTTTTGTTGTAAAAATCTGAGAGCAAAGACAAGATCTTGTAGATAGGATAACAATGGAGTTTGATTTCTTTTGAATGCTCATGTTTTTTAGTTTCAAAAGTTTAGTTTCATTTTGCATGTGTTTTCATTTAAGAAATGATCCATTGATGTTATGCTGGAATTTTGATTTGGGGTTTATAGTTTAAATCATTTAGTTTTTCAATTTTTAGCATAAAACAATTAGTACTCAATTTTTGCAGCCTACTATGGTCTAAAACTGGCCCATTCCAAAGTGTTCAAGAAGGTGACTCCTTGGATATCATTAACTTCCTTAAGGATATTCAAATTTCTAGTTGGACGATTGAAAATTTAATTCAAGACTCTATTTCTATTCTTAAGTCCTTTGATGATTGCCACATATCTCATATTTATAGGGAGGGCAATAAGCTAGCAAATTATTTTGTGAACCTAGGAGTTTCTAATTCAATGATGATAAGGTGGGACTCATACGACCCCCTTCCCCTTGATGTTAAGGCCATTATTAGTCATGAAATACAATATATTTATGGAGCCGCCATTAATGGTTATGATTACTAGAATTCACTTCAATGTGATTTTCACATGGATTTTGGGTTATTTTTTGGGCCCTTTTCTTCTCTTTCTACGGTGGGGTTTGCACAATATTATGGTCCCTCTTTGTCTATGGTGGGGTTTTATCTACATCTTTTTGCTTTTTTCCACTACTTTGTTGGTCGTGGGTGGTGATAGGAGTCAGGTTGATACAATTTCTTATGAAGGGACTCAGAGTAATGCTCGAGTCTAGAAAATTTTGGATGATGGTGGGGTTACACCTTATTTAGAGAAGCTTCATGGTTTTTATTTGTAGGTGTCTAAGGTGTTTGTTAAAGTAAGGAAGAATGACATTTTCTCTATGTATGGTATTGATGTGGAGATCTCAAAGGAGTTTATTGGGAAAATTTTTGGTCTGTCAATGGAGGGTAAAAAGATCTTTAGAGATAGAAAGGCATTGGAAGCGGCCATGAAGTTGTTCTTCAAGATGGATGAGCTTGAGAAAATATCTAAAGTTTCCTCTCATGGTTATGATAGGAGCTCCATCAAGCATATTTGGGCTGAAACTGCTTAGGTAATCATGCATTATTTTACTTTGGATGACAGGTTTTTTGCATTGTTTGGTTACAATTTTATTCTTCTCAATTATTTTCACCATAAACATAAGGTTTACTTCTTGTATTATTTGCTTGCCTCTCTTGAGTGTGGCATTAGGAATCATAGAAAAAAACAAAAATTTCGTATTCTTCATGAAGGGTTGATATTTCTAATAATGGAGCATGTGAAGACCTTATCTATCCCGATTGAGCCTAAGAAGGCTTCTAAAAACTGCAAGGTTAAACACCCAAATATTAAGCACCTCTTAGATTCCTATGACACTGTTGATAATATGGAGGAAGAGTGGGTTGCAAAGGAGGAGGATGGAGATTTATTTTAATCTTCTCTTTGATGACTTAACCAAAACCAAGAAGATTTCTAAAAAATGTGATCAAATCCAAATTTCTTGGTTTAGAGGTTCCTTTAATGGGACAGGGATATGGAGACTGATGTACTCTCAACTATTGATAAAAGGAAGAAGACTAAATATGATAATGATGTAGATGATTTTAATTTGGTGGGGAATAAAAGTGTACCTAAAGAAGGGAATAAGAAATCTTCTCCTGGAAAAATGAAGGAGAGAAACAAGCCTACAATCAAATTGATGGAAGATCCCAAAAAATCCCAAGAGAAAGATAAATCTAAAGGAAAAGAAATTATGGGTGAAGATTTACCTCATGATGAAAATGACTCTCCTCCATATGATTTCTATGAAGATATCAATTTTTTCAATTCTAACATGGAGGATATTTACAATATGTTAGGAATGGTTAAGGATGGAGTTGTGAGCTATTTTAAACTATTTATATGGTTTTTCATGGAAATTAATCAAACTAATGTGAAGGTGTGGTCTCTTCAAAACAAGGTAGAGAAGAAGGATGGTACTGATGATTTGTCAAGGAACAAGGATGAGAACAACATGTTATCTATCCTTGAAGAGGTGGCTAAGGATGTCAGCCTGATGAATAATGACTATGAGACTTGTATCATGGTGTTGGAGGAAAGAATTCAAAAGGTTCATCAGAATCTGGAGAAGGTAGTGTGTGTTAGTCAAAATTCTCTCGAGATTAGTGCTGAGGGGCTCCAAATTCTTAATGAGAAGGTAAAGAGAAGTCTTTGACGAACCTCAACCTTTTACCCTGTTGAGGTTGTTGAAGGATTTTGATACTGCTGAAGAGTGTGTGGTAAAAGGTAAATAGGGTACTCAATTTGTTGGAGTGAGTCTGAGTACTTGTACTTTTAGTGACTCCAAGAAACCCTAGGATGTTCAAAAGAAAGAGATGTTGGAGGTGGTCAACCTTCATAACTATCTATACAAGCATGAAATTGAAGCAAGAAATATTATGAAGGAACTATAGTAGCCTATTTTGTTTCCTTTTTTTGTTGTCTGGTTTTTTGTTGGTTTATTGATATTAATATTAAAGTAAATATTAATGTTGATAGTAATTTCAATATTAGTATTAGAGGATGTAAATAATAATAGTAGATGGTAGTATTATTTAGAAAAAACTTTAGTACTCATAATTATGTTGAAGGCATTCCCTCTATGGGATTCATCGAACTTATTTTGCTTATCAACAGTTCAAATTACCTGCTAAGTAATGCATTGACCATTCTGATTATCTTACCTGTCCATTCTGCATAGTATTTTTTTAACCCCTATGATATAGTTATGGAATATAATATTTGACACATGTTAAATGAGCCCTTAAATTCAATAATAACTATATTCATTACTTCTTGCGGTGCCTTGTCTGATGATCTGCAATATTCTTTATGCAAAACTTGACTACTAATATTATTCCTTGCCCATGATCACTTCATCCTACCTACTCCTTGCCACCTTTGTACAACTATTTTACTAGCAAATATTTTGGTTGTAGTCTCACCCAACTTTTAGTCCACTATATATTAATAATACCTAGATGAATGAGATATTTTGTTCAATACTTCTCGACAGTGAAGACACAAAGATAAAAAAAATTCTACTTCAAACTTTGGAGGTGATGTTGCGCTTTGTTTTCAACCACGTTTGTTTCTACTCTTTCATCCTTTCATTTTTATTTATCCTCTCATGATTACTTTTTATTATTCTTACCCAGATTTTCCTTTTTTAGTGCATCAAAAATTAGCTTTAATATTTACTTTCTTTTTGCATCAAAAGATTCACAGACTTTAGTTACACTTCACAGTAATAGGATATAATGTGTTAAAATCAAACTAAATAAGAAGCAATACCTTGATGAAGCAATAGTAAGGGGTATCCTTATATTTTTGTGAGAATCACTCCAAGAAAACTCAATAATAACCTTTAACTTGTCCTCCATTGGTGAAACCATCACAGGGGTAACCAACTCAACACTAGGATCCTCTAATGAGTTCAAACTTAAGACCTCGAGGGATAAATGCTCTATTTCTCTAACACTTGATTCCCTAAATATAGTATCTTTTGGGTCACTTATCTCCCGTCGTAAAACTGTAGGAACCCTCTCTAGACATGGTTATAGACTAGAGATCTAAGTTTTCCAATTCAAGATTTAAGTCTACTAGTGCTTATTCTCCAAAACCCTTACAAATCTGAGCCTCAATTAAACTTTAATGGAAAATTAGAGAGTTTAGTCTAACCATATTCATTTAAAGTTGAAATAATATAGCACACCTATGAAAACAAGGGGTACAACTACACAATCAAATCAAAGGGGACACTTGTACACCCAAAATATTAGGAAGCTCAAATTGTATTTGAACTAATACAAGAAAACCTGCTATTGTGAGCAATTTTCATTAGAAACTTGAAAAATAAAACTATAGCATTGATTCCATAGGCCATACTATATTCAACAATAGAACATAAGTTTACATTGATGTCTCTAGATTCTAGAAAAACTTCATTGAAATCTATTCCCTACCAATAACAATATCGATAACAACAAGAAAAATTAACAAATCTTATAAAGGTACTCAATTCTTTTAATTTATGGTAATGCTGCGAGCCAATGTAAAACTCTATATTCACAATAAGATAACTTTTGATGTCATGTCAATCATATTGTATTTTAACTACTGCAAGCAAACCTGCCATTGTCAAGAATTTTCATCAGAACCTTTAAAAATAAAACTAAAGCACTGATTCCATAGGCCAAAATATAGTGAACAATAGAACATAACTTTACATTGATGTCTCTAGAGTCTAGAAAAACTTCATTGACATCTATTCCCTACCAATTTATGAAAAAAAGTTTAGAAACAAGCGTACAAAATCAATTTTCAAATTAACTTTCCTAAAATTCCATATCATTCTGGGTGCTACTTCTATATAGATTTCATCCTAAATTATTTTTGGAACTACTACATGCTTAGGAAAATATATGTAATAACAAATTATATACAATTCTCCAAGTAATTCTCTTCTCCTAAACCTCTTTGTAAAAAAACACAAAATACTTCCTGCAGCTCCTCGTGAACTTCATATTTTTCCTCAAATTGAAGAGCTACTTAAGTATGCCAATAAGCAGTGGCAATAAGAGCCTCTGTTTGGAGTTCAAATTCCTTGCAAGCCATAGACAAATCTGGCCTCATTAAGCTATTTTTGCTATATTGAGGTTGGAAAAACCTTCTAAGTCTACCCTCTAATGTTGGAGAAGGATTGCAAGGGCTAAGAGGAGAAGAAGCACCACAAGGTCTTAGAGGAGGAGATGCTACTAACAAATCTAATGCATCAAATTTTTCCTTGGGCCTCTAGGTTCTACCATTCATACCTATAGAGGGATTCCATGGAGTTGTTACAAGAGTTGTTGATGCATTAGATGTTTTAGAGGTTAATGAATTATTAGAAATTGAAATGCCTCCAAGGGACCCAATATGGAGATCCATGGCTATAATTTTTTGGAAACAATTATAATTGTAAGAGAGGGGGACCACAATGTGCAAGGCCTCAGGTCACAGAGGGCCAAGATACGAAAGGCTGCCCTAACTTACCTCAGCTAAATGGGGTGTTAGGATATGAGGATGAGAATGATGAGGACTACAAAGTCCTATAACCACTCTACAATCCCAAGATTTGAAATGAGGCTAAGTAAGCTAGTTTTTGAGCTCAACACTATATCTCAGATAACTCTCTGTTCAAGGACAAAAGTGCAGTTCTAGGATGATAGCGCAGTGCACTGGCATCTCTTAGGCGTGCTGGCATCTCTATGACCAGAGGACCAAAAGAACAACATGAACTATCATAAAACAAGCTAGCAACCTAGCTAGCGACTTCTAAAAGAGAAAAACAACACTATGGAATATAAAAAGTACAAATGAATGTGATAAATCAAGTATACCAAAGATATGGTGATGAAGATGATTTCATAGAAGAGCCTATTTTCCAGCTAGCTCCATAAAGCATGAACTCCTACACATAGAAAGAGGAAAATGTTGGGTGGTTGTATAAGGGCTTGCCTCAGTCAGACCCCCGTTTAGGTGTTTCCACCTCCACAGACAACCAAGAAAGCGAGATAAAGAAAACAAAGTAGTAAAGAGTACTAAAGCACTATGAAATAGTAAATGTGCTAACTCAACCAAGTGATAGAGGAGAGGAAAGGGAGCTTACCACCTCCACCAAGAGCACTCAAGGTTACTTGGGGGAGAAAATGAGAGTACTCGAGCCTTTTCTACAATGGTGTTTGTCCCCAACTTCCTCTACTGAAGTGATGGAGTGATGAATTTGCTGCAATGAGGTGCAAGAATGCTACTTGGAAGCTTGAGAGTGAGCGCAAGAGTGTAAAATTGAATGCTTGAGACTATGTAGAAAATGGTAGAAGATCAACTGAATGCTTAGAAGATGGAATGCTTGTTCAAGGAGTGAATTTCAAGAAGAGATGAAGAAAAACAACCATATTTGGGTTGGTTGGCTGAAGGGGGCGTTACAAGTTGACTCCCAATAAGAAGTGTAATGCCTTTTCATGTTTATCCATAGGAATTTTCTAGGAACGTAAGCGTGCCACATAGACATCTGTGCACCGCATAGGTGTCCCTGATAGAAACACCTCCACTGACACTCAAAAAAGGTGCCAAGTGTGATGCAAGCAGTGGGATTAGGTGGAATTAAGCCTTTGAACTTGGTTTTCTAAAGTGGAGGAGGGAAAAATGGGGATTTACACATGGGGTACAAAATCAATCCTATACATTTTTCCCCCACTTTAGTGAGCACGAGTATTGATGAGTGCTTGATAAAGTAGATCAAGGAAGGAGTAGGGTTAGAAATGTATACCTAAACCATTGAGGAAGTGGACCACGATCTGGCGAATTTGAAGGTGCAGGATAAGCGAAGGACTTCATAGTTGCTCAAAACTATGAAGTTGAAGAAAGAAAGCACCTTACAGGCCTACAGACCTACAAGCAAGGTGTCCCCCAAAAACTCTAGCATGGAGGATACCCTGTGAAGCAAGCGCCTTATAGGCTTGCAGACCTACAAGGAAGGTGTCCCCCAAAAAATCTAGCATGGAGGAAACCAAAAGGAAGCACCCTATAGTCTCTTAGTCCTACAGGGAGGTATCCCCCAAAAGCTCTAGCATGGAGGAAACCCAAGAAAGAGGACTCTATAGAGTTAGGAAGCGGCCACATAGGCAAGTAAGCAGATAGTCACGTGGACCGTCGATAATTTGGAAGTCTTTCAAAGGGGTCCCTTGGGAACCCTTCAAACGGAGAGGGGTCCACTCAAGGGATGCACTATTTGAAAGGTGAGGTCTAGTCAGGCTACCCCCAAGCTAGACGTGAATGCTTTTACTCAAGATAAGATCTTTCAAAGGGGGTCCCTCGGGAACCCACCGTGAAGAAGGGGGTCCACTCAAGGGACACACAGTTCAAAAACAAATGTTTTCTTTCTTAGATCGATCCATCATCAAGGGATCCTTTCAAAAGATGTTCACTTCATCAAGGATTTCGAAAGGAAGAATATGCCCCCACATGAGGGGAAGGTCAAAGTTGTTCCCGCTTTAGAGGAAGGTTTCCAAGTCCTTTCTTTATGAACCTGTGATGAAGGAAGCACGTTCTGTTAGGGTCCAATTTGAGAATGCAATTTTGAAGAAAGGTTTGCGAAGATCTTTGAGAAATAATTCATTGGAAATGAATGCGCTTTCTAAAAATTGAAATGTTGAAGAAAAGCGTTGTCACACATGAGAGGAACAACTTGAGCAAAGAAGAGAAAAAGATAAAGAGAAAGAAAAATAGTGAAGACAACACAAACAAAGGGCATAGGGGGATCTGGTTTAGCGAGGTCAGATTTGTCCAAGCTCATATGAATAGGTAACCACAGTGCAAGGTGAAAGATCAATCCCCAACTAGATCAGGAAAAATGCACAAAAAACAAAGTAAATAAAAAAAATGGGTCAACATGGAAGGGAAGCCTAGATGGCCCCAACACTTTGCATCATCCCTAATTTATCAAAAATAAAGTGCAAACATGGAAGAATGATGATAGAAATAGAAGAAGGTTCATGACACAAAAACCATGCCTGTATCCAAGCACCAACAAGGGTTAGGAGGGTCATCTAGGCACACAGAGCATGATTACAGGGGAACACATCAAAAAACACACACACACTAAAGATCAAGAAAAGGCCTCCTCCTAACACTAATCAACCAAGAGGTCATCCGCTTTCCATTCTAGGTCATCATAGGGGGAAGGAGGATGATCCTGCAGTGGAGGGATGTTAAGAGGAGGAGCATCCAGACCTCCCACAACGAGGGCTAAGAAAGAAGGCCCTTTGAGGTCCTCTCCACCGAGCTCTTGTGGAGCTAAGGTCAGTGACTTCGAGAAGATCGCTGAAAAGGTCGGGACTTCATCCACAGAGTTAAACATGCACCTCGTAGGAGGGCCATGTTTAACTTTAGTGGATGGGGTTGGCTACACTTGAGATTCACTGCTAGCCTCACTGAATGATTCAGGAGTGGTGAGAAATTCAAGAGAATTCAAAACTGGTTCCCTCACCAAGATAAAACAAGTCAACGTGGGGCCACCTTGCGGAGAAGGTAGGCTCCTCTTATGTCCTTTGCTGTTGGAAGGACCACACTCCACCTTTTGATTCGTCGGAGGAGACAAAATCCTCATAGACAAGGCTAGAGGTGCAGAGGAAGAGGAGGAAAGAACCATGATGGATACAACCAAAGTATTAATCATATCCATGGGCTTTAGGAAAGACTGGATATCTAGAACAAACATCAACAAAGGCGGCTTCACTAAAGGAGCAATGAAAACCTCCACCTCCTTGGGGTTAGGTGCCTTCACACTCATAGTAGAAGCTAGAAGCGGTGCAAGACTAGGCTAAAGAGAAGTAGAAGGAAGGGAAGAGGGCGATGTTGCAGGAGGCCCTGAAGCAGGGGCGGTCGCTTCTTCCTCTTTCCTTTGCAAGGCGGCCTTCTCAGCCAAGAGAGCCTTTCACCGACTCTTGCGTTCGCACCCAAGGCAGTTTCTATGACTCTTGGAGCTGGAGGCCAGAGGTTGCAAAGGAATAGAAGTCTCTTGCTCAACCATGGGAATGCCCACTACAACCGTTTTTGATGGAGGAACAAATTTATGAATGGGAGTAGGAGGAATAGGTTGAGGAGCAGCAGGGGGAGTCTACTCAAGAGCCTCGACAATGGGCCTCTTCCTGTTCACTACCTTAGGAGCATGAGCAGTGGGAGGCTGTGGATCAAATTCCCTTCAGTAACCTTTCTTCCTACCGTATAAGTAGTACCATGGTCTAGGGTATTCATTAGGGAGATCTGTGACCTTGAGCTTAGGTATACACCAAGGAGGAATAATTAGACTTAGTGGATAACCACTGGGCTAACTCATCTAATGCTCTTCCCAAGAAAGGGGAGAGGATGAGATAGTCTGGGAGAAGGAAACCTTCTCTTTACCTTTACGGGAAGGAGAGGGAGCCAGCATGGACTTCTCCTTTTCTTTCTCAGAAGAGAGAGTAGTCGGTATAGGCTTCTCCTTCTCCTCCCAGGAAGAGGAGGCAACTGATTGTTTTATCATAGGAAGGGTCAGTTTCGGTTCTCCTTGACCCCCAGTTTTATACTTCACATAATTCTTGTAAAGTAGGTCCATTCTTAGAGGAAGTGGACCAACTGGGGAGGGCCATAAGTGATCCAACAGATATCCACCATAGGACACCAATGGCTGATATTAGGTGTCATGCACTACATGCATGACACCTTCATGGGAGAATTTTAAACACTTGTGAATAATGAAGGTGATTCCATTCATGGAAGCTAACCAAATTATGCCTAGCTTCATCTTGAACAGATCTGACTCTGGGATAACATCGAAAACTATGTCAACAACCTTGGGTCCTGTAACATCATGAAAACAACAAAGGTTAAAAGCAAACACTTAATGCAATCAAGCTCTAATGCAATCTAAGCTAAACAACAAAGAACAAAGGAAAGCTAAAACATAAATAAACTGAACAATCTCATCCAATATCTACATAGTTCCATGTATGACCTCGATTTCCCTTCTCCATTTCACCATTGTAGTATAATTGTCCTCATATTTCTCTAGTGCAAGTATAGCCTATGATAGTGATTTAGAAAAAAATTGAAGATTTAGATAATAGATATGCTTCCAAAAGTCATAAGATTTTGGGAGAGGTAAAATGATGAAAGACAGATCAATTATAGAAAACTAATCATTCGAATGACAGGCCAGGATTGAAAGATAAACAGACGATTGAGATCAAAAGATTTGACATGCATTATGATAACTGTTAGTACTGACATGAGTGATAAAAACTAAGAATAGAGATAAAGATTAAATAAAAATTTAATCTTCGAGTTTGGTATTCGAAAATAGAAGAATAATGTTTGCATGAAAAAGATAAAGATAGATTAAAAGAAACGTTCTGTTCGAACACACACAAAATTTAATTAATTAAATAAAGATATTTAATTAATAAGCATGTACATGCATATGAGTTAGAACTAGATAATTGACTGGTTATGACAAAGAGTTTATTCGTGAAAGATAATCACTCATTAAATCAAGAGATAACTAACTGCTTTAAATAGATCTCAAGTCAAGTGGGAATGAATACTTAGATAACATAAACATCTATCTAAATATAGAGGAATGTGTCAAAAATAGACTTTTATGAATCAAATGATTATTTAATTCAAGATTGGACATTTTAAGGATTAATTAAATAAATAAGATTTATTTAATTGAATAAAGAAAAGGGTAAATGAATAATTAAATAATTAAAGTATTTATTTAATTATAGTCGGAAATATGATTAGGTTAAATTAAATAAGAATTTATTTAATTTAAGAAAGAGGGTAAAGTTAATTAGTGACATAATTAAATAAAGAAAATTTATTTAATTAATCAGGATTTGAATAAAGACAATATGAATTAATTAAATAATTAAGTTTATTTAATTAATAGAAGAATAAATGTTAAAATGAATTAATTAAATAATTAAAAGTTATTTAATTAATAGATGAGAAATGACTTTAGAAATTAATTAAATAATTAACATTATTTAATCATGACCATGTCAATATGAATTATGAAGAAATTGAAGTCATAAGCTTAGACCAAATTTCAGTGTCTACATTTTGCCCCTCTTTGATACAATGGAGTTTATCGCATTGTGTCAAAGAAAAAGATATGTGCCAGTAAAAGTAGGATGAGGAAAGATGACGAGGAGGCAGTGGTATGCCCCCTTCAGAGGAAAAAAAAGTTCAAAGAACATGAGCGTGCTATCGAAATCGATGAGAGAACTAGAAGATGAAGGACAAAAGGATAGAGGAAAATAGATAAGGGTGGTGAAGATGTAGAAAAGAAGAAATTTTATTGCAACAAGAAAGATGAATAATAAAAGACATGGATGTTATTATTAGCAATCTTTGATATTTTTCCAAATCACAAAAGGATTTGCACTTTATCATCATTGGGCGGTAACTAATACAAATGGAGAAAAACACCATGATATGACATAGATCAAGGTGTGCAAGGTCATCCACCTGTTAACAACAGATAGTCGCAAACAAATAATGTACTAACTCATACTCAGGGAACTGTTGCTCGAGTCTTTTCAACAAGACAAACCACATACAACAAACAATAAAAGATGGGTCATAAGACGTCATCACTCCTCTAAATCCTTCATGGGACATCCTTGAGGAAACTAGTAACATGACTCAAAATCCAAAGTTAAACGACAGTCGACAAACAATAGTCAAAGAAAATGGAATTCTGATACATCGCTGCTTCTCTAAATCCTTCATGGGACATCCTTGAAAAAGCTAGTAATAGGATTCCAATCATAAAGTCAAATGGAATGATAAGATAACTAAGTCATGAAGTCAAAAAGCCAATAAAATATTTGCCAAAACTTGATCTATTCGTTTGATTGTTTTGATTGATAAGATGATTGGTTGATAAGACCTAGTTTCAAGAAAGACACATACTAGATAAGATGATGAGTCTGGTTTCGATGTTATGACTATCTGTATAAGGCATCACAAAATCCTAGTTTCAAAAAGACATGTATCATATAAGACATCGAGTCTGATGTCGTTGATGTGATAACTTGTATGAGGCCTTGTTGATTGTTTGACAATGTCTGTATGTAGGAAGGACTCATCCTGTATAAGACATAGATTGATTGTTTTGTTGATATATGTATTTAGGAAGGACACATTCTGAATAAGATACAGGTTGATTGTGTTGATGATGTCTATTTTTAGGAAGGACACATCCTGTAGCAGACATAAGTTGTAGCTTTGGCAATTTATTTGATCTAACTTAATGAAATTGTTGACTTGTTGATCTTGTTGGTTCATGACTTGATATGATGTGCTAACAGTTGACTGTATGTGATGATGAACACTAAAGGACTGACCTAGTGCATCCTCGGGGGCTCAATGATTGATGGCCTTGCCTACGTTATACATGCAAAGACCTCATAGTTTGACTAGACTTTGACTAACAAGACTGACTATAAAAATCTTGATTTGTATGAAGATACCTGACGTGTGTGATAGTGCATGTGGCAAACCCTAATGGACTGACCTAGTCTGGCCTTGGGGGCTCATCGATTGATGGCCTTTCCTTATACACGCAGAGACCTCATAGTTTGACATGACCAATGACCTTGTCTTATAGACAAATGGATTGAATCATGATTTTATACAGACAAACCTAAAAGGACTGACCTAATGCCTTGGGGAAACATCCATAGATGGCCTTGCCTATGTCTAGTCACAAAGGCAACGTAGTTCGACAAATGACAAAGACTGACAAGTGCGACTGACTCTGACTCTATTTTTGGATTTTTGACATGTTTTGATTTTTTGTCTTTTTGAAGTTTTCTAATATTTTTGGATTTTCTCAGGACATTTTGTAATGTTTTTGGATTTTTCAATAGCTTTACGTCTTCAGGATAGCCAATGTAAGAACCAATATGACGCAAGTCAAGTGCTTTCCCCTAGTCGAGTATAAGACCAATTGATTATGAATAAGATGGGATGGGGGATATGAAATGTACTCGATGTCAATCATTACAAGTTATGGGAAGGACTACCGTTTATTATGAATGGTATGTACAAACAATGGATGAGAAAGATAGGTGATATGTACAGGGATAGGCGATATGTACAGGGGTAAGTCATATTAGAATAATGGTAGACAAAGGAGCAAAGTCAGCTACACATGGTGCCTGTTTGCTAGGTTTTCACCATGGTACTTATCCAAAGCACCACCGAGGTGGTTTTCACTATTGGACAACTTATTTATCTTTACTATTTTCTTGATTTTCTAATTTTTTTGATGTTACCAAGACGCCTGTTTGCCAGGTTTTCACCTAGGTAACAATTTTTTTTATTTAAAAAAAAAAAAATATTTTATTTTTGTATTTTTGATAATTAAGACAAGGCTCTCAGAAGCTATGTGTAGAACTTATTTAGATGAAGACTATTGATAGGTGCTGACAATGGTTCTCCTTCAGGAGTAGAGAGTTGATATGCTCTTGATCCAAAGGATTCTATGACAATGTAGGGTCCTAACCAGTTAGGTTCAAAATTTCTTGGTTTCTCTCTTTTAGCTTGATTCTTAGGATTCTCCATTAAGACCAGGTCACCAATGTCAAAGTTTCTATTCAAGACCTTCCTGTTATAGCTGCAATGAAGATGATTTTGATATGCTTGGAGATGGTCCAGTGCCTTCTGTCTTTGCTCATCTAGGAATTCTAACTCATGTAGTCTTGAAACTCGGTACTCTTCATCATCAATGTGCCCTTTCAAAGATACCCTTAGGGAAGGAATCTCAACCTCAATAGGTAGAATGGATTCAGAACCAAATATAAGGGAATATGGAGTGGCACTAGTGGGAGAATGGATAATTGTGTGATAAGCCACAAGGTTGGATTGAGTTGTAAATGCCAATCCCGACCAACATCATTAATAGTCTTTTTGAGGATTCTGATGATAGTTTTATTAAATGCCTCTGCTTGGCCATTACCTTGTGGGTAATATGGGGTGGAAAAATGATGTTGGATATGGAACTCTTTACAAAGATGGAAAACTACTTGGTTCTTGAATGGATGACCATTATCTGTGATAATGGATTGAGGACCGCCATACTGACAAATGATATAGTTTAGGATAAAATTAGAGATATGTCTATCAGTGATGTAGGTCATGGGAATAGCCTCAATCCACTTCGTAAAATACTCAGTGGCAGTAAGATGAACTTATGGCCATTAGATGATGTGGGATGGATCTTACCTATGAGGTCGAGTCCCCATTGGGAAAAGGGCCATGGTGACGTTTTGGGATGGAGCTCATGTGCAGGTGCATGTATGTACCTGATATTGATGACATTTCTTAACAAAGACATATGATTCCTTTTCCATGGTAGGCCAATAGTAACCCAGCCTCATAATATTTTTAGCAAAGGTAGGACTGGTAGAATGGGATCCACATATACCCTCATGCACCCCATGCAAGGTTGCTTGTGCTTTGTTAGTATCGAGAAATCTCAGTAGAGTATTATCTAAGGCACAACTATACAGGGTGTCTCTGATGATGGTGTACTTGGCTAAATTGCAAAGGAATGTCCTACGTTGATAATTAGAAAGGCCAGGGGGTATGATTTTGGCATGGAGGTAGTCATAGATATCTTTATACCATGGGGAATCAAGACCAAAAATATCACATACCATCTCTGAATCTGGGATGTCGTAGGCAAGGACCAAAAGCTGTTCTACCAAAAACTCAAACTTAGGCATATTGCTAGGTATGTCGAGGAGTGAAGCAATAGTAGCCATGGTGTCTGCTGCCTTGTTTAGAACATGAGGTATTTGATGAAAGTCAACCTTGTCAAAGTACTCCTTAAAACTATTTTCCATGCATTTGTAGGGAGCAATTTTTTCATCCTTAGTCTCATAATCATCATTTACCTACCAGATTACTAGTTGAGAATCACCATAAATCTATAGGTTCTTGATTTTCCATTTGACTGCCATGTGTAATCCTATCACAAGAGCCTCATATTTTTCTATGTTGTGGTACATGGAAAGTCAATCCTAAATGAATTAGGGGTAGAATCACCCTGTGGTGTGATAAATACGATACCAACCCTTGAGCCATGATTCGTATGGGAGCCATCAAAGTATAATTTCCATGTGCTTGTGTCAATTGTGAATATAAAATCATTAGGAAAGTCTGTAACTAATGGGTGATCTACTTGTATTGGTGCATCTGCTAACTGATCAACAATTACTTGTCCCTTAATAGCCTTCCTCTCTACGTACTAGATATCACACTCACTAAGTATCATAAACCATTTGGCCAATTGCCCTATTAACGCGGCTTTGCTTAGAAGATATTTTAAAGGATCTATCTTCGCAACTAACATTGTTTGATGGTTCAACATATAGTGCCTTAGTTTTTGAATAGCAAATACTATTGCAAGACAAGCACATTCAATGGTACTATAGTTTAGCTCATAACCAACCAAAGTCTGACTGATATAGTATACTACCCTTTCATGATGTTCATCGTCATTGTCTAGAAGCAATGCTTCAAGTGATGAATAGGTTGCTAAAATATAAAGAATCAGTGGTCATCCTTCAATAGGTGGCATTAAGATTGGTCGTGTGAGTAGATAATCTTTCATCAGTTGAAAGGATTATTGGCATTTACCTGTCCACACAAAGGGTATTCCTTTTCTAAGTAAATGTTGAAAGGGATGTGTCTTATCTGCTAACTGCACTATAAATCTTCTAATGGATTGCAGTATCCCTTGTAATGTCCTTAGCTAACTGAGATTATCTGGTGGAGGCATGTCCATGATGACTTTGACCTTGGCTAGATCCACTTCGATGCCTCGTGTAGAGATGATGTAACCCAAAAGCTTTCTTGATTTCACTCCAAACACACATTTCTTTGGATTTAGTCTCACTTTATACTCTTCTATCCTTTGAAATATCTTGTCTAAAACTTGTAAATGATTTGTCCTTGTCAGTGATTTGGAAATAAGGTCATCAACATAATCCTCCATAAGAGTGTGTACAAGGTCATGAAAAATAGTGGTCATAGCTCACTGATAGGTTGCTCCAGCGTTTTTGAGTCTAAAGGGCTTAACATTCCAACAGTATGGTCCCCAAGGACATGTGAAAGCTATTTTAGGTTGATCTTTAGTTGCAATCCTGATTTGATTATACCCTAAAAATCCATCCATAATGGATAACATCTCATATCCTGCTATGGTGTCTCCTATCATGTTAATGTTGGGTAGAGGGAATTCATCCTTAGGACAAGATTTATTTATATCTCTAAAATCTGTGTAGATGTGGATGCCCCCTATTGGTTTGGTGATTGGTACAAGATTGGAAATCCAATCTACATAGTTGATTGATCTAATGAAGCCAACATCCAACAGTTTCTTCAATTCAACCTTGACTAGTAAAGCAATATGTGGGTGCATTTTCCTCAATTTTTGTTTCACTGGTTTTACACCTAGTTGTAAGGGAAAATGATGTAGTACAAGTTAAGGATCCAACCCAGGCATGTTTGCATATGACCAGGCAAAGTTAATCTGTCTTTATGTAAAGAAGTTGTAGAATTTTGGCTGCTCTTCTTTTGTCAATGATGCTACAAAATATAGTAGTCAGGGATTCTCTTCTGTACCTATGTTAACTTCCACTGATTCTTCAACTAGCATGGGTGAATTTTCCTATGCAATAGGGATAATGTTCAAACCTCCATGCTTAGGTGGCTTAGAGAGGTTTTCGCCTTTGAATGTGTCCTTTATTTTTTCTTTTTCATTGTCTTGAGGCGCATTGCGGTTTTCACCTAAAGACTCATCATTTTTGTCTTTTTCATTCTTTTTATTATTTTTGAGACTGGAGGGTTGAACAGATTCCCAAAAATATGCTTTGTTGTCCAAGTCAATTGTAAATCCAACCTTGTGATCACTGCTAGGTATGCCTTCTTGTAATCCCAAGAACTCAACAATCGCTTCGTCATTCTCAAAAATGTCTAAGATAGGTGTGTCTTGTTGGTCCCAATCAATGAGCTGGGGATAGACTAAGGGCATGTCATCATCAAAGTTATCAAAGTTCAAGGGGGTCAAATTAAGGACTGAGTTGTTCATATAGTCACAAAAGTTTTGTACCAAGTCCTCTTTGCTATTTTGCTTGGATTTAGGTGGATTCTAAGGTGGACCTAATTCCAAGGTTTGGTTATCTAAAATGGATTTAATAGGTTCCCAATAGGTAGGATCAATGGATTCCAAATAGTAATGTTTAAACCATTCCTCTTTTGTCATATTATTTGGTGGACAAGAATTCAATGGATTTGGTGAAGATTTCAAAATCAAGTCAAGGTCTCCAAACAACTTATCAAGGTCCATGGTGGATGTGGATGATAGGGAATTTCACACATATTCATTTGAGTTGGGGGAGTCACAGTAGGGTTGGTCAAATGGTTCATCAGATGTATTGATATCCTTTGAAGCACTTACTTTCTCGAGTAAGGGTGATTTGGTACTAGGAATTTCAATCTGAATTAGTTGAAACCCAAGCCCTAAGCCTTTCGGACACTTAGAAAAAAAAATTGGTTTAGTTCTCCCATATTGATGTAAGCCTAAGCCACTATCCTTTTCTCTACATGATTGTGAGACCTTTTCCATATTGATCTGTAGGAATGTAAGCAAGTGAGGGAAGTTCTTCAGGGTCTTGTCTATACAACTAGGTGGTCACATCTTTTTCATGTATGGCTTCTTTACTTAATTCTCCCCATTTTGTAAAGTTTTTTGAGGGAGGAATGTGTATGGTGACCACTGATTGTCTCCTATATGCTTTAGGTAAACTGTATGACTTAGGAGGAATCAGATGGCTAACACAATAAGATGTCTTCATGTGATATTCTCCACAACCCTTGTCTTGGATCTTGACCCTAGGAGTGGAAGGTAATGAAGGAAAAGTGGATGTTCTAGTGAGAGTGGATGGATTGACGTAATGAGATGAATTGGATGGTGAGGCTTCTTGGTTTACAAGAACTTGGCGCTGAGGTGTCTCTCATAGACTGGTGCAATATTGGAATGGATCTAGGTCACCATCTATTGTTATTTCAGTGCCATTGTAAGGGAATTTTAGACATTGATGATATATGGAAGGAACTACCTTCATGGCATGAATCCATGGTCTACCTAATAGAAGATTGTATGGAAGGGTGAGATCCAAGACTTGGAATTTTGTCTCCATAACTGTAGGACCAATTCTGATAGGAAGTGTTACCACCCCCTTTGATTTTTGTTCCTCATCATCATAAGCCTTAATGAAAATAATTTTGGTTGTGTCTATGCATGCTTCCGAGAAACCTAATGCCTTAATCAATTTTAAAGTGCACAGATTTGACCTTGATCCTCCATCTACCAGAACTCGTCTAACTTTGGTTTTGTCAACAAGGACTTCAAGATGTAATGGGTCATTATGATTTGTCTTTTCAGTTGCATAATCTAGTTCGAAGAATGTGGCATGATGATTATTAGTCAGGTAACCTACCATTTCCTTGAAACAATTGACATCAAGATCATTAGGGACAATCACACTTTGTGAATCCTTGTCTAGAATGGATTGATGTTTAGGTGAGATACACAATAGTTCCAAGATGGAGATTTGGGTTGGAGTTTTTCCCAACTGATCAAGTAGGTTATATTGTGACTTAGAAGTCTATGGTACCTATTATGATGGTGGACCTTGGATGGTGATCTTTGTTCGATGAGTGTTAACAACACATTCAGGAGTCTTATTTATGGTAATGGTATTGACCTACTCATCAGAGGCCCGAAGGTGATTTATGATGGGGCCACTATAATCATGCTTGACACTAGCATAGTTGGCGGAAGTATTGGTCTTGTTAACCGAACTGGGGGATTTTCCTTTCCCATGATCATGTAATGGATCCAAAAAGACCTTATGATCAGTGTTTGAAGATGTAGTTTTCTGTCCACTGACTTCAATAATTCTATTTTTGACAAGTTCTTGTATGATGTTTTTCAGTTGACGACAATTTTGTAGGCTGTGTCCTTTGGTCTGATGGAAATCACAAAAGGAATTATCATCCCACCAAGATGGTTTGAATTGCCCTAGATTGTATTGTCTTGGTTCTTGAAGCTGTATAAGATTGTGTTGCAAGAGTTGTTTGAATACCGACTTGATGGGTTCTCCAAGAGGAGTAAACTCACATTTTGGAAATCGTCTCTGTTGTTGTGGCCGTTGGGTGTTTTGGGTAGTGTTGGGGGTTTGGTTAATGACATTGAGTGTGTTGGTAGAGGGGTTATTTCCTCTAAGTGTAATGATCGGTCCTACTTGTAAAGTTTTAGCATCAACCACCCCATTATTGGTAACGTTTTTATTTCGAGACCAAAACTTGTTTCTATCATTGGAGGTGTTTTGCACAATTGGATTTCTTTGGGTGTCTATGTCTTAAGTTATCCTTTTTCAATGAGAGCCTTTTCTAGTATAAGCCCCTTTTCTACTAGTTGGGTAAAGGATGTGTAACAATGTACCCTCAAGTCACTTCTCAATTTTGGGTTGAGGTTTTCTTGGAACATTTTTACCTTTTGTTTTTCAAGTATCTCAACAGGACAACGACTAGCTCTAGTTCTCCATATTTGGAAGAAAGCGATGAAATTTTCTCCTTCATCTTGTGTAGTATGACACAAGGTTGCTATGTTAATCTCATGATCTATGTTGAAGGAGAATTGCTCAATGAATTTATCAGCCAGTTTGCCCCATGATTTTATGCCATAGTCTAGACCTGAAAAACAACTCGAGTGCAATTCCTACAAGACTTCTTGGGAATAGTCTCATAAGATAAGTGGGGTCATAGGCGACATTGATGCACATCATAGAAAATTCCCTTATGTGTTCAATCGGGTTTCACTTTCCATTGTACTTGGGTAGGTTTGGTATGACATACCCATGAGGGAAAGGTGTCATGTATAATGCTTTATCGAAGGGAAATGGGCATAGGTCCTTTGCTAAAAAGGTTTTCTTAGTTGACACTGCCATGTTATCCATTTGTGTTTGAAGTGCATGCATTTGTGTTTGCAAGACGTCAACTTGAGTTAATGATGTGTTGGGTGGATTATTTGGATCTATGTATGTATTCTGAAATCCAAGGTCTCATGATGGGTTTTGATTGAATGTTGGTGTGTGAAGTGGATTTGGATTTGGAATGTTGGTAAATGGGTTTCGATTCTGAATGAATGGATTTTGATTTGGAGTTTGTGTAAATGGATTGTGAGTCAGAATATGTGAAATGATAGGTTGGATTCCATATTGGAAAGAGGGTATGCCTCCTGTTTGTGAAACTCCAAAGTGTGGTATTGCATTAGCGACACTAACACTGGGTATGGCTGTTGTCTATGGAATAGTGCCAGTGATGTTGACACTTGGTGTAGGTGTGGATGTTCTAGATTTTTTGTTCCCAACATGAGGACCAAAGGGATTGGACGAGGACACCCCTATAGTGAAGTTTAGCCCCTGTGTCGAAGTAGGTGTACCAAATGGAGATTTATGTATTGTGGTACTTGGTGTAGGTCCTCAAGATGGTATGGATGTGGTTACTTGAGGTATAGTTGCACTAGTGGTAGTTGTGTTTGTCCCCTGAGTAGGTATTGTTTGTAGAGTACTAATATCAAAACTAGGAGGTAGTTTAACACCTTCTACTAGAAATTTGGCAAAGTATCATTGAGGATCATTTGCTAGATAGTCATCTACAAAGGTAGAAAATTTAGGGTCTTGTGTGACAAGATCTATGTCTCCCACTGTAACACGTCCTTGTGCATCTCTAGTAACAAATTTTTCTAATAGATGTTTGTCAGGTCTAGATGAGAATGGATTGATGAATTTGTTGGGATCAACCATTTTTTCTCTTTCTTTCCTTTTGATCTAGAACCATGTAATGTAAGCTCAAAGTGCAAGTGATGCAAAAGCTAAGTCTATGGATGATATGGATTAAACTATGTTTTTGGGATTTTCTGAATATGTAGGATGATGTATGCAACTATTTTTTTTGGTATTTTCTCTACAAATAGGGTATGTCTAAGAATGATGATATCCTACGATGATCGTCCCTAAAGATGCAAAGTCAAGTTGACCAAATTGGAAGATTCTAAAAGAGGTTTTCTATCAGCTAAAGCTTAACCCAAGTTTCAATTTAGTTTTGACAAGGAACCTTTGTAGGATTAGGACTAAAAGATAAGGCAAACTCTTAGGCTAGATTGATGTGCTGGAAGGATTCACGTGTAGGAAAAATGATATGTTGACTAGGTTCAATGACAATGTTCATTGAATCAAGGGTTTACCCAAAGCATGAAAGGGCGCCTATCCTAAAATCTATAAAAGATGATCTCTCTAAAGGAATTAAAGACCTATAAAATGAAAGTAAGATGTGTGACTAGGATACCTATCTCTATGAATGAATGATTCCTAAAAGATCTAATCGTGCAAGTTTTGAGCAAACGTTCAGGTTTCTGTCCAAGAATCAGTGAAAAAGGATAAGCTAGATACTTATTTGACTATTTGTTCTTGGTCTATGACCCTAAATTTTGGTTTTCTAATCCTCAGGCAGATGTGTCGCACAATTTGATAGTTGCGGTCTTCTTTCTTAGTTGTGGTTTTCTGGTAATTTTAGATTCTAGTATTAGATAGATGCGACTTTGTTTACAACTAATGTGACTCGAGATAGCAATTGCGACTCGGGACTGTTCAAATGCGGGTTTTCAAGACTCTATGCACTGGTAAAATTTTTGGGATAGGGGAAAATGCATCGTTCTAGACTATAGATGCAACTCACCTCTTTAGATGCGTCATAGAATATGACAAGTGTGGGTTTTCAATCATATGCAGTTTTTGACTAAGAAAATGCGAGCTAATTTGGCAGATGTGACTCTGGTTTAGACAAATGTGACTCTAGATTAAATTTGGACAATTTCTAATAGATGCGAATCTAGATTAAAAAAATGCGACTCAAAATAACAGTTGCGAATTTCTGGTAAATAGTTGCGGTTTTCCAGTGAATGACAATGTAAACTGACTCTATTTTGTGATCAAGTTTTGGCAAACAAAGAAAATTAGAAAATAATGTATTTTCAGTTTGATTTTGACACAAAGAATGCTTAATCCAATAACAGACAAGCACATCCTAGGCTATAATGGACAGTATTTACTAAGTTCTCACTTGGGTTTTACCGCAGCTACGCTTATTTAAGGCAGATGACTAGTAGCTTGACCTGACTAGCTCCCCTCCATGACTCAACACTTCTTTTGAGGTAGCCAAGCTACAATGCCCATGAAACTCCCATGGCATACTTCTCATCTCTATAATGAACTGTAAAAACGTGAGATGGCTTCACAAGTTTGACCTATTGCACCAGTAAATAAAGGGATTTTGGACACTACAAACAAAGGTGTTTAATTCGGGCATTCTGTTCATGGGGTATCATCCATGCGGTGAGAGACCATTGCTACCCTTCTCGTAGGAACAATACTCATGATTTGTTGGGCTTTCCCCAAGAACCCACTTTTATATACCGGCTGGAAGTCCTTCGGGTTTAGGGTGCTACCACTCTGAGTCGTCCCAGGGTGATTACTTTTTCCCACCAGGATAGGACCAATTTCTAAAGTTAGTAATTGGTTCTCTTACACCCAAGATCACATGAATGCACAAGGGGAGAGGATACTTTGATATACCGAATCGTAAAAGGGTAATAATAGAGCGTGCTTTCACACCAAACATAGTAGTCAATAGTAAATTTTAATCCAAATGACAATTTGATAATCTACCAAACAATTTGTTTCAAAAAAAGGTCTTCAACTCTCGTCCTATAGAAAATTCACTAGTAGTTTTGCACTTTTATCTTCGATGGTTGTCCTGCAAGAGGGGTTTCAAAAACTTTTCTTCTATGCTTACGTCCTGCAAACACTATGTTAACTGCAAAACACACGCTGCAAACCAAACATTACCTAAAATGAAAACACAAAAGAAAGTTGTAAATAAAAAATTAAACTTAAAAATTCACCAGTCAGATACGTCATTTTCTTCTTCAAATGCATAGCGGAATTTCTCCAATCAATTGCAGCTTGATAAATCATAGATGCGACATAATTTTTCAGATGCATCGTTTATTCTAGCAGATGCATTTCAAAATGTCAGTTGCGTCATTTTGTACGAAATCTACAAAAATTGAATAAAATTCTACGGATTTGTGAAAACAATGTCTTCACGTCAGGTTCACCAAATGTAACATAATGAAAACAACAAAGGTTAAAAGCAAACACTCAATGCAATCAAGCTCTAATGCAATCTAAGCTAAACAACATAGAACAAAGGAAAGCTAAAACATAAATAAACAGAACAATCTCACCCAATATCTACGTAGTTCCATGTATGACCTCGATTTCCCTTATCCATTTTTCCGTTGTAGTATAATTTACCTCAAATTTCTCTTGTGCAAGTATAGCTTGTGATAGTGATTTAGCAAAACATTGAAGATTTAGATAATATATATGCTTCCAAAAATCATAAGACTTCGGGAGAGGTAAAATGATGAAAGATAGATCAATTTATAGAAAATTGATCATTCGAATGACATGCCAGGATCGAAAGATAAACGAATGATTGAGTTCAAAAGATTCAACATGCATTATGATAACTGTTAGTATTGACATGTGATAAAAACTGAGAATAGAGATAAATATTAAATAATGATTTAATCTTCGAGTTTGGTATTCAAAAATAGAAGAATAATGTTTGCATGACAAAGATAAAGATAGATTAAAAGCAACGTTCTGTTCAAATGCACACACATAATTTAATTAGTTAAATACAGATATTTAATTAATAAGCATGTACATGCATATGAGTTAGAACTAGATAACTGACTGGTTATGACATAGAGTTTATTCGCGAAATACAATCAGTCATTAAATCAAGAGATAACTAACTAATTTAAATAAATCTCGAGTCAAGTGGGAATGAATATTTAGATAACTTAAACATTTATCTAAATATAGAGTAATGTGTCAAAAATAGACTTTTATGAATTAAATGATTATTTAATTCAAGATTGGACATTTTAGGGATTAATTAAATAAATAAAATTTATTTAATTGAATAAAGAAAAGGGTAAATGAATAATTAAAGTATTAAAGTATTTATTTAATTATAGTTGGAAATATGATTAGGATAAATTAAATAAGAATTTATTTAATTTAAGAAAGAGGATAAAGTTAATTAGTGATGTGATTAAATAAAGAACATTTATTTAATTAATCAAGATTTGAATAAAGACAATATGAATTAATTAAATAATTAAGTTTATTTAATTAATAAAAGACTAAATGTTAAAATGAATTAATTAAATAATTAAAAGTTATTTAATTAATAGATGAGAAATGACTTTAGAAAGTAATTAAATAATTAACATTTTTTAATCACAACCATGTCAATACGAATTATGAAGAAATTGAAGTCGCAGGCTTAGACCAAATTTCAATGTCTACAAGTTCAACCAGGATGGACAAAGTTATTGAGTTGTAAGGTTTGAGACACATACCATTGTGCGTATGGATGGCAGATTTTGTTTCTTCATATTTTTCCTTTTTTAATAAATTTAGTACTAATGTTTCCTATGTGATAACATTCACATGGCTCGAAGGGTCTATCAAGACTCCTATCACAATGTTACCATTGACATGAGTGGGAATGTAGAGAGGAAAGGGTTTATTTTTTAAGGGAAAGTCTTGTAATGTGAATGTTATGTTCGGTGAACCGGGTACAGGTGGAGCAGTGGAAGTTACTGTGACCATGTTAACATAGGCCTTGGGTTGGGTAGCAGAATCAGTGGGATCTACAATCATGTTAGAAGAGTGCAACAAAAACGGGTCTGTGTATATCTACAATTCACTATTAGCTTTCGCCACTGATTTGTTAGCATTTTTCTTACTCCTATCGAGGCGAATGGTACTGTCTTCGATGCGGTCTTGTATCTCATGACGCAACCACATACAACATTCAGTATCATGCCCATTAACCTGATGGTATTGAAAATAAGTGTTCCCATCATACCAATTAGGGTAAGGTTCCTTAGCAGGCTTAGGACTCGACAAAGTTATGATCTTGTCCTTCAATAGCTTCTGCAAGATAGAAGAATAAGATTCTGATAACTTTGTGAACTTTCAATTACATTTGAGGCTGTTTTCATCGGCAGCAGAAATTACATTCGTAATGATCTTACCTTTCCCAGAGATTGATATGATGGACTTTCCTTCAGAATGGGAGCGTGAGGAGGATCCCCCAAACTAAACAACCGTCTGTTGGTACTCTTGTAAGGCTGCACACAAGTGCTCGAAAGAAGGGTATTTCATAAGGGAAAACTTGTCTTGCCAAGGCCTTTGTAAGTTCCCTATGAATACCTTCTACACGTTAGAATCAGGTAGCTGATACAAGATTTGTGAAAGGAGCGCTTGGTAGCGTGCTATGAAATCAGTGATTTTTTGTTATCTCCTTGTTTAGATTAGACAAGATCCGAAAAGGTTATCTTTGGCCCAATGTTTGCTTGAAATTGTTTAAGGAATTGATTTACAAGTTGGTCGAATAAGAAAATGGAATTGTCAGGCAAGGAACAGTACCACTCGAGCGCTGTGTCCATGAGAGATCGGGGAAACAGTTTAGCCATCAATGCGTCGTGATGGAAGAAGTCTGTGCACATGGCGTTAAAGGAAGACACGTGTGTTTGTGGATCACCTTTACTGCCATACTTTTTGAACTTAGGGATTTCCATTCCTTGGGGGAATGGAGTGTTTAAGATTGCAACCGAAAATGGACTTTTCTAGAAGAAGGGCTGGAAGAGAGGCTAAGCAGAGGCTTGGAAAAGAATCGCTAATTGGCTTTGCATCTTACCCATATTCTAAAGAAGAGTATTCAGAATGGGGTCATTAGAAGATAAAGGGCCAGAGGAACCTCCTTTAGAACCACCGCCAAAGCCACCTCCAAAACTGCCATCGGTGTGACCTTCGCTAAAACCACTAGCAGAGCCACCACCATCAATAGGGCCTTGACCGGAGCCACCACCATGACCTCCACCGGTGCCACCTCCACCAACACCACCTTCGCTACTGAATCCACCACCACTATCAAAGCCCCCACCGCTTATCCCACTGAAAGCTCCACCATTAGAGGTGACAGGGGGCTGAAGCTAATGCCCAAGGGGACCCTGTTTACTTTGATAGTTTCAAGTTGTTTAGAGACATAAGGGATATTGATAGAGGGGATTGCGTCAACCATGTAGATAGATGTGGCAGGCATCAATACTCCTCACTGTCGCTCACACTCTTTAAAAGCGGATCCTTGTACAAAGCTAGAATTGCTCGAAGGAGCACACACTTTGGCGAGACTGAGGAGGGTAGTGAAAAGATCTATGCCTATTTTATCTTTATCCATCATATGTTTTAACTCACTGACAACCCGAGTGGCTCTAGCCATCTTTAGGTTTCTTTCCAAGTGATTTTCTAAGTCACCTAGCCCTTTCACAAGGGCGGAGACATACTCTGCAGGAATTTGAACAACCTCATACTCGTCTACCGACGACGGTGTAGGAGACATAGGGGGAGTGAGAACATGATTGGTCTTATCAACAAATCCAATCTTGTTCCTCGACAATTGCTCCTGTGCGGCCACACTAACAACAAGACTAGAGAAAAGGCCTGTAGATAAACTAATAGAGACCTTCGTCCTTTCCATCGGGAGGTGTCGTATGCTTCTCCTAACGATATACCTAAAAGTTGTGGAATGGGTTGTGATGCTCATAAACCTTCACAACACTTAGGAACACAATAGTAATGAGGTACATGAGAGAGTTCTCAACACCAATAGATGAACAAACGTTGGTTCACATTGGGTTCACCAAAAACATAAGAGAGGGGGACCACCACTTGCAAGGCCCCAAGCCATGAAGGGCCAAGATGCGGAAGGCTGCCTTAACTTACCTAAGCTAAATAGGGTGTTAGGATATGACAATGAGAATGATGAGGACTATAAAGTCCTACAACCAATCTACAATCTCGAGATTTGAAATGAGGTTGGGTGAGCTGGTTTTCAAGCCCAACATTGTATCTCAGATAACTCTCTATCTGAGGATGAAAGTGTAGTTTTGGGATGATAATGCGGCGTGTTGGCGTATCTTAGGCACACTGGTGTCCATAAAACTAGAAGACCGAAAGTACAACATGAACTATTAGAAAACAAGCTAGCAACCTAGCTAGTGACTTCTAAAAGAGAAAAACAACACTATGAAATACGAAAAGTACAAATGAATGTGATAAAGAAAGTATACCAAAGCTAGGGTGATGAAGATGATTTTATAAAAGAGCCTATTCACCAGCTAGCTCTATAAAGCAAAAACTCCTACACACAGAAAGAGGAAAATGTTGGGTGGCTGTATAGGAGCCTGCCTTAGTCAGATCCCCATTTAGGTGTTTCCACCTCCACAAACAACCAAGAAAGCGAGATAAAGAAATCAAAGTATTAAAGAACACTAAAGCACTACAAAATAGTAAATGTGCTAACTCAACCAAGTGATAGAGGAGAGGAAAGGGAGCTTACTACCTCCACCAAGAGCACTCAAGGTTGCTTGGGGGAGAAAATGAGAGTACTCAAGCCTTTGCTGCAATGGTGTTTGTCCCCAACTTTCTCTACCAAAGTGACAGAGTGATGAATTTGCTACAATGAGGTGCAATAATGTTGCTTGGAAGCTTAAGAGTGAGTGCAAGAGTGTGAAATTGAATGCTTGAGGCTTTGTAGAAGATGGTAGAAGATTAATTGAATGCTTGTTCAAGAAGTGAATTTGAAGAAGAGATGAAGAAAAATGACCATATTCGGGTTGGTCGGTCGAAGGGGGCGTTACAACTTGACTCCCAATGAGAAGTGTAATGCTTTTGTAGGTTTAGCCACTGGAATCTACCAGGGATGTAAGCATGCCACACAGATGTTTGCGTGCCACACGGGTGTCCCCGACAAAAATGCCTCCATCAAAACTCAAAAAAGGAACCAAGTGTGATGAGAGTAGCGGGCTTACGTGGAATTAAGCCTCCAAACTAAAGTGGAGGAGGGAAAAAAGGGTATTTACACATGGGGTGAAAAATCACTCCTATACAATAACAAATGAATAAAAGGATAAGAATCAAATGACAAAAGGGGGACAACCCAGATGGTTTCCATACCTATAGGTTACATAAATATTTTTAACAATACCAGAGGTGGGTTGAATCCTCCTGTGATTAGGTGCAATCCTAATAATACCACCCATTTGATTGAATTTATAAAGTTCACTAAGGTTTGGAGATCAAGCGTCCTATTCAACACAAGTTAAAGTTTAAGCCCTTAGTCCCAACAACTCAAGATATTAAAAAAACATTTTAAGAATAGGAAAGGTATTGACCTGAGCAGTTACTAGAAGCACAAATTATTTATCACATGAAATAGGAAAAAAGGAGATAGGAACATAGAAAAGAGGAGCAAGAATCTCAAAGCATATGAAATTTAAGATAAAATTCCCCTCAACCTCATCAATGCATTTCATTGATAGTTTAAATGAACTCTAAAACATTCATTGCAAGAAAAGTGCATCCTAAATCATCTCCCCTCTTCCCTGTATCCTCCATATTTATTATGTACATGTGAAAAATGAAACTTAGTCAAGCCACGTGGATGGTTTTAGTTGTTACCATGCAACTATAGGAGTATATACGAGACACATGATCAAATCAACAACATTAAATGTGGATTGCTTGCAAAAAAATGTTGAATTCTACTCAAGGCATCACAACTACCAAATTCATTTGTGAGTATTTGTGCCCCATATTTTATCAAGCCATGTCCCTTTTATTCAAATTCTCTTTAATCAATAGTTGGAATTTATACTCTATTTTAACCTCTATTCTTTTATTAGATATTTCTATGAGCAGTGCCTATCCACAAATGGATATTTATGTGATATACTCATTCAAATTTATATAATATTTATTTATTAAATTGTTATTTAATATGTTGGATAGATACTAAAAATTTAAGAAATTATCTAAATTTGTTTGATATGCAATGAGAGGATACAAAGCGAGCTAACTTTGTCAAGTGAAGATATGGAAGGGAGTGAATTATGTGCATCTTTGTTTTGGTTGCATGAGGATCTCCTTATCTTATTTTGTACATAATGCCATTAGTGTATAATAATAACAATGTAATATAATATATAAATATAATAAGTATGATTTAACCATTGAAATAAATTTTTAAAATACATATACAAATAACAAGTTAGGAAATTAAAATATAATATACAATAACAATAACATATAAGCTCTTGGCTTTGCTCTGCAACTTTCCTGCCTTGATTTTTTTGAATTTCCACTGCTTCTGCTCTGACTTGATTATCTGATGGGTCAGCTAGGAGGGGGCCCCAGTAAGGTTCCCCATTCCATGAATGCTATTCCTTTGTCTAGTATTGTGTCTACCTTTTTTGCTTCCAAAATTACTGTTCCCCATGTTGGTTCCCTTTCTCATACCTTTGCCCCTTCTTTGGTGGGAAGGAAAGTTGGTACTTTTGGAAAAATTCCTCTATCCCCATCCTTTGGTTTGGAATATTTTTTATCTGAAGAAGAACCTGCTTCTTTTGTGGATAAATTGGTGGGTGTAAGCTTGTGAGCTATGGGAAGACTAAACTTGGAGTTTGCTTCCTGTTCAGTAATAGGTAGAGAAATTGATGTTCCTAAAGTATTGATGATTAAAGCTATGGACGGCCTCAAGCTATCATTGGTTGGAAAATTCCTGGTGTACCACTCAAATATTGAATAGGTAAGGCTCTAGGCTATTTCTTTTTGGAACTTAAAAGGAAGCGTCTCTATTAGTGCTATGCCCAAAGGTTTTTTCCTATTTTCCTTTGTTGTCTATGAGAATATGTTAAAGGTTTTAAGGGGAGGCCCTTAAGATTTTGATGTTGGTTTCAAGAATTTCCTCTCGTTGTGTAAATAGAAAATAGGTTTTGACCCTTTTGTTGACTTGGGTGCTATGACCCCTACACGGATACACCTTCCTAGGCTACCTCTTGAGTTTTGGGAGTTGGGCATCTTAAAAGGGATTTCCAACTCCTTTGGAAGCCTCCTGGATATTGACAAGATAACCCAAGAAAATTCTTGCTTAGTTTTTTCTTGATTTATGTTAATGTGGATATTGACACTATTTTGCCTACCTCAGTGCTCCTGAAATCAAAGTTTGGAAATTGGTCTCAACCTTTTGAGTACAAAAATGCAAACAATTTTGTCAATCCTATAGGAAATTCAGTCACCTCATTGACTCTTGTAATAAGAGGCCTCAAGATGTGTTTAATGGTGACCATCAACCCTTAATTGAGCCCATGATTAAGGATTCCAAGGCTGATACTGAAGTCTCCCTAAATAAGGATGAAAATGTTAGGGGCAATGCTAAATTCCTTAAATATTCTCCCCTAAGAATGTTGAAAATTCCATGGAATAGGATGCTACTTGTTAAGAGCCTCATGCTGTTTCTCAGGTGATGGGATGTAAGGAAAGTGAGGAAATGACTTTAGGGGATGGGCTAATCCCTGGTGTGAAGCAAGGTTTGAAGACAAAGGTTGCTGAGGTGAATCTAGATGAACACTCTCATGAGGAGCTAAAAATGAACCAAAGTGCAATCAATGCATTGGTTCTAGATAAGGTTGATGATGGAGAGAATATTGAGGAAGGGGATGAGGATGGAAAAATTATGTTACAAATTGCTAAAGAATCTTCTACCCCTTCTCAATCCTTGGGGACATCTCCTTTTTGTCTCAGAAGGACGATGGGAACCTTAAGGACTCATTGGCTATTTTATGTTTTCCCCCTTCTCCCTTTGATAGAGTGGATGAAGAAGATTGGACAAGCTACAAGCAAGTAAAAAAAAAACCAGATATAGGGGGAGGAAATAAGGTTGGAAGGCCTTCTCAAAAGGAATCTAGAAATAAAGAAACAGTGTGTGATGTGGCTTCAGGTAGACAAAAAACTTTGGACTTGATCACGGGTCTAAAGTCCAAAAAGAAGTAATGCTTGCTATTTTCATAACAGCTTCTAGGTGTGCTTGTTATAGATTAGTTATGAATATGAAGATTCTTTTCTCAAATATCAAGGTCTGTAATAGCCCTTATAAACAATTTTTGGTCAAAACGTGTATTTTGTATAATAAAGTTGATGTCCTGCTCCTTCAAGAAACTAAAATGAAGAAAGAGACCTTTGACAAGGCTATTTTGAATATATAGCCTAGTGCTAATTATTAGGGTCCAGGGAAATTGGAGTAATAAACATTAAAAATTATATGCAAATTAAATAACCTAGAAATAACAATGAAGAATAACACAAAAGAGATCAACACAAAATTTAACGTGGTTCACCCAATATGGGCTACATCCACAAAAACTCAACCATCTAATGATTTTATTATCTAGTGAAAAATAGATTACAATCTCGTGAACACCATATCACAACATTCATCCCAACCACTTATAACAAGCCTTTTGGAACCTTCTAGAATTAGGGTTTTACAAAATCTTTTTTCATTTAACGTGTTAATGAGAAAACCTTGACATGTCAATGGGAAAAAACCTTGATGTGTCATTGGGAAAAAACCTTGAAATGTTAACAATTTTTTTTTGAGGCGATGCCCCGAACCCCATTTCTTGTTACGAGTGTACAATACTTGCATGATTAGTCACTGCATACCAAAAATATCACACTTGGAGACTGATAAGGTTCCACACCAAACAATCTCCCACTTGGAGACTAATCTTGGATGACACTGTTGCACTTGTAGCTCCCACTGGATTACAGGTCTGGCTAGTTTCTTATGTCCATTATTATCATTTGTGAAGGCCAACAAAAAATGATGAGGAAATCAGTTTCTCCCATGTGACTACCTTTGTCAACATATTTGCAAGATTCTCACTTGTGTGAATTTTCTCTAACTTCAACTGTCCATCCTCCAAAATTGACTGGATGAAGTGGTATCTGAGCTATATGTGCTTATTTTTTGAATACAGAGCTGAGTTCTTAGCAAGATGAATGGAACTCTATCTATAAATGTACAAAGGGCTATCTTCTTGTCATTACCCCAATTCCTCTAGAAAACATTGTAACCAAATCATCTCCTTGCTAGCTTCTATTGTAGCAACATACTCGGCTTCAGTGGTTGAAAGTACAACATCCTTCTGTAGTCTTGAAATCCAACTGATTGTAGTACCTCCTATAGTAAAAACATACCCTCAAGTACTCCTCCTGCTATCAATATCACCCGCTAGATCGGAGTCAACATATCCTTTTAGAGCAGAATATGTTCCTCCAAAACATAGTTTCTTTGAGGTAGTACCTCTCAAATATTAGAGAACCCATTTTACTGCATTCCAATGTTCCATTCCCAGATTGCTCATATACCTACTCACAACTCCCACTGCATGTGCAATATTTGGCCTTGTGCATACCATTGCATACATCAAGATATCAATTGTTGATGCGTATGGTATCTTAGACACTTTGTCTTCCTCCTCTTGTGTCTTTGGACAAATCTCCTTAGTCAACTTAAAATGACTAGGAAAAGGTGTAATAATTGCTTTTGCATTCTGCATGTTAAACCTTTTCAACACCTTCTTTACATACTCACTTTGAGACAAAAATAATTTTTTGTTTGTCTTATCCCATGTGATCCTCATACCAAGGATTTATTTTGTTGCACCCAAATCCTTCATAGTGAATGAATTTGCTAATTTATTCTTAAGTTCATTAATATGTTGCATGTTAGACCTCTCAACAAGCATGTCATCAACATAAAGCAACATGATATTATAGTTTCCATTACCCAATTTTTAAAAATAAACACAATAATCAGAATGACATCTTTTGTAACCTTGTTTAGGCATAAAACTATCAAATTTCAAATACCATTTCCGAGGTGCTTGCTTCAAGCCATACAAACTCTTCTTTAACTTGCACACAAATTCCTCCTTACCCTTGACCTCATATCCCTGTGGTTGCTGCATGTATATTTCCTCTTCCAAATCTCCATGGAGAAATGCTATTTTCACATCTAGCTCTTCAAGATGCAAGTCTTCCGTAGCCACACAACTTAGAATAATTCTATAGAAATTCATTTTTACAACCAGAGAAAATATTTCATCAAAATATATATCTTTTTTCTATGCAAAACCTTTTACCATGAGTCTAGCCTTATATCTTTTCTTGCCTCCATCTTCTTCCTTCAACCCATAAGCCCATTTATTTGATAATGCTCTTTTACCTATGAGCAATTGGACTAAGTACCAAGTCTGAATCTGTAGCAAGGAATCCATTTCCTCTTTCATGCCTAGCTCCCACTGCTTTTTGGTATCTACCTTCATTACTTCTTCATAACCTTCAGGTTCACCAGAATCAGTTAATAATATAGAATAACTAATGGAGAAAATATTTTTGGAGGTCTAGTTATCCTTGTAGAATGTCTAGCACTTGTAAGAGTCTATGGGATAACTTGTTGCTGAGCATCAGGTACCACTAGCATTTTAATTTTTTGGAATCTAATCTAGCACTGCATATTCTTTTTGGCATGTTCATGCTTCTTTTCCTGCAGTTGATCCTTATACATAACCTTCTCATTGAATTTATCATCTATGCTCCTAATGATTTTATGATTTTCATAATCCCATAACCGATAACCAAATTCATCTACTCCATATCCAATGAAGGTATATTTTTTAGACTTAGCCTCAAGCTTGGTTCTATTTTCAATATCAACATGGATAAAAGCTTCACAACCAAAGGTTTTAAAAAATGAATAGTTTAACTTTTTACTCTTCCATGCCTCCTCTAGAATGCCACCATTCAAAGGATTTGAAGGTCCCCTATTTATTAAATAAACAATAGTATGTACAACATCTACCCAAAACTGTAAGGGTAGCCTGACATGCAATATCATGCTCCTTGCACACTCCATAATGGTCCTATTAATCCTCTTAGACACCATTTTCTTGTGGAGTTCCACGAACCATTTTCTACCTATGGATTCCTTTGTATGAACAATAATTTTCAAATTCTCTACTGCAATACTCGTCTCCATTATCAGATTTGAGACACTTCAACTTTTTTTTTCTGTCTCATTCTCAACCAAAGCTTTCCACTTTTTAAAAGTTTCAAATACTTCTGATTTTTGTTTTAGGAAGTACACCCATGTTTTCCTAGTTTCATCATAAATAAAAGTAACATAATAGCAAGATCCACCAAGAGAAGATACTTGAGTTGGTCCCTATACATCTAAATGCACAAGTTCTAATTTCTCACTCTTCTTCTCTTTCCCAACTTTGAGAAATTGAACTCTTTTCTATTTTTCATAAACACAATTTTCAAAAAACTCCAAGTCAATCTTCTTTAGACTTGGTAGTAACTTTCTAGAGTGAAGGATCTTCATCCCTTTCTCACTCATGTGCCCAAGTCTATGGTGCCACTATTATTTTTCAGTCCTTATAGCAAGTGCTATATCTATCTCAGTAGCAACTATTTCTATAACAACTAAGGTAGAATAAGTATTACCAATACACAAATATAATGTGCCTACCTTTCAACCTTTAGCTACTACTAGTGCACATTTATTGACCTTCCAAACTTTGACTAAAAAGGTAACTAACTGCCCAGTTGTC
Organism: Sequoia sempervirens; assembly: GCA_007258455.2. Classification (NCBI taxonomy): domain Eukaryota; kingdom Viridiplantae; phylum Streptophyta; class Pinopsida; order Cupressales; family Cupressaceae; genus Sequoia; species Sequoia sempervirens. The sequence continues at coordinate 4,386,770 of VDFB02322083.1, forward strand.
TTGCAAAAATTAAATTCTTTCTCAAATTTGGAACATGTCTTTCCTCCTGTAGCAAGCATTCATTTCCATTATGTAATTTGATTTTTATCTTTCTTTTTCCAACAATTGATAGGGTTCATCATCACCCAAATATACTTGTCCAAAATCATCTTGAACATAATCTAAAAAATATTTCCTATGGGGTGTGGCATGAAATGAAGCCCCTGAATCTATTACCCAGGAATCATTAGAATTATCTAAACATAAAATTAAAGAATCCTACAATTTATTACTTACAACATTAGCTTCCTTACTGTCATCATATTGTCCATCTCCTTGTTTTCCCTTTTGCGACCAACAATCCTTCTTCAAGTGTTCTCGCTTTCCACAGTGCCAACAATCCATTCTTCCTTTGGATTTAGATCTACCTTTCTTTGACTTCCCTTTGTGACTTTCCATGATTTGTTGGGATTTTCCTCTCTTTTATTCTTCCCTTGTTCTCTACAGTCAAAGCATTACCTGATGTTGAACTCTCACCTATGCTTTTTTGACGCATTTACTCACTAAGGATAACATCAATAACATCATCAAATTTCAATGTATTTGAGCCAGAGATAGAGTTACTTACAGTCATTGCTAAGCTATTACAACTTTCTAGAAAAGAACATAAAACCAAGAGATCCCTCACTTCTTCATCAAAATTCACTTTTACAAAAGTTAATTGACTGGTAATCATATTAAACTCATTTAAATGATTTGTCACAGATCCACCTTTAATCATTTTTAGATTAAACAAACACTTCATGAGAAATACCTTATTTGAGGTTGAGGGTTTTTCATACAATTTAGCCAAAGTTGTTGTCAAATCCTCTATTGTCTTTTCTTCTGTTATATTGAATGCCACAGATGGTGCCAAGCAAAACTGAATGGTTCCTAGTTCCTTTCTATCTAGAATCTCCCATTCTTCATCAAACACCACAACCTCTTTCTTTGCTTTTCCTTGCAATGGCCACCATAGATCCTTTTGATACAAATAACCTTCCATATGTATCTTCCATAATTGATAATTATGACCATTGAAATTATCAACCTTGAATTTTCCTTCTTCCATTGCTCCCACTCAAATCTAGAGGTTTCCTACCAATCGACTGAAATACACCCTGCTTTAATACCAGTTGTTAGGGTTTAGGAAGATTGGAGAAATAAACATTAACAATTATATGCAGATTAAATAACCTAGAAATAACAATGAAGAATAACACAAAAGAGATCAACACAAAATTTAATGTGGTTCACCCAATATGAGCTACATCCAAAGAAACTCAACCATCCAATGATTTTATTATCCACTACAAAACAAATTACAATCTCGTGAACACCATACTACAACATACATCCCAATCGCTTATAATGAGCTAGGAGGATCTATGAACCTTGGTCTCCAATGCTTGGGAAGTCAACACCATGGTGTAATGCTCAGAAGCATGATTCCAATGCTGATTGAATCGTGAAAAATAAAGTACAAACACAAAAGTTATAGCCGGTCAAAGATTGGTCAAAACAGGAACATGGGGCCAGCAAGAAAGGTGAAAAAATTGTTTGTCTCAAAATTCATCAAAATTGACATCAAGACAAAGACCTTGACAAGATGATCCTGACACCGCTGGTTTCGTCAAAAATAGAGCTCGTATGGCAAAGATATGGCTGGTCAAAGTTCTAGGTTGATTAGGGTGACTGGATGGTATGATGATGACATCAACATGCTAACGTGGTAGGCTCATGCCACATAGACAATGATCAAGAGCTGACACATGTCAGTTCGTACGATGACATGGCATCTGTACACATAGTCGACAGTCCAATCAACATCTGTATAGATACATGGACAAACTAGCATTAGACATGTGGCAGTCATACTACCAACTGGGAGGTGACATGGCAATGACGTGTTGAGTGACATGTTAGCGGCGATGAATCAGAGGCTGCCACGTGGCACATCGGTTGGGTGCCACCTAGTGCCCTCTTCCTCCTTAGGTGCGGGTCTATTCAAACATCCAACCAAAAGGATAGGTGGGGATTCGATCTCCCCACCTCCCGTATGCAAGCTCTCCTCTCCATCGTTGAGCCGCGCATATCGCGCTTAACAAAATACTGGGTTCAGTTAGTTTTGTTTACTACTGGTTGGAAATTAAGTTTTAAAAATAGGTGGTTGCGGGGGTTGAACCTTTGACCTCCCCAGGCCCAAAATTATTACTCACCATTGAGCCATTAAATGGCTTTAAGCATATGGCCAACATGGGTTGGATTTGTTGTAGGTTAAAATTGATTTCCCTTTAGTTTTAAACAAATACCCCTAAATTTAAAAAGAGAATAATCCTCCAATCTTTTTAAAAGGGCAATAATATGTATATTAAAATTATATGGGGGATATTAGATATTGATTTAAAAGGGAAATAATATGTATATTAAAATTATATGGGGGATATTAGTGATTTTTATGTAAATAGGGGGGATTATGAATGCTTTCATTGTGAAAATGGGAGATAGGGTAATATTTTGGTTGTAAAGCAAATTTAGAAAACTTTTTAGTATAAAAAGGAGAAGATAGGAGAGCTTCAATCATCCCATTCTTGGATTGAATCTAAGTTCTCCAAGTGAGAGAGAATTCTTGTAGAGGGAATAGGGAATTTTTGATGGAGTAATGCTCTGATTCTATAGCATAGCCTTTAGGAAAAGTATTTTTCTTGCTCTTTGTAAATAAACCTTGTGGCTTTGAGAGCCTTTATGTGAGGTGATTTGAGTGAGGAATTTTGTACTATGACTTTGTGGATAGGGTACAAAATATTGTAAAGCAATTTCCATGAGGCTCTTTTTAGAGATTGTACTCCATTTGGAGCATTGTTAATAGATTGGTAACTCAATTGAGATAAACCTGGAGACGTAGTCCACTTGGAAAAACTCTGTAATCAATCTTGTGTGCTCTTCTCTTTCTTTGTTCTGTGTCATAATTCTCTCTCTTTATTGTTCCTGTTGCTCCATTATTTAATGTCTTTTCAGTTAAGCTTAAGGCATTAAGGGTTTGTTCACCTTTATGCACATTCACTTTAGCAACGTTTGTCATAGATCCCTTCTGCATCATATCAAGTGGTATCAGAGCCCAGTTTGGATGGTTTTGCAGAAGTGATTGTTAGTTAGCTTGCTAGTTTAATCAGTTTGTTGATTTGACAGTTTACTTGTTTTCAGTGTAAGTGTGCAAGGTGACAGGTGGATATTTGGAGTTCTAAAGCAGAGATGGCACCAAAGAAAGGAGAATCATCTAGGGTGACGTTGTCTCTATCTGCATCCATGGTGGATGATATTTTTTCCATGAAGAGAATGGTTGAAGAATTCTACTAAGAGCACCGGGATAAGGCTGATAGGCTTCGAGAGCTAGAGGAAGCCAACCGGTGCACTTAGTTTGAGAATGCTGAGCTCAGAGGTTTGCTTGAAAAGGAAAACAAGGAGAATCAAGAGTTGCATGTGAATTTGTAAAATCTCATGGAGGAGTAGCATAGGAGGAGTCCTCCTGCATCAGAGAAAGTTGGTATATGTGCTTTTTGCTCACATTTAGAGGATACTTCCTCATACTCTCCACTCACTCCATATGATAGCTTGAATGCATCATCTATAGCAAAGTCCACTACAAAGAGTCTGAAGTGAGTATTTTCTTGTGGTCATGGGAAGTGGGCCAATTATGGCTCAAGTTAGGAGAATGTTGGTCAGTGTGCTTTTTTTCAACATGTGGAGTACCTGAAACTTTTCAATGTTTCTAGTAACCAAAGTGGTTACCTGGAAGAGTCTTCTGCATCAGATCAAGAGTTGGAAAATGATCAAAACTCTATTTTTGAATGTTTTGAAAGGCACACTAAGGGAATTGGCAAGAAGCTATTGATCAAGATGGGTTGCAATGGTAAAGGCCTTGGGATCAACGAACAAGGCATGATCAATCTTGTAGAGGTTAAGCAAATAGCTCGTGATCAAGGATTAGGATATGGAGGCACTGGTGAATCCTCCAAAGCCTTTAAAAAGGAATATCCTTGAGCACACACTTCAGACTACGACAGTGGAAGTGAAGCCTATTCTTCTCCAAAGAAGAAAGTGAAGAGGCAGGACAAAGCCCAAAACTACTGCACCCACTATAGGATAAGCGGGCATTGGATCGAGAAGTGCTGGAAGCTGCATCCAGAGCTTCTATGCTCACCTAGGCCCATTGAAGGACCTAACCAATAGAAGGTTGCTAAGGAAGAGGTGAAGACAGTAGCTGAAGCCACTCTCCCTGAGGTGAAGGTGAAGGCGACACCTGAGGCTACGATCCCTGAGGCAGAGGAACCTCAACCGAAAAAGGAGTAGTTGACAAAGGAAAGTGCTTTTGACCAGCTTTGTAAGAGCTGGGAAAACCTGTCATCTAAATAGTTGTATCAAATTTGTTTTGTTATTAGCTCATTAATAAATATCACATTGTGATTATGAGCTAGGTGATACAAGTAGACAAGGTTTTTTTAGTAAAATCATTATGCTATTTGCATGAAGTTGTGTTTTCTTGGAATTGAGATTTTGAAAGGTTGTTTAAGCCTTATCTCATGTAATTAGAAAAGAAAATGCTTGAAGACTACTTTTTGTAGAATGATAGATTTTTGAAACTGAAGAGTGCTTAGTTGATGAAAATTATCGAGGCGAGAAGATGTCCATTATTCCTATTTAAGGAAAAGAAGCACTTGATGAAATTCAATGAAAGGTGGATAGATCTGGATGATCACTCCATGTTGGGACTCAAAGTTGTAGAGAATGACTGAAAGTTTCCTATATGTTCTCATCTTGAAGACTCAACCCTTGAAGGAATTTTTCTATAGCCTTGTTGCTACAACAAACAAAGAAAAAGCTGAATGGTGAAGCCTTTAATCAACCATTACAAAGAAAAAAGGTGAAGGAATGTTTCAGGCTGAGGCATAATTGCCATTGCTCATGCAATTTGAAAATGGGGAGGAGCATCATAATCATGCCCAAGAAATTGGATAGGTTGGTATGCAGAATGAGAAGCACTACCGTGAGAAGCACCGAGAGACAGGTTTATCATGCTCAGTTTTCTTCTTGCTTTTTGGTATGTCAAGTTTTGTTTTGAACTATATCCTTTGAATTCCTAATGTGGATGAAATGTAGGACCCTTAGAGGGAAGATGTGGCCATAGGTATGCTCATACTGCCATGCATTGCTGAAGTGTACGACCCTAGTAGGCGGATGTGGCAATGTATGCTTTCTTGATATTGTCGAAGTGTAAGACCCCTAGAGGGCAGATGGGATAGTATCAAGGCATAGCTGAAGTGTAAGACCCATGGAGGGAAAATGTAAGTTTTGAAGCATGGTGGAACCAAGAATAGAATCATAATCAGTTGTTGAAGGTGGAGCTAATACAAGTATTGCAGTGAAGCTTCGAAGGTGACAAAAAAGTTGATTCAAGCCAAGGGAGTCAAAGGTTCTACAAGACAACTTTTAGAGGACCAAAAGTGCTTCGGTGGGGAGGCTTGATCTAGGAGGACCTATGAACCTTGAAAAATAAATTGTCTCCAATGCTCGGAAGCACGATTTTAACATCACTTGAATTGCGAAAAATGAAGTCTGAACACAAAAGTTATGACTGGTCAAAATAGGAACCAGGGGCCAGTCAAAAAGGTGAAAAAATTCATTGTCTCAAAATTTCTCATAATTGACATCAAGACGAAGACCTTGATGAGACAATCTCAATGTTGTTTGTTTTGTAAAAAATGGAGCTCGTATGGCGAAGATATGGTTGGTTAAAATTCTAGGCTGACTAGGGTGATTGGATGGTATAATGATGACATCAGCACGTTGACATGGCCAGATCGTACCGCACGGACAATGATCAAGAGCTGACATGTGTTAGTTTATTTGATGTCATGGCTAAGATGACATGGAATTTGTACAAACAGTTGGCAATTCAGTTAGCATCTGTACATACACATGGAAAAACCAACATCAAACATGTGGCAGCCATACTGCCAGTTGGGAGGTGACGTGGCAATGACGTGTTAGCAACAATGAATCAGAGGTTACCATGTGGCATATCGGTTGGGTGCCACATGGTGCCCCGTTCCTCCTCTGACGTGGGTCTATTCAAATGTCCAACTAGAAGGATAGGTGGGGATTTGATCTCCCGACCTCTCGTATGCAAGCTCTCCTCTCCACCATTGAGCTACGTATATCACGCTTAACAAAATATTGGTGCCGGTTAGGTTTGTTTACTACTAGTTGGAAATTGAGTTTTAAAAATAGGTGGTCAGGGGGGTTGAACCTCCGACCTCCCTAGGCCTAAAATTATTACTCACCGTTGAGCCATTGAATGACTTTAAGCATATGATGGACATCGGTTGGCTTTGTTGTAGGTTAAAATTAATTTCCCTTTAGTTTTAAACAAATACCCCTAAATTTAAAAAGAGAATAATACTCCAATATTTTTAAGAGATTAAAATAAATCTTCCAAGCCCGAGATACTGATTTAAAAGGGCAATAATATGTATATTAAAGATTATATGGGGGATATTAGTGATTTTTATGTAAATAGGGGGGATTATGAAGGCTTTCACTGTAAAAATGGGTGATAGGGTAATATTTTGGTTGTAAACCAAATTTAGCAAACTTCTTAGTATAAAAAGGATAAGATAGGAGAGTTTCAATCATCCCATTCTTGGATTGAATCCAAGTTCTCCAAGTGAGAGAGAATTCTTGTAGAGGGAATAGGGAATTTTTGATGGAGTAATGCTCTGATTCTATAGCAAAGCCTTTAGGAAAATTATTTTTCTTGCTCTTTGTACATTAGCCTTGTGGCTTTGAGAACCTTTATGTGAGGTGATTTGAGTGAGGAATTTTGTACGACTTTGTGGACAGGCAATAGAAGATTGTAAAGCAGTTTCCAAGAGGCTCTTTTTAGAGATTGTACTACTGTATAAGAGAAAAATTGCACCCTTGAGATTTCTCCTACATTCTTGTTTCCAATTTAGTGTTTGCTCCTTTAGCATCTTGAGTAGGCTCATTTTAGCCCTTGCATCATCCTCTTTCCCTCTCAAGATGCTCCAACACCCCTTTTTAATAGCCACCTTTACACATTAATTTTGCATTAGACTTTGTGCCTTCCTGGTTCACGTTGTTTTGTAGCGTGATGTGTCTAGACACTAGTGTATTGTGTGGATGTCTGCACGTCGCACTAGCATCCTGCGACGTTTCAACACTCAGACGATCGTTTTCGAGCATGTTTTCCACTTGTCATCTTAGTTTGTCAGTGGAAACGACTCAGGATTCTCTGAAATGGCCCAAAAAGCTTCTCTTCCCTCCTTAAAAGTCCTTTCACTTCATTTGGGGGACTTCTTCAATAGCTAATTCCACTCTTCCAATTTTTATCTTGACTCCATCACTTGCTCACACATACAACTTGTTGTAGTAGCTTCAAGCTCTCACAAGCTTCCATCACGACATTCTTGATAGCCTTCTTGGCTCTTGCAACTCCATTTCCATGCTTGTGAGCATCTTGGGATTCCATATCCCCTCCTATTTGCACATTCACTTCATGATATAGGTTCTCCTCCTCGAGCGGGGTTTGCTTTTATCACACGCTTATTCATGGTGCGGGTTCTACTCCTGAGCAGGTTTTGCTTTCACCACACACTTTGTTCATCACACTCTTCTTGGTTTTCCGTGGAGGTGGAAACACCAAAACGGTGGTTTGACTGAGGAAAACCCCTATACAGCCCCAACATTCTCTCCAAATATTGCACTTGTAGGTTTTGAAGACATTTTTTTGGTAGGGGCTTCATCACTCACACGGTTGTAAGTATTCCTTTCCCTTTCTTCCCCTTACCTTTGTCATTTCTATTTCTTTATTGTAGTCCTATCACTTTTAGCTACCTTGATTTATTATGTGGTTTTAGCATTCAGAGTAGAAGTAGTCACTTTAGGCATTCCTATGATAAACTTGTTCTCTAATTCGTATGAGACGCCAATGCACCACATTGTCGTCTGCTTTCTGTGCTGACGTGCTTTGGCCAAGAGCCTGTCAATCTGTCCAAAGACCCTCTGTGACCTTCTTCTTTGGATTCTAGAACTTTCGCACTATTCCATTGAGGTGAAATAGGGCAGTTCACTCCATGAGGATCTCTGAGTGAAGAGAACTCATGAGTAGTGAATCCCCCTACATCGCATTTTTGTGAACCAGATGTGAATGACATTGTTCTTTGAAAATCTATAAATGGATTTAATAGATTCTTTTGTTAGTTATGTATCTAATATTGTCCAAAATATTAACGATATTCCATTCGATGCATGTGATGGTGACTTGGCTCTACCCATGTCACTTGGTATCTTTGATCCTTCTCATGAGATTCCTCTTCCTTCAGAGGATGTCTTGTTGCAAGAAGATTGAATCATTGATACCTTCCTCAATATTACTCTACCTACTCTTCATTCTAATGTAATCTCATCTAGAGATGATGCATTGAATGATGAATCTACTTCTCATTCCATGCACTCCCTTTTGGAGATGATGCATTTGTGAATGATGAATCTCATCTTTGTTCTAATGCACCCTCTTCTAGAAATGATGCATTAGTGAATGATGAACCCCCTTCCACATCTGATTCTCCTTGGATCGATGTTGATAATGTCTCTTTAAGTAACTATTCCACATTTGATCCTATTTGGATTGATGTTGAGAATATGTATTCAAGTAATGGTTCTGCTAGTTGTAATGAGTCTATGAATGTGGTAGATGTCTCCGCTGCCTCTCTAGGGCTTAAGAGACTAAAAATTCATATGACTCTAGCTAGTCACACTCCTAAAAGGATTTGTGCTATCAATGGTATTCCACTAAATAGCAGATCTCCTGATCTTCCTAAGGCTCCCTCTTATAGAGCGGTAGCCTACACTTATGAGAACAATACGAATAAACAACCGAGACTTCCTCAAGCTCCTAAACCTAGAACTAAAGCATCTAGTGATTGCAATCTTGTCAAACAACCTCGCATTAGTTCAGATAAGATCTCACTATAAGACTTGCTTTGGTCTACCCCAATTTATCAAGGCATGTTTTAGGAAGCCTTGCAAAAGATCCTCTTGCCTTCTTCTGCTAGGCCAGCAGACGCTGATGCGTTGATGACATACATTCGCGTAGGTTTTCCAAATATTATGTTTTATCCATAGGAGCTCCTGCCTCCGGAAGTATAGAAGCAAGCATATCCTCTAATGATTATGGTGAATATTAATAAGATAGGCATTAGACACACTCTCATTGATGCTGGTTTGGAACTCAATGTATGTAGTATTGATCTACTGCCTAAGATTAATATCGACCCATCCTCTCTTAATACTTCTTCCCTTGTCCTTCGTGGGTTCGATAATGTCGGTCGACAATTCCTAGGCATGGTAGTCTTACCTTTGAGGTTGGGACCTATTATTGTTCCTACCCTTGTATATGTCATGGCTGAAAAGTTGCCGTGTGTCCTTCTTGGTAGACCATGGATTCATGCTATGGGTGCAGTCCCATCTACCTTGCATAAATCTATTAATTTTGTTTGTAACAATCGAGTAGTCACGATTAAGGCTGACCCTGAAGCTATGCACCTATGTGACATATCGGCTATTGGTCGAGCTCCAGCTATGCCTACTCTTATTCCCTCGATATCTTCTAGTGTGTCGATGTTTACCCCAGTAGTACCTACTGCAAAAGATACTCTTGAGGTAGACGTCCCTAAAGAAGATCCTTCTGAAGCAAGGATTCCTGAGTGTGCTCCTTCCACCTCTTCTCAAAGGGATGCATGTCTTTGTGGTGATCAGGGTCTTTTAGACTTTACAGAATCCCTCGTTGGAGAATATAAAGTTGACCCAATCCACTTAGACCTTTAAACAATATTTCCTACACCCGCTATAAAAGATTATTATTCTTTTATATCCCGAAGTAGGGCAAGGAATCATTGTAATATCCTTAGTATTGGTCCTCCTTCTGAGGAAGGGGATTACACTTTAGCTAAGGAGGATAGTGTTGGCAGTCCTATTAATAAGAATGATAGTGATCCTGTAAAGGAATGTAATCCTCGTTGCTGGGACAATGCTCTTTATAAGGATTCACCTTCTTTTCAAGACTTGCAAACACGTTATGGCCCTAGCTTTAGGCTCGTCTCTAAATGTTGCTATGAGCGTAAAGGTTGTGGGTGCAACGAAGAAGGCATTCAATTCCCTATAGAAATTGTGCCTCATACCCATAATCTAGGGCTTGGTTGTTCAAATGAACAATTTAAAATAACACCACGATTGGATGGAGACATGAATTCCACTCAATCTTGTTCTCATGGATTATTTTATCCTCCCCTATCTTCCACCTTCGTGCCTTCTACTTCTTGTGAGGAGTCAAACCTTTCCCCACAAGAGAAAGGTTTTCTTCCAGTCCCCCATCCTTTATCCAAGTAAGAGCGTACTATGTTGTGGCTTCTAAAACCCTGCTTAGTCACTCTTCCTTCTCCTACACACAAGAAGTCTCATGAACATGATAAACACTCTTTCTGTGCATACCATCAAATGCATGGTCATTCCACTAGTGAATGAAAATCCTTGAAGGATAAAATACAATAACTTAGTGATTTAGGTACCACCAAACTCTCGTTTGATTGATGTACCTGCCTCTACTTTGCTTGACAAGTGATATTGAGGTTCACCTCTATCCTGTTTGAAATATTTTGTATAGTTCTCCTCCCCTGTGTGTTGGGGACAGTGATAACTCATTTCGGAGATGGGTGTCCTTCTTAAGGAAACCTCTCTTCTCTATTAAAGCATCCCTTGGGTGGACCCCTCTTCCTTTTGAAGGGTTCTCAAGGGACCTCTTTGAAAGCCTTTCTTTCGAATTAATTCTTTGCATCTAGCTTGGGGGCAGCCTGACTAGATCTACCTTTCAAATAATGTGTCCCTTGAGTGGACCCCTCTCCTTTTGGAAGGTTCTCAAGGGATCCCTTTGAAAGTTTCTCAGTCTGTATGACCAACCGCTTTAGACATGTACTATCTGTGGGTAGACGTGTTGTTGCTTCCAGATGTGTTCTATTTGTGGGTAGATGTATCAAAACTTTTAGATGCATCCTATCTATGGGTAGACGTATTGACACTTTTAGACATGTTCTATCTACAGGTAGACATGTTGATGCTTTTAGATGTGTTCTATCTGCGGGTAGATGTATCGACGTTTTAGACATGTTCTACCTGTAGATAGAAATGTTGATACTTTTAGATGCGTTCTATCTGCAGGTAGACGTATCGATGCTTTAGAAATGTTCTAATTGTAGATAGATATGTTGTCACTTTTTGACTCTGCGGAGTCTACTTCTTGGGGTTTCCTTCATGTGAGAGTTTTTGAAGGATGCCTTCCTTGCAGGTCTGCAGGCTTGTAAGGTGCTTTCTGATGATACAGGTTCTCCTCCTTGAGCGAGGTTTGCTTTTATCACCTCTTTTGTGGTGCGGGTTCTACTCCTGAGTGGGTTTTGCTTTCACCACGCGCTTTGTTCATCTCTCGTCTCTTGCATATACCAGATCGAAGATAAGTACCTTCTTCATCCTGAGTATATGCTCCTTCTCTCTTTGTCTTTGAAGTCTTCTATGTATTATTTGGGGACGACGCATAGTACCTAGACAACCTTTTACATCGAGGTCTCTTTACTTTGCTGACTCAAATCCTTTAGCTTTTTATGTTCTAACGTTGCTATCCGATGCAGGCGTTTTCTATCTAATGTACTGGTTTTGCAGATTGTTAGATTGGGGGAATTCTTTCATGGTTCGAAGAATTATCTGCTTCCTCTACAATATCCTTTTGGCATATGATGTTATTTATGTTTAGTAGATTTTCTTTAGTGTGCATATTAATGTGGATTCATATGCTCGCTAAAGTGGGGGAAAAATGTATAAGAGCGAAATTGTACCCTTGCAATTTCCCCTACATTCTTGTTTCCACTTTAGTGTCAACTCCTTTAGCATCTTGAGTAGGCTCATTTTAGCCCTTGCATCAGCCTCTTTCTCTCTCAAGATGCTCCAACAACCCTTTTTAACAACCACCTTTGCATGTTAATTTTGCATTGGACTTTGTGCCTTCCTAGTTCACTTTTTTTTGTAGTGTGACGTGTCTAGACACTAGCATGTCACGCAGACATCTGCGCGCTGCCCTAGTGTCCTGCTATGTTTCAATGCTCAGACGACTGTTTCTGAGCATGTTTTCCACTTGTCATCTTAGTTTGTTGGTGAAAACGGCTCAAGATTCTCTGAAATGACCCAAGAAGCTTCTCTTCCCTCCTTAAAAGTCCTTCTTTCACTTCATTTGGGGGACTTCTTCAATAGCTAATTCCACTCTGCCAACTTTTTAGCTTGAAATTCTACTCCTCCTTGAATGAACTAGGGGATGCTAATCAGGTATTTGATGATATCGTTCAAGTGATTCCTAAGGTTATTATTGATCAGGACCTAAAGGTTATGTCCTGAGCTATTTTTCTCTAGGAGGTTAAACATGCTGTCTTTTCCTTTGGGGCTTACAAATCCTCGATGCCGGATGGGTTTCCTCCGGGCTTTTTCTAGATACATTGGGATATTGTGAATACTGACTTGTTAAATGTAGTTAAACATTTCTTTAAATCAAGAAGGATTCTCAACCAAATAAATGCTACGTGCATTTCCCTTTTCCCTAAAGAGGAAGATGCTTCATCCATACAAGACTTTAGACCCATTAGTCTGTGTAACACAATGTATAAGATCTTCTCAAAGATAATTGTGTTAAGACTAAAAGTTGTTTTGAGTAAAATGATAGCCCAAAACTAGAAAGGATTTGTTCAAGGGAGAAACATATTGGATGCTGTCATAACCACGCATGACCTTCTCCACTTAATGGACCTAAGTAAAAATTTGGGGATGGCTTTGAAAATTGACATATCTAAGGCTTATGATAGAGTCTCCTAGCCGTTCCTTTTTTCTATTCTCATGAAATTTGGGATTGATGGAAGATTCCTCAAATTGCTTACTACCAGTGTTACTACCCCTAAGTGCTCAGTTTTAGTGAATGGGGTCCCTCATGTGGTCATGGCCTTAGATAAGGAGACCCTCTCTCCCCCTATCTATTTATAATCAAGTTGTAGAGGTCTTTGGTAGAAACATTAAAAAAATTATTGATTTTAAAGTGGTAAAAGGAGTCAAGGGCACTTCATCCCTCCTGTCTGAATCTCATCAACAGTTTATTGATGATACCATTATATTTGGTGAAGCCTCGGTTGGTGAAGCCAACCACTGGAAATCTATATTAAGTGACTATGCTTCTACTACAGGTCAATATATCAATTATAATAAGAGTAAGTTATACTTTTTAAATGCTGATCACATTGTAAAAGAGAGAGTAGTGCAAATTTTGGGCTGCCAGGAAGTTGTTTTGCCTGCTGCTTACCTCAATCTTTCTTTGATCTCTAGAAAACTAGAAAATAATTATTGGAATCACTTGATTGAAAGAGTCCAAAAAGGTTAGCTAAATGGAAAGGTAAACTCCTAAGCCAACTAGGGAAGATCTAACTGCTAAAAGCTTCTCTTCAAAACATCTCGATCTACTATTTGTCTTTGTTTAAAATCCCTACCTTTACTATGGAAAAAATTGAACAAAAGAAGATTCCTGTTGTAGACACTGAAAATGGTCTTAGTCTGCGATCGTCATTTTTCTTGGTCTCTCTCTGCATAATTAAATAATTTTAATTATTTAATTATTCTTAATCACGTTCTTCTATTAAATAAATAATTTTTAATTATTTATTTAATTCACTTCTTAACTTTATTTTGTCTTGATCGATTAAATAAATTTAATTGTGTCGTTGATTCCCCCTTTCTTCAATAATTAAATAAATTACTATTTATTTAATTATTTACTTATCATTATTTTCCTCTAGTTAAATAATTACAATTAATTATTTGACTATTCATTAATCTTTTAATTCTTCTATAGTTAAATAATTGTCAAAATTATTTAACTATCTCCTAATGTCTCTCTTTTATTAAATAATTAACTCAAATTAATTATTTAATGTCTCATGCCCATTTTCCCATTTAATTAAAATTGATTCCACAAATCATTTTAATTAAATGACCATTTTCTTCCACTTGCCTTTTTCCTCAAATAAATAATTTGGATAAATTATTTATGCCTCCACTTGTCCAGAGATTCCTTCTCATGAATTAACTATTTTCAATTTTTTAATTCCTCCATATTTTTCCTCCACTATATCATTTTTGAATCTTGGCCATCGAGTGACTCTGGTCTCTTCTCAATCTTGACTGCCCATAAATTGTAACCTCCCTTTTCTTGTGTTGCATGTCTTCTCATCCGTCGATCTTGGAATCATTCTAGAAGATTGATATCGTCAGTCCGTTCAAATGGCTATCTATAAAAGAAGCCTTTCTCCTCCTTTTTTTTTTTCCTTAACAACCACTTATCTCCAACTTTCTTGCTTACAATTTGAAAGTATTTGCACAAGTTCTACTACAAATCTGAGGGCATATTTGCAAAAGAAGAAGGAGAGACAATAGAAGTGATTCAACTTCAATGGGGAGTGTTTTGTTTCTTTGTTTTCATTTTTCTCTCTTCATTTGATTGTATTCTCTTGTTTTAGATTGGGTTTTGGCTTAGAAGTGTTGTGGTTGTCACTAGGATCTAGGCTAACTCATTTTAACCCATTTTACATTGGTGAATCCGATGTGAATATAAGATTTTGTAGGATCCATATGACTTTTTTTTTTAAAATTTTTTTTGCAGGTTTTTCATACGAAATGATTCAACTGATATGCACAATGACACAATTTCTAAGGAATGATGAATCTGTTGAATAGAAAGACACAATTGTTTGGAGGGTAATCAGATTCAAAAGGATGACACATATGTGGAAAACAAAGACGCATTTGTGAGAGGGAAATTTGAATTCAAAATCACGATGCAACTATTCTGGTGAGACACAACACAGTGATGCATCTACAATATTGAATGACGCAACTGCCTATTGGGTATAAAATTTTCTATTTTTTGTTTGCTTTCAATTTTATTTTTGGATTTTCAAATAGGTTAGGGTTTTTTGTGTTCTAACAGTCTCTTTTTAGCGTGTGACTTTGGATCTAAGGAGTTCCCAAATTAATTTGAGCTCTTTTACTTGTTTAGATTTAAGAAATTTTCATTTTGTTTATTTTCCACAACAACTACAACTTGCATTGGGATCATAAGGGTAAAATGAACTTTCATATCTCATTCATAAGGATTTAAAAAGAACCAAAAAATGCATTCTTTCACTCATGGGAATTAAAATTAACTTGCATCCAACTTCATTGGTATAAAAATAATCCAAGTGTCTTCAAATCATAAGCAAGGGGTTAAAATTTACAACTGTCTTTTGTGTTTTGTGGTTTTCAAACTGTCATAGAGTGCGTATGCTCTCCTCTCTTACCATTTGGAAATCTTGAGGATCAAAAGAATTTCTTTGGAATTTGTACAATCACACCCCACATTTGGATTTTGGGCTTAAAATGAACCCCATGTGAGTGTGAGGAAAAGGTGTTTGTGTATGATCTCTCCTTGCGCTCTGCGTGATTTGGGAGATTAGAAACAACGTATTTCATTGCTATTGTGTACCTTTATTTTAGAGGGTCTGCCACTCCACTTCTAAAGGTGGGAATGACCTAGGTGGTAACAAAGCTAAGGCCAAATTCTTCCAAACCACTATATAAGAAAAGTGCTTCTTGATGAAAGTCATTTAGCAACAGGTGCGAATGTGTCATACCGATAAGTGCCACCCTCAGCAGCCTCATGAGCTACATTAAAATCCTTCCTTAGGGAAAGGATTGGGATGCCTCTTGAATGACCATAGTCTTGAGCTAATCTTGCTGCATGTATGGGAACCTTGAATGGATGCCCTTACTAAGAACCAATTTTTGTTAGTGGCCAAAAACCCTTCTATACGCTCATTGATTGTAGGAGGTCAGACCTCTAAAGGCACCCCATGTATTCACTAAGCATGTGTAGAGATAGGAATTCCTCTATGAGGAATGAGACTTGGTGAGCTCAAGAAGTGAGTGTCATAGAGGGGAACCAGTGCACCAAGTCTCTAGTTGTCTGCCTTGTTTAAGTGGTTGGAGAAATCCAAGTGGGAATATCAACCAGTGGTTTCCTTCCCAACCATAAGGATTGTGCATTGTTGTCTATGTGTGTCTTATCTAAATATCAAAACATTTTCACATCCAAAACCCGACATAAAAAAGTGTTTGTGACTGTATTATATGTTTCAAAATCAAAATTCAACAAAATTAGTCAAAATTCACTCAAAAACCAAGTCAAAACTAATCAAAACTATAAAATCAACACTATATGAACTGTAGCTATCAAGAATAGACCTGAAACTAATATTTTATGCCATAACTGATCACTAGAAAACCACAACTGTTATACTGAACCACATTTGCAGAAAATAGAGCCACAACTATCATCTTAAACCACAACTATACTCTAGAAACCCGCAACTTGAAATGACACATTTGTAGAAAATAGTGCCGCAACTACCTCATAACCAAAAAACTCTCAAGATTCTTGTCCAAAATTCAATCAGTTCATTTTATAGTGACCCCGATTGCTAAACCAAAGACTTGCAGGCCTTTACTAGTTCACTTCAACATTGCCATTTAGGATTTCATTGCATTATATAGGTTACCTTCCCCTATCCTTTGCATTCCATAAATTAATCTTAAACCTTAGGTTGAATCTCCTTTTCAAATTTTTGACATAGGAAGACTATTAAGCTTTTGGATAGTCCTTGGTTTCTTGTCCAATTTATCATTGACCTTCATCCCTCATTTTATCAACCTTTTTCATTATCGCCTTTGTCAAATTTGAGTCTCAAGCTTGTGTCCTAGCCTTGACTCAACCTTGTCAAAATTATCCTCTTGATTATCACAAAGGTCAATGACACTCGGGTTTGTTATCTTGGACCTACATTAGCTTGGTTGCAATCCTTTGTCTCAAATTTTAGAATTCATATCCTTAGCATTACCATAATCTCATTTAGATTCATATCATACCCCTTTGACCATAGATTTAATTATCATTATATCAATTATTATCCTTGCACATAAATTGCACTTTCACTTTGGACCTTTATCCCAAAAAAATAAAAAAAACATAGTTTCATCTTAAACTTAGTTACACCATTGCCTTTGATCATTAAACTTAACATAATTTTAGTCTCCTTATCATTATCCTTAGTCATTATTTAATCAACCTTTAGCATCCTTTAGCATCCATTAGCTTCATTTAGCTTCATCCTTTGGTCATTATTATCCTTGCATAATCACCTTGCATCCTTATATTCAAAAAATCCAAAAACATAGTTTAGCTTCATTATCACCTTGCATTACCTTCTCACTTGCAAGTCTTACATGGTTGAAACAAGGTCACGAACCAAAAGAAAGAACATGGATTTTTCAAGTGACCCTTTTCATGACACCACCCTTGGATCAAATTCTAATCAATCAACACCTCATATAGAGACACCATAAAGAGACCAAACCGATGCATTCGACAATCTAAACCTAGATGAATTCAACAAGAAATTGACTCAAGAAGAAATTGAAAGAGATTACCAAGAACCAAGGGTTTTAAGCATGGTTTATCAACTTGTTGGTGTTGACCCTAATAGATTCTTCTACGCATTAGCTAAAAAGGGTACCAAATTCCCTCAAGGCTTCGATGTATCAACCATTGTTGAAGAAGATACCCAAAATACATTTGCACTACGGATGCCCTCTTCACAACAAATTTCAAACATAACACTTGGGACAAATACACACATTACTACCACTACCACACACATACCTAGCATATCTACATTTGAAAACAAGGTGACCAATACTACTACATAAGGATAAAAATTCACATTTGGAAGTTCATCAAATTCGATGGGTAAGATCTTTACAAATCCCATTTTTCAAAACACAAATCGAGGTCCTATACCTACACTTCAAAACACAAACCAAGGTAATTAATTCCAATTTCAAAGCAAACCCTCATCAAATCAACATCAACCAAATAAATCTAGAAAGGTTCACATTGTACCACGAATAATCCCAAATAAAAACACCAATCAAGGGTCCACATCTACATTGCAAGGACCTAATCCATCATTTCAAGGACCCACCCCATCACTTCAAAACTTTAATCAAGGGCCTACACCATCATTTCAAAATGAAAATCAGGGACCTACACCATCTTTCCAAAACACAAATCAAGGACCAATTTTTCAAATCCAAGGAACAAATCAAGGGTCTACACCCCCATTCCAGAATGCTATACCAAATGAAAATATGACCTTTGGGACAAACCTTGAAAATTTCATTCCAAACCAAAACAACACACATAAATATGGTAACCAAGGTCCCACGCCTCAAAATACCAATTCCAATCCAAATTTGACATATGAACTCAATGCCAACACCATGACACCAAATCAAACCAATGCAACACCATCTCTTGCAGATACTTTGATGCAAAAAATACAAACCCTCCAACAACAAATGAAAAACATACATTTGGGGATCAATAAGAAGACCTATTCCATGGAGGAATTGTGCCCCTTTCCATTTGACAAAAATCTATACATGCCACCCTTTCCCCCTCATTTCATGACACCACCTTTACTTAAGTATAAGGGGACAAGGGATCCAATAGAACACATTCGAGAATTTAACATGTCATGTATGGAAGTATCATATGATCCTACCTATTTGATGAGGCTATTATTGTGAAGTCTCACAGGGCCAACCCTAGATTAGTTTGCACATCTCCCTCTAGGTATCAAAACATGGGGTGAACTGGCTAACAAATTCATTAATCACTTTGCATTGAAAATTAAAAATGATGTCACATTTGCAACATTAAGCACAACCAAACAAGAAGGGGAATCACTTACCTCATTTTACCAGAGATGGCAAGGTTTGGTTAGCAAGTTCCCTTGTCACATTCCTAAGAAATAATTGGTTAACATGTATGTTGAAAACCTTGACAAAGAAATGATGAGTAGTCTTCAAATCTAATATTGCATAACTTTTGATGAGATCCTTGAAAAGGTGTCCTTATTGAAAAGGGTGTTATTGCAAAAGGAATAGTCAAAATAAACAAAGAAACTCCAAGGCCCAATAATAAAAAAAGAAAATACTGGTCCCAAAATAAGAATGTCACAAATGATGGAGTTGTTGATGCCAAAATGATAACCAAAGGTCCAACCATTCATCTTAAAGGTCCTTCTCAAGGAAAACTTTAAGAAACCCCCCCTTTGCGAAGGTGTAAAATCCTGGTGAATCTTGTATACTTCTCTATAAAAATATTAATTTTAGTGTCAAATTTTTTCATTTTTTGTGAAAAAAAATAATGTTCATTGGAAAATCTTTTCTAATCGTTAGAAGTCTGTGGAAAATCTTGGCGAAATGCAAATTTTTTAAAACCACTAAATTTTTTCCATTGGTGATTAAAATCTATTTTCAAACCAATAAAATATTTCAATTGGAAAATTAAACCTGTTTTCAAACCAAAAAAAATAATTTTGTTGGCGATTAAAACTTTTTTCAAACTAAAAAATAAAATTCATTGGAAAATTAAACCTATTTTCAAATGATTAAGAAAACAAATTAGCAAATTAAACATTGTTTAGGAAGCGAAGGAGGCACAAAAGTTTCTATAAAAAGTGAAGCATTTATGAAGGTTTTTTTTCGACGCTAAACATACGTTTCAGAATTGACATTAATGGAGATCGCTGGCAAATTGAGATGTACTAAAGACACACATCTCATGTAGCCAGTCGGCGGTGGGTGGTTTTTAGGAATCTAGTGAACCAAAGAAACAATGGAGGCCAGTTTCACCTTGACATCATGGAGGAAGTTGGACCCTTTCGTTGGCGAAGCATCTATGAAGTGGCTGTGGGGTTTATTTCTCTTCAAGGATGTGTAGGTGGCACAAGCAGCTGAATTTATTTTGGGTAGTGGATTTGAAAAATTAAAGCACATATATAGGACCAATATGGATATTTACTTGTTGGTCATGGCTTGGGGTCTGGACTTAGGAGAGCCGGTCGATGTAGTGAGGAAATTCATGAAAACTTTGGTTCACAAAGGTTTTTTAGAGGATATGGAAGGCATTTTGGAACCGGCGATACTAGGAGTTGGGCTTGTTAAGGTTGAAGGCATGGATGGTGGAGACCCAAAGCTCATAGATTTAAATAATCTCTTTATCAGGTGGCCAAAAGGACACACCAAATCTCTGTGGTGAGAAGGTGCGGAGCACGGGTGGCAAGCACTAAAAATATGCATCGAGCTAATGGAGGTCGAGGAGGTCATAGATAATCTCAAATACATCACCAGAGCAGAGATGCGTGAAAAGAAGGGTCTGTGTCTGAGGAAGAAGATGAAGCCCATAATGGAGATAGAGCCGTTGGAGACGGGTAATTCATCGAAGGTGTCTGAGTAGTACAAGTTTTAATTTTTTTTAGATTACTGTACTAAATTTTGTCTGTGATTTTTCTTTTTTGGGGGTTATGCCTGGATTTGCATTGTAATTGTAAAACACCTTGGGGCACGAACAATGGTTGGAAGGGTAGATTTCAGGCGAGTATGCTTAGGGATAATTTGATATGTTGGAAATGGAAACTGTGTTGGCTAATCAAATTTTTTAGTAGTTGATGGATGAACATAAATCTAAAGTATATTTTATAGCATTATTTTAGAATTGGAATAATTCTTTCTAAAGTATATTTTATAACATTAGTTTAAAATTGGAATAATTTTTGGTAGTTGATGGATGAAGATAAATCTAAAGTATATAATAATGTTTATGATAAAAATATAAATTAGTTTAGAATTGGAATAATTCTTTCTAATTTCACTTTATATTAATAGATATGATTTATTCAACAACATTTATTTTATAGCATTTTGTTTACAGTGATTCTCAACTTTGATTTTTTTTCAAGATAATACAACATTTGGTTTTATTGGTGAGCATGTTGAAATTTTACTTGCCTTTTACAAATAATTTATATTTTTAGATAGATGAATTTAAGGATTAAACTATAAAAAAATTTCAACAAAATTTATTTTATAGCATTTATTTAATATGTATGATTAATAAAATCAATAA
This sequence comes from Sequoia sempervirens, assembly GCA_007258455.2. Lineage (NCBI taxonomy): Eukaryota > Viridiplantae > Streptophyta > Pinopsida > Cupressales > Cupressaceae > Sequoia > Sequoia sempervirens. The sequence goes on from VDFB02322083.1 coordinate 4,408,011, forward strand.
TATTTTAATATAAAAGATATTATATAAAAAATATAAATTAAATATTTTTTTGACAGTTAATTTTTTTCATAAAACGTAAAGCGACAGGAAAATTCTAGGTCTGGCTGAGAGGTAATAATTTTCCAAACTCCAGGCCTGACTGGGAGGTAATAATTTTCCAAACTCCACACGTACTGATCTTAAGTACCCATCGGTCCTCTAGTCATGTCCACTTGCTAAAATCTTCCCGCGATCCTCACTTCATAAATGCATCATCCTTGCTACCTTTCCTATCTTAATTAACCAAAGTTGAGGTTTTGGTGCTTTTCCTAACCTTAGTTGCAAGTCTTTCTTGGTCATCTATGTAGTCAGTGGGTCAGAAGTTTTGAAAACTTGAAAACTTTAGACTTTAGTTCTAAGGTTCCAAGTTTTAACAACCACGCGACATTATGGACCACTATTGTTTGATGAATTTTTGATGGATGGCTATAGTTGCATTCTGGAAGTATATCTCTCAAGTAGTAGATTTGTGAATTGAAAACTCCAGAATTACACTAGATCCGTTCGATGTGAACACGTGGGGAGATCAAGGCTCATCATCATGGTAATGAACTTGATGGGTTGTATTTTGGCGATGAGTGATAGAAGAACTTAAGTGGCAGAAATATGCACGTGTAGAAAGTTGGTTTTAAAAGAGGGACCTCCTAGGAAGAATGTAGGACCAAGGCTTAAAAACTTAAGAATGTTTAACCCAAAGGATATAAAGGAAAATTAATATAACCATGACCATTCGATGAATTTTTGATGGACGACTGTAGTTGCATTCCGGAAGTAAATCTTTGAAGTAGTAGACTTGCAAATTGAAACCTTTGAAATAACACTAGGAGTGTTAGATGCAGACACGTGGCAAGATCAAGTCTTATTTCTCTCTTTTCAATGCCTTGACTTATTACATTTCATTTAATTGAAATTCTCAATCTTTTAGTTTTGAACATCTGAAGCGATTGATTGGACATCTCATAGATTTAATGAAATAAGATTTGTAATAATTTCATATCGTTTGAGTGGCATTGGTAGAGCTAATCGGAGTTTGGGGAGTGGGGATTTTGACAACTTGTCAGATTGATGTACAATTTGCATGTAGCCAGACGTCAATCAAATTAAACATTTTAATTTTTAATTGTACATTTAAGGCTTCAGATACACGAATTGACTAAGTTAGTTTTTTGGTTTGCACGAATCAGGTTGGTAGTGGCACTAGTGGCCCATAATTTATTATCTATTTTTGATATAATTGCATGCAAATTTAAAACTAAAAAATAAATCAATTCAAATGAAAAAGGAAAGTTTCCATCAATTTTTTTTCCTTTGAGAAATTCAGTATTATCTATTTATGAAATAAATGCATGCAAAGGTGGAGTAAGTAGCCATTTATCATATTGCATTTGCAAAATTCGAAGTAGTGGTAGAAAATTCCAGAAAGGCGAGTTGTGGGCGAGGAGTAAAATGGAAACACCACTTGCGTTAGACATGGGGAAGCAACACCATTCCTTTAGAGGAGAAATAACTGATAAGGGACTGCAGGGGTTGATGAATTTGACCCATACACTCATTCTCTAGGAAACCAAGCAGGTGGTTGGGACGGAATTTCTGAAGGCTTATCACAGAGTCAGAGAAAATACAAAGATTTTGATAATGTTCGTAGCAGTCCTTTTGCATATGGGAGTCTCGAAAGAGATAAGCAAAAAATTGACCCAAATGGTCTTCGTGCATGCATGGCTGGGTGACATTGACATGGTGCTAGATAATGTGGATGAGAATAGGAAAATCCCCATGCCATAGAACTACTACATGATGCAGATGAGAGGGAGAGAGGTAATGAAGTTTCCTTTGGTCCGAACCATTGACCCAGAAGGATTTAAAAATTTGTGGGCTGAAAGGGATTGTAGCATTTTCTTTGTCCTCAGGGAAGCAAAGTTGATGACCAATCTCCCACGTGGGTGGGCAATGAGATACGTGAAAGAAAGGTCTGGTAGAGGAAATTGTAGCAGGTGATGATGATGATTGGGACCTTGGAGATGGGGAAGAATGGATTGTGAATGATCCCAGGGACCCGGAGGAAAAGGCCAAAAGCCCAACGCACTAGAAATGTGGAGCAGATTGCTCAGTGATTGCAAATTGCAAGGCATACCTAAAACACATAGAGTTAGAGGATGATAATGATGAAGAGGATGATGATTATGAAGAGGATGATGATGAATGATAAATTTTGGTTGGGTATGATTTCAATCTTTTGTTGTTGAATAGCAATAGTAACCGTAATAGGGTAATTAAGTCAGTCCTGAGTCTTGGAGTGCCTATACTAAAATTCAGGCCAATTTTGTAATGAATTCTGTAATGCATGAAAATATGGGTGGGCTAGTTGATTAGGGAAGTTCACTTGATAGAAAAGGCCTTCAGGGTGGTTTTTTGAAAAATAGAAACTCGTAATCCTTTTTTGATAATCAATACAGGATGCTTCCCCTAACAGTGTTTTACCTAGCAAAAAAATAAAATTGCATGCAAATTTAAAAGTAAATCATAAATAAATACACATGTATTAATTACATTTATGTTTTCACCAGCGATCCAATAGAAGCTTAGCACTTGCGCTTACATTTTTATTTGTACTATGTAATAATGTGACATTCTAATTCAGTTGTAATAAAGTAAATGGTTGTGCTATTAATTTTACATTGTAATTCCTTTTATTAAGTCCTTTGCAACATTAAGTGTTACTATGCTATTAATGGTTGTGCTATTAATGTGACATTGTAGTTCATTTTATAAAGGCCTTGATAATCCAATCACATTAATGGTTAAAAATAAAAAAACTTTAAAACACATGTTTATTATTTATATCATAAATTAATCAACTGTTTGATGAACATTTGATGTATGGTTGTAGACTCAAAATAATGGAGCAAAGAAATCTTAGTCACTAGGCCTCTGAGTTTTATAACCATGTGACATGTCGTATTGTCGCGGAGTTCTAAATTTTCATAACTACCTGATTCCTCAACTTGGTTCACTTTGTGGAGTAACTTAAGTTCATGCATACGTAACCTTTGAGTTACTGTGTGTGGATTTAGTTGGTGGGTCAGAGGTTTTGAAAACATTGAAACTTCAGACTTTGGTTTTGAGGTTCCAAGTTTCAGTGACCACACAACATGATGGACTTACCTTGCCTTTCAAAGGCACCGTTGTCTGAAATCTCATTGAATGCTACGCACAAAATAAACTTGAGTTGTATTTTCAAGAATTTCCAAAAGCATGCACATTTAAAGGCTATGTTTTCAAGTTATGAAATTGAATGACACATTTAAAGCACATCCTATCAAAAATAACAACATAAGTGGGTGGTGAAGTTGTACTCAAACATTTTTCCTGCATTCTCGTTCTTTTCAAAGGCCATTACTTCTCAAGTGCAAACATTCTTTTTACTCAAACTTTTAGCTTGCATTATCGTTCTTGGCCAAGGCCAGTACTTCTCAGAATCTCATGTGCAAACATTTAGTCTCTGTGAATTTGTGCTCATGCATAGTGAACGTTGGGTTGGCATAAGGGATATAGTGCTCAAACCTTTTAAGTTAGACGAATTTTGGGCACGCTTGAAGAGGGATGACAAGTCTGGGATGGATATAAAACTCTTAGAAAGTGGGCTAGCTCAGGTTGGAGGGTTTCCAAAAGTTGTGTTGAGTGTGGACCTGATAAGTGCATGTGCGAGAAGGTACATTCCGCATACATGGGAAATTAAAGTTGTAGACGAAATTGTAATTGCAAAAATTTCTCCTGAAGCTGTTTCCCGCACGTTGGGGATTCCAGAAAGGGAACATGCAGAAGACATGTCTGTTGTAGTGGAAGGTGAATTTTTCAAAGTGAATAACAACTGGTGTAAGAACTCCATGGCCAAAACCTTGTTGAAGTTTGAAATGAAAGGTAAGTTGTAATTGCCGAGTAAACTCAAAAGATTGCATTTTAAGGGAGAAATTACAAATGCTATTGCTTTACTGCACTGCGTTGTTGGGAATCCATAGGTTGAGTTATTTGAGGATTGGATGTTCTAGTTTATCTTGATAGTCTGTGATGAGAAAAATTTCATTGACTGGGGTGAAGTTATTTGCTTCCATTTGAATGAGAAATTAATTAATTTCCATAAGACTGCTACTTTCTGTATGTGTTCTTTCCTGATGTACATTGTAGGTAGTCAGAGGTCCTTTTGGATTGGGTTGGAGTTGAAAGGAACCCCAACTTCTGATATGCCTGTGTATAAACATTTTCCTTAGTTCACTAAACAATTTGGAATGGATGATTTTTGTTGTGTTAATGATGCATTTTTAATGGAGGTCATGAGGAAGCTAGATGGAAATCCAGAAATGCGCCTTTCCCCTAAATCGATTTCTCTTGTATCAAAATTTGGGAGTTTTTATATCCAATTTGATAAGTTTTTCTATCTAAGACTAGGGAATTTTGAGAAAGCTCCATTTAAATTACCTTAGTATCCTGAATATATACTAATATTTCTAGAAGTTTGTCGACAAATGGCCATGGTTAATATTAAGTATACAAACATGGGCAAATGAGGGTATGTCTTCCCATTGGAGACTTGTTCTTTTGCCAGGGGAGCTGAAGGAATTCTTAAGGAATATAACCTCCAAAATCTGTCTATGAGAGCTAATTTTGACAGTAATGGTTTTGTGAAGCATAATCTCTATGGAGGGAGCTTATATTGGCATCAACCATCTATTGAAGATTTATGGGACGATTGTGTCGATGAGAAGGAAGTTTTGAGAAGAGATTATATGAGGCTAATGCTAAAACATATACAGTCTTTCGGTTTGTCATTTCACATTCTTGAAAATGTAGCTGAGGATTCAATAATCATAGATCCTACATATGAAAAATTGCCTAATAAATCCCACCCTAGGGTTGATTGGAGCCAAAGTGAAATTTTAGATATGAGGGTGCGTGCTGCCCCAGTGCTTAAAAGAACCTAGGACTGGTTGGATGGGAAATGGCAGCAAGTTACTGGTCCTATTCAAGAGCCTAAGTCATCACAAAAGAATGAACATGGGTCTACACAAGCATATGGTGCAAGTGTATCATCAGGGAAACCCTCTGTGAGTTACTCTAGTGAAAATTATTAGTCAAGAGGTGATGGTGATGAGCCAAAAGAAACAATCAAGTTGAAGAACATCTGTGAACAAGAAAATGTGCTTTCTCCTACCCCTAAGAAGAAGACCAATCAAGGAAAACTTGTGGCTACAGATTCTGAAGCTATCTTTAAATAGATCGCTGAAGATAATATCTTTCCTCCTTTGTCTGACTCTGAATTTCCCTCTTCTCCACCTTCGATTGATAATCCACCTATCACTTCTAACGTTGCTAAAGAAAATATTAGTGGGAATGAAGATTCTGGTCTGGTAGTAGCCTCCCCAGGATGGCTGAGAAAAGCAGTGGAGAAGAAGAGAAAACATATTCCTACAATGATAGTTGGAGTGGATACAGTTTCAAAGTTACTTCAAAGCTCTTCAAAACCTAAGAAAGCTAGGAGGATGTTAAGGATGGTGACTGATGCTACTTCTAGAAATCAAATGTTAGAAATTACTGATCCTGTGAAGGATTTAAATGAAGATGAAATAATGGAGGTGGACTACAAAGTCAAACATGTTGATATGGGGCCTCCAACATTGGAAGGTGATGTGTGCCATGCTAATTATTCAGTCAATACCTTGATTAAAAGAGTGAAAAAACAGAGGAAAGAAAATATAAAATTGGAATCTCAAGTCCTCACATTGAGTAACTTTATTTCTTCCATGGCCACTCCTCCTACATCTGATGAAGCCTCCAGTTCTCAGGTAGAGGGCATCGATGTGCTCACCATAGAGAAAATTTAAAAGAATTTGAGCTATACTAGAGTTGCTTGTGAGGGGATCGATAAAATATCTCAAGAGGCTATCTTCTTTCTGAATAAATCTGTGTTCTTTTACACTCAAGTTGTTAATAAGGTGAAGGAGTTAGTAACATAACTTTAGCAGCTCAGAAAAGATCAAACTAGTTTGTATGTGCTTGCTCAGGAAATGAAAGAATTGAACTCTATGGATCCAAAGATATTAATTGGTGAGCAAATTATGAATAATCCTAAGGAGCTAGACCCTTCTTGGTTTGTTTCATTGGAATGGAAATTGAATATATATGATAATCTAGTGAAGGAAATTAGTAATACAATTGAACAATATTATGAAATGTTGGCAGAAGTTAAAGAATACTGTCATATTCTGGGAGTAGAAATTACTGATGAGTTTGATGAAAAAATTCTAGATATAAAAGAGATCTCTCTGAAGTTTAGAGAGATATTCAAGAAAGAAATAGTTGATCTTGCTATAGTGACATGGGAGTCCTCAAAACTTAGTTGAATGGAGATCCACCTGAGGACTTATAAATGTGGAGAAGAGAAAAGATCTCAGATGTTGGTTGAGTTTGAAAAGGCTTTGGCCACATGGAGAACTAGGTTACAGATTACTACAACTCTAGGAAGCAAAAACATCACAACAATTATCACCAAGTACCGGGAATATAGGAAAAGAGTAAAGGCACAGGAGGCATTACTGAAGGAGAAGGAGGCAGAAATAATTGAAAGCGAAGGAGTCAGTGCTGGGAGTGGGACTGCTGTTTAGTTTTTAGTTTTTATGTTATTTTCTTTAATTTGGCTCTCTTGATACTTCAAAGACTTTTTATTTTAATTTCTAAAACGATTGTCTTCAAGAAACCATTATCAAGACAAAAAAAACTCTATATTTTCTAGTGGATTGTTTATTATTAGAATGGTAGATTTTTTGATAGTTTCATTGCTGTGGAATGTTTATTTGTGAATAAATATTTTATGGTGATGGATGCGTAAGGATTTCTCAGTATAATTTAGGTGATTTGGTAGTTTAAGCTTTTATTGTTCAAGTTGGGTGGATGCCTTTATAAGTTATTTATGTTGAACTGTTAGCTTCTGTTAGCTTATAACTTATAAGTTATGGATGTTGAACTATTAGCTTTTGTTCAAGGAATGGATTAATAATATTCCTTTCAATTATTTATCAAAGATTGTGTGAATGAAAAGGAAATAGGAATTTATAAGTAGTGTGATAAGTGTTGTTCTTTAAAAATTATGCAGAATCACATATGAAATTCAATACCATGGAATACAATATAAAATTTTTGGTTTTTCCTAACCTTAGTTGCTAGTCCTTAGAGTTTTATAACCTTGTCGTGGAGTTCTAAATTTTCATAACTTCCTGATTCCCTGACTTGGTTGATGGTTCACTTTGTTGAGTTGCAAGTCTTTCTTGGTAATCTTTCTACTCGGTGGGTTAGAGGTTTCAAAAACTTCAAAACTTTAGATTTTGGTTCTAACTTCCAAGGTTCACTTTGTTGAAGCAAGAATGGAAAAGATATAAAGAAAACTTATTATTATAACTAATAACACTACGAAGAAATGATCACTCACCTTTTAAGTCTACGTTTCCAGTTTTCAGTGGCTTCTGAATGGAGAAGTAGAACCTTAGAACAGAACAAAATGTGTAAGAATAAATGACACTTTCGATTGTATTTATATCAATCTATGATTCCATATTTTTCAAATTCTGTGGGATTTTTAAATGGTATACTAAATATATGGTGAATCCCGCTTGTTTATACAATGATACGTTGTAATATTTGAGGCAAAATGTATCCTCCAATGTAATTATTTTTTAATGTTATTGGCGAAATAGGTCCTCATGAGAAACTATTTATAAATTTTAATTGGTGAAATGGGTCTTCACAAGCAACTATTTGTAAATTTTAATTGGCCAAATGGGTCCTGATACAATGTTGTTTTAACAGTATTGGCGAATATGTAGGTGTTTTATTAAATGCTTTAAGGATTCCAGGCAAAAATATTAGTCAGTCCAATTGAAATGCATAGTTTGAAAATGGTAATTTTTTTGCTTAAATATGCTTCATAAAAAACTCATTGGAAAATGGACATGCATTGGATCTATAGTTCGTAAAATTTGGGTGATTTGGACACTCTGTTGGGTGTGAGAAATTCGCCAATTTTGACTTGGCTGATCCCCAGAATTCGCCACTAAATTTTTCCTTGGTCCTTCTTCATCAAATACGTAAAACACATCAAACATCCAAACACAAGGTCAAGACCAAATGTTGAATGCAATCCAAAATAATCAACAACAAAGAGGTCCTCCCCACACCAAGAGAACATATAACCAATTAGGTGAACCTATCAAATTAGTCCTTAAACAAATTTGCAATCTAATTTCATCACACTACCAGATATCAAAAATTATGAAACAACATTAATCAAACCCAATTGGTGGAAAGAAGATGAATATTGTGAATATCATCATGAAAAAGGACACAAAATAGCTAGATTTTGGACACTCAAGAATATCATTCAAGACCTTATTGAAAATGGAACCATATAAATAGGAGATTCATAAGGAAAAACTAATGTTGATCATACCATATTCAAAACTCCCTTGCAAGACCATGACAAAGGAAAAGCCTCCAACTTAGGGAATAACAAAAACGCCAGTTATGCCGCCATCAAACATGATTACAACACTATTATCCTTAACATTAGACCTTTTGATGATTGCATTTCCACCATTGCCATAAAAAATCCAAGTTCAAAATATATTGTTACCACCCATTGATCCAAGATAACTATTCTAGGACCTCCTTCCAATCCCTAGCTAAAGAACCAATATAATCTCCTAGATTAGCTAGGGAAGACTCTCGCACAAATTTCCATTTTGGAGCTCCTTTGCATATCACAACACAGAGCTATCCTTGATAAAGCATTGCAAGAAGCATCCGTACCTACTAACCTAGATGTCAATGAATTTCAAGCCATGATTGGATACCTAGTTATGCCACACTATGTCACCTTCTCTGAATAAGACTTTTCCGCCCAAAAATATTACCATAATAATGCCCCACACCTTGAAGTATACATTAATAAACACAAGATTAGACGAGTCCTAGTAGACGGTGGAGCAGGTCTAAAAAATTGCTCACTAAAATTGGTGAAAGCGTTGGGATACTCTGAGAATTGCATAGACCAAACCGATAAAATTGTGATCAAAGCTTATGATGATGTTGAGTGTTCATATGAAGGTGTAATTTCACTTCCATAAGAGTTGTCCCAACCATATAGAACACAATATTTCATGTCTTAGATCTAGATTTGCACTATAATATTCTCCTTGGTTGCTAATGGATTCATGCCATGAGGGCTATCCCATCCACCTACCACCAATGCCTCAAATTCTCATATAATGGCATTGAAATCAGTATTCCAGGTGATCTCGATCCCTTTCAATATTGCACAAACCTAAAAGGAATTGTTAAATGTCAAGTGCCAATCAATCGAGAGGCTTCATCTTCCACTTCATCTGCCACTCCATCTCACTATATTGATCCATCTGCCCTTGTCAAATCATCCAACCCATTCATCACACCTTCCACACCAAAGATCTAGATTCAAGAAAAAGGATGCAAAGAATATAACATGAAGAGTTTCTTTTTCATTGGAAAATTACCTAAATCATCGAAGTCTTATGGCAAGCTGCATCCTGTGCAACCTAAAGTCATCATACATAATATCCCTACCACCTTCACTAAATGGGGGGAACTAGCTAAGGAGTTGTTGGATGATCACATTCTCACATGGTTATACAAAGAAGAGGACACTGAAACTAAGAAATTTCCAGTTGAACATTATCCAAAAGGGTGCCTAATAATGAAACAACAAGGATATGATGGACACAATGACCTTGGCCTAAATAAAAAAGGAATGTTGGAACCCTTACAACCTCCTAAGTTACTAAAGAATCAAGGGTTAGGGTTTTTACTAGTAAAAGTGACTATCCGGGGTATCAATTTAAACCTTCGAGTGAGGTCATTGATGCTTCAAACGAGATCAAGACATACAAGGACTCTTGGGATTTTGATGCTGATTCCAATGAATATGAATGGGATTCCCTATCCTCCACTACTTTCATGGACCTTGATAAACTGTTTGGAAAATTTTATGAGCCTCCCCTTGAAGAAAAATTCAATCAAATGCTTACAATTGGTTCCCTGCCAAACTCACCAAGTACTCGTCCAAATGTCCCTTTGAAAAGGGAAGAATGGATCAAACACTTCTAGGAAACCATTGATTCCACCTCTTGGGGACCTGATGACTCTACTTCCTCCTTTACCCTATCTGCCTGCACCATGACCCTTGACAATACCGATGATGGCTTACCCCTTGTCTACTCACAACTCATAGATTGGGATCAATATAATGTCCCCATTTTGGCCATACGCTCTTCTATGACTAATAGCCCATTTCTGGAAATTCGTAGGTTGATCAAAAGTAAAATTAGGGTTTCCTTTTCTTTGTGGTTTTTGGCTTTTCTCAGGATTTACTATTTTTAGTAAGTCCTAATTTTGGCAGTGGTGCAGTTGGCAACTCTTCAGTAAGTTTCCTTTTCAGTTGGAGCAGTTGTTTGGTTTTGATTCTGGCTTTTTGGAGCAATTTTTGGAGAAATCATTTAATTAAAGGAAATTAATGTTATGTTTTAATATTAACCCCTTGTCCTAATGAGATGACTTGAATTTGTGTTAAAAAGGTGGTCATAAAGGGTGGACGCCTCATAAAGAAAATATTTGATATTTCATAATTCTTTAATGTCTTGGAGTTTGGATGCCAAAAGGTGATGAAATAAAGTGATTTCAAATTAAAAAAAAAAAATATTTAAAAAAGGGAATTTTTGGCATCCCTTTCTTGGAGGAGTTTTGGGAATTTGAGAAGTCACCTCTTTTTCTATAAAAGAGAAGTTTTGCTCCAGCTTTCATCATCCAATGTTTTTATGCTAATGTTATGTTGTCAAAATGACAACTTGTTTAATACTTCGAGGGATGCTTACCTCCTAGTTCCAATCCAATTTTGTGTTTGAAAGACAACACCTAGTTGGTCTTATTGCTGCTTCTCAATCAGACTAGTAGACTGTGCTTCAAAGTTGGTGAATTTTGGTGAGAATTTTAGTTTTAATGTTGCTGGTGTATACACAGCTGAAGGTGTTTTTCATTTACAACTTTTGATGTGAATTTATTTTGGTTATGGGTATTTGATCCTTGCAATTCTATGCTAATGGCGACCATATTTGGAGAATTTCAGAATTTAATTTAAAGTATTTGATTTTAGCAAGAAAAATCTCCCCTCTTGAGGGATGTACCATCTTGAGAGTGCATTGGGATTTGTGTAACATAATATCTTGAGTTTTGATGTAGTTTTGTGGTTTGAGTTTGGGCGCCTATCCTCCAAAGAGCCTTTTCATTTCGTTTCATTCAATTCAGAGGTATATTGAAAGAGTTATGAGCATTTCATTGTTTTATAGGTTGTCTGTTTACAGTTTCAATTTGCTGGTTTTTATTATTAGACTTCAATAAGTTCAAAATTTGGCTTTAATTTCAGTCTTTGAGAGTTATATAAACTAGCTAAATTCATCCTTCACATATTTGCATTCATTCTTCTATTGTAACACTTGTAATTTGCAGTTTTTCTTAATTGTAAGGTTGAGAATTAGTAGTACTAATCCAACCACTTATTTACTGCATTACTTGTGATTTTCTAATGCAAATAATATAACCCCTGGATGGTTTACCGCCAGTGTGGAGGAATCTGATTTGTAATTACTTTCTATCACCCACTGTTAAGTGGAGAATTCTCATTGTTTAGTGGATGCCCGCCATAGTGGAGGAATTAGTCTGGATTATGTTGTTTTCTTCCCCCACTGTTTAAGTGGTTGAGTAGATTTCTCTCATGGCTAGATCACTACCTCTTTCTATTTCTAGTTGTATTTACTTTCAACTATAATTCTATTACTCCGCCATACGCTAGCACCTCGCCTACAAAAGGATCTTGTGTGCACATTCTTGGCGTTGAGAGTATTTCATTTAGTTCCATTTTAAGGCTAATGCTAATCCCTTGGCATAGTGTTGGCTTGTGTTGTGGTAATTCAAGAAAAAAATTGGTTGGCATATTTCAATCAATGAGAACCACAAAGTTTGGACACATTCGAGAACAACGAAGCAATCGTTGAGTTCATGGGACTTCATGAAGGAATACCAAGTGGGGATTCTAAGGTTGGATTTTCCATATAACTTAATTATGCAACATACTTTGGTGAGGCCATCCTGTCCTCTAGTCACAAAAGTGAAAATGAAAAAAGTAAAAAGTAAAAATAATAGATCTTTAGGTGAAAATCGAAAGGCGCCTGTTGAATGTGAAAAAGTAAAAATAAAGGACGTATTTGAAGGTGAAAACCTCTCTAAGGTGCCCTAGGATGGAGGAATGGATAGTATTCCTATAGACCAAGAGAAATAACCATTGCTTATAGAAGAAACAAAAGAAGTGAACATTGGCACATAAGACAATTCTAGAATCATACAGTTAGCAGCATCATTGAACACCAAGGAAAAACCCAAGTTTACAACATTATTTTCAAAAAGACAAGTTAAATTTGCTTGGTCATATGTTGATATTCCTAGATTGGATCCCAAACTTGTTCTGGATCAATTTCCATTATTACCAAATTCCAAACCATATAAATAGAAGTTAAGAAAAATGCACCCATAAATTGTGCTCTTGGTGAAGGTGGAACTAAAGAAACTCTTGGACGTTGGATTCATTTTATCTATTGATTATGTAGATTGGATATCAAACCTTGTTCTTGTCACCAAACCAAATGGTCAAATCAGAGTATGCACAAATTTTAGAGATCTTAATAAAGCTTGTCCTAAAGATGATTTTCCTTTACCAAACATTGACACCATAGTAGATCTTACTACACGATATGAAATGCTATCACTTATGGATGGATTCTCGGGTTATAATCAGATAAGAATTTCTCCTGAAGATCAACCTAAGACAACTTTCACATGCGCTTGGGGAACTTTCTGTTGGAATCTCATGCCATTTGGGCTTAAAAATGCTAGATCTACATATCATAGAGCCATGATTACAATTTTTCATGATTATATACACATACTTATGGAGGATTATGTTGATGACCTTCTCCTCAAAATCTCTTGAATGAATTGGTCACCTATCAATCTTAGACAAGATTTTCACATGACTTGAAAAGTACCAACCTAGGTTGAATCCAAAGAAATGTGTGTTCGGGGTCCAATCAAGCAAACTTGTAGGATATATTGTCTCCTGTAGAGGAATATAAGTTTATCCTACCAAAGTAAAAGCTATCTTGGACATGCCACTTCCAACTAGCATCAATCAATTAAGGAAATTACAAGGAAATTGCAATCAATCTGTAGGTTCATTGCTCAACTAGTGGACAAGATCCATCCATCTCAACATTTGTTACGAAAAGGAATTCCCTTCAATTGGATAGAGAAATATCAAGAAGCATTTGATTAGATCAATAATTATCTATTGAATCCATCAATTCTTAAGCCTGCAATTGATGGACGACACTTGATATTGTATGTGACAACAACTACATCCACACTAGGGGCATTGTTAGCATAGAATGACAATGATGACAAAGAACGCACAATTTATTATATCGGTCGCACCTTGGTTAGATATGAGTTGAATTATAGCCCTATTGAACAAGCATGTCTAGCAGCTATATTTGTAGCACAAAAGTTGAGACATTACATGCTAAATCACAAGAAAAAATTGACTGCCAAAATTGATCCTCTCAAATATTTTCTCAACAAAGCAGCTCTGACAAGAAGACTAGCTAAGTAGGTTATGATCCTAAGTGAGTATGACATTGAATACATTGACTAAAAAGTAATAAAAAGACAAGTGATAACTGATCAACTCATAGATGCACCAATAAAGGCAGGTCATCCTTTGATATATGATTTCCTAGATGAATCAATCCTTGTCATAGAAACATTAACAACATGGAAACTGTACTTAGATGGATCCTACATAAGTCATGGTTCAAGAGTTGGTATTCTGTTCATCACACCTCAAGGAGATTCCTTTCCCAAGTCATTTTGAATAGCATTTCCATGCACTGATAACATAGCTAAGTATGAAGCATTATTGGTAAGACTTCAAATGGTAATAAAATGGAAAATCAAGGATCTTGAAGTCTATGGTGATTCTCAATTAGTGATTAATCAAGTTAATGATGATTATGACACCAAGGATGAAAAGTTGATGCCCTACAAGTGCATGGTGGACATTTCAAACTATACTTTGATAATATTTCCTTTGAGCATATACCGAGAATCCAAAACAAAGCATCTGATGCAATGACTAGAATTGGATCTCTTTTGGACATTCCCAACAATGCATCACAATATGAATTCTTGGTAGAACAACTGTTGGTCCTGAGTTCGATGTCCCTGAAACTGAACATGTGTGTGAGCATGTTGGTCTTGAATCTCCTTGGTACAAAGACATTTATAGATACTTTCATGACCAAATCATCCCTCCTGACTTGTCCCTCAACCAACGCAAAACCTTTATCCGAAAAGCATCTAAATATGCCATCATCATAGATACCCTTTATTGTCGTAGCTAAGATAGCACCCTCCTTCAATGTCTTGACTCAAATGAAGCACAAACAACTTTCCAAGAGGTACATCATGATATATGTGGAGCTCACTCTGCTGGTCCAACCCTAACTAAAAATCTCATGAGGACGAGATATTATTGGCCTACAATGGAACATGATGCCTATCACTTTGTGAAGAAATGTCACCAATGTCAGATTCATGGAGATATTATGCATGCACCAGCTTAGGAACTACAATCTCTTACGTCACCATGGTCATTTTCTTAATGGGGACTCGACCTCATAGGAAGATCCATCCTACCTCTACTAATGGACATAAGTTTATCCTTGTTGCTACTGAATACTTCACAAAATGGATCAAAGCCATCCCAATGACCTACATTACTAAAAATTAGATAGCCAAGCTCATCCTGAACTACATTATATGCCACTACGGTGTCCCATATTCCATCATTACAAATAATTGTCACCCTTTTAAGAATCAGGATGATCAGAAGCTTTGTAAAAAATTTCATATCTAGCACCATTTTTCTACCTTGTCTTACCACCAGGGTAATGGCCAAGTTGAGGCATCTAATAAGACTATCCTAAAAATCTCAAAGAAGACTATCAATGATGTTGGCCGTGACTGGCACCTCTAGCTCAATCCTATCTTATGGGCCTATTGTACTAGTATCTACACCCCTAAAGGAGCCACTCCATACTCCCTTGTCTATGGATCTGAAGCCATACTTCCTATTGAGGTTGAGTTACCATCCTTAAGAGTCTTCATGCAAGGATTGATTGATCAAGAAGAATACTGTGTATCCCATCTACATGATCTAGAGTTATTGGATGAAAATAAATAGAATACTTTGACACATTTTCAAGCATATCAAAATCTCCTTCGACATAGCTACAATAAGAAGGTCTAACCTAGAAGCTTTGAAATTGGTGACTTAGTCTTGAAAGAAAATCTGAAGAATCAAGCAGATTGAGAAAAGCCTAGAAAGTTTAAGCCTAATTGGTTGGGCCTTTATATCATCATAGCAACATATGGATCTGGTGCTTATTAGCTTTCTACTCTTGAAGGAGAACCATTATCTGAACCCATCAACAACATGCATCTTCACAAGTAATACACCTAATTCTTAGAGTATCCCTTCGAAAAGTTAAAAAATACAAAAAAAATAAAAATAAAAATTGTCACCCTGATGAAAATCTGTTAAAAAGGCGTCTTGGTGACAAAAAAAATAAAAAAAATGAAAAAAATCACAAAAAATAGTAAAGAGAAATAATTCGTCCAAAAGTGAAAACCACTTCGGTGGTGCTTTGGATAAGTACCATGGTGAAAAAATGGCAAACAGGCACCATGTGTAGTCAGTCTATGCTCCTCCATCTACTATCACTCTACCTGGTCTTCCATCCTTCACTCATCCATTCACACATATCACCCGTCCACAATAAAGCTTCATTATCCCTACCATGGCCTGAGAACCACTGACACTTAGCGTCCTTCGCTTTCATGACCATTCTTTGCATTTTTCCATTGATTTTTCTCACACATAACAAGTTGGTCCTATACCTAACTGGGGGAAATTCCTTGAATTAAGTCTTCATGGGAAATAACACATGGTATTTGCCTCATAAAACATCAAAATCCAAAAAAATAAAAAAAAATAAAAATCCAAAAAAAATCATAAAACTTTCAAAATCCAAAAACATCAGAAAACATCAAAAATTCCAAAAATAGAGTTAGAGTCAGAGTCTACGTTAGTTTGTGTTAGTAGGGTTGAACTACGTTGTCTCTGTACGTTTTCTATGTAGGAAAGGCTCATCTTAAATGAGCCCCCAATACATTAGGTTAGTCCTTTTAGGTTTGTCCAAATAAATCATGACTCGATCTTTTATCAAGTAAAATAAATTCAAGTCATGTCGAACTACGAGGTCTTTGCATGTATAATGTAGGCAAGGCCATCAATCGATGAGCCCCCAAAGCCCTAGATTAGTCCTTTAGGGTTTGTCGAGTCTGGTATTATTCTTGGTCTGCAAGCAATCATCATTCAAACCAAATCATGAATCAATAGGAAAACATAACCAACAAATCTTTCATCGTCAACCAACCAATCATCTTATCATCAATCAATTGATCAGGTCATTGGCCTTGTTTTAGAATGGGGCATTATGTTGTTTGTCTCATTTAGTCTTATCTTTTTTCTTTTATTAGGATGTGTCCTTCTTGAGATTATACTTTTTCTTTGGTCAATCTGGTCATTCACCTTAAGTAGGATATGTCTTTCTTGCAATTATGTTCTTTTTCAACACTTGTCAACTTTATTAGATGTGTTACTTGCCTCTAACAAGATATGTCTTTCCTGAAAAATAGGCATCATCACATTGATTGGTCATATCAATCACACTTTACCCAATCAATCAATCTTGTCATCTTAGTCAATGAATCTTTCCTTAATCAGGATGTGTCCTTCCCAAAATTAGGCATAATCAATCAAATCAAATGGTCAACCTTTGTCAACTTATCAATTAATCCTTGTCAACTTCTCAGTCAAATTTTGTCATCTTGCTCAACCTAATCGATTATATCAAAACAATCTTACCAATATTATTGGCAAACAATAACTCTTTGGAAAAAAAATTGTTGCTCTAGATTTTTCTTATCTTTTTGATTGGTTTTGGGTCATGTTACTAGTTACCTTGAGGATGTCTTATTGAGGGATTTAGAGGGACGATGATGGATCATGAACTCTTTTCTTTGCTTGTTGTCTGTGGTTTGTTTTGGAAAAAAGACCGGGATAATTGGGTCCTGAGTATGAGTTGGGGCATTCCTAGTCTTTTGGCTTTGTTTTTTTTGATTGCTTGTCTCTCACAAATAGTCACCTTGCACACCTTGGTCTATGTCATACAATGGTGTTTGTGCTCCATTTACAAAAAAATTGGCACTCAATGATGATAAGTATACAAGTATGAAAATTGGTCCCTTGTCATTTCCCATCTAACATTCCATCTCCTTTGTCCTTCTTCACGCCACCATCCATCTCTTCTGTGCTAACATTTCTTCCATCTGCATCTTGAAAAATTCCTATGACACACAAAAATATCTTGCATACATGATCATATTAGGAGACATGATAGAAAGCATTATCACCATAGACAACGTTATCATATTCAACCACATGCATTTACATGAGAAAATACAAAAACATAGAAATCATCCATATAGATTTAACATTTTATGCATTGCATTTCATATCACATTGCATTACATTTCACATACATTGCATTACATTAATAATATTATGACATATCACATTATACATCACATTTTGCATTCATATTAAACATTATCACTTATCACATTTTGCTTCATCATATAAACATTCCATTACAATAACATTAATTGCATTTACATATTACATCACATTCACAACATTAGGTCAGTTCTATTGCATTCATTATTCATACATATCATAATGGTATAAACATCCATAATAAAAAATGCATCACATCATCATATCACATGCTTAACTACATTCTCATAAGGGCATAAATATTCATAACATAATCATAAATGCATAACCATAAAGCATATTAAACCATCACATAACCATCTAGAATGCATCAATAGACATCATAATCACAACTTGAACACTAGTAGCATAAAATCATCATGAACATAAAGCATAATCATATAACACTGCATATCATAAACTGCCGCCAAAAATAATATCATATATATCACTAAGAAAATGTGCATCATAGGTACAATGTCATGATGTATCGTGTCCAATAAAAATGGAGCTCATAGGCTCAATAATCAAAATATAGTGTCATACCATATAACATCAAAAAGGCCCTACCCTAACCTACCCTGATCTCCTATCCTTGGGGCATCCCTTCCCTCCTGACATGGTGACTCTTTGGCCTTGTGCTTTGAGGTGGATGACCTATCATAAGATGTGGCCTGTCTTGCATCTAATGACTCACTCTCTGACCTTCTCTGAGAGTGCTTGCTATGTGTCCTATTGTGGGCTCAATCTGATGACTCAATCTTTGAAAATGTGGGCTCCCTCCTCTCTGGTGGTGCCACCCTCTCATACAGATATCTGTAATATTGCATGGCTCTGTTGTGCCTAACATACTCCCTCACAACATCTACCACAGATCCACTGTAGGTGGTAGTAAACTCTATCATCCTATATTTTTTTTGTTGTCAATTGATGACAACTAGATCCCTCTCAGTATGCAAGGTATCCCTCTCAACCTTAAGGCCATCTCTCTCCATTGTCATCGTACTGGCCTCTGCCTCTAAGGCCTGTACATGATCCTATAGGGTGGCAATCCTTGGCTTTGTACTGCCATCCTTTGATCCATCCCAACCCTCCTCAAATCCCTTGTCCTTGACCATCCCCAAGATAATCCTCTTTCGAAGGAGTCTCTTTACCTCATCCATCTCAACCTCTCCATGCTCCTCCTATCTCCCCTCTCCATGATCCTTTACCTCCATGGTCTCTACCTCCAAAGTGGGCATCTCAACATGCTTCTCTCCCTCCCCTACAACCACCTCCTTTGTTACCCTCACCTCTGACTCATCCTCCTCCATCTCCTCCTCTTGGATCAGTGGTAATTGTACCACTTCCTGTCACCCTCTATCCTTCCTTCCCCTCTGTTGGTCTCCTCCTCATCCTCCCCGTCCATCTCCCCCATCATCTCCCCATCCTCCTCCATCTCCTCATCCACCATCACCTCTCCCTCCACCCCTCCATCCCTTGTCACCTTTTCAGCCTCTTGGGCCCCTACCTTTGTGCTCTACAGGCACTGGCTATTATGGATTTGTAAGTGGTAATGGCTGATGGATCAACCACCAATAATCATACTCTAGCATGGTCCCTGCATCAACATCGCCTCCTCTCCACTCCCAGTCTAATGGATGTAGGGCATCAATCTCCTGCTCAGCTGTGGTGACAAAAATCTAAAGTCCCCATAGATGAACCTCTCAGGAGGACCGTGCAAACTCATCTCTACCCACGTGAACACCCTATCTCTCCCCGAATTTCCACCTGAACCACTTTGGAAGATACATATCTATAATGTGTTGGCTCTAAACTATCTGCCTGATAAGATATCTTAACTGTCGACACCATGGCAAGTGATCATCCTCACCGATCCACAAATCACAGGCTCTATATGGTCTCCAAAAGAAGCTGACCAATGTGTCCAGTCCATGCCTCCAATAGCCTACATCACCCACATGTGTCTGTGATAGTGCTCCTCGATATAGATACACATATGGAGTGCCTGCACCTAATTGATGAACCACCAGTGGACAGAACATTGCTATATGGTCCTAGGCCCATATCATCAACAATGTGACTTCACAGCTCAAGCTCTATCCTCCTGGGTAGGTAATATCATGTAACTAGAAATAAAGCATAACCAATAAGCATAGTCCCCATGCATACACTACACCATGCTGGACCACCCCCCCGAGCATCTCTCCCTAGCCTATTGGGAAACCGTGACCTCTACAATTAGGAATCATCACCCCTACTATCAATGCGCACAAAACACAATCATACCGGTCATACCTCTCTACTAGAGTCTCCCATCTGATCTCATATCCCTAGATCCCAAGCTCTGCATCATCATCACAATCATAATACTCATAGAGTGCCTACAATCCTCGAGCGGAGTCATAATATACCCGCTCATCATGAATTGAAAGCTGTAATATCTTGTAGACATCCTTGAGGGTGATTTTTGCCTCCCCTATTGGAAAATGGAAGTTGCTAGTCTTGGAGTGCCATCACTCCACCAACGCTGCCAGCATGCCCCTATTTTACCTAATAATGGGCATATAGCTGACATAAAATAAACCAAGATCCAACAACACATGTTTCTCCACATCATCTAGTTGGTCCCATAGTTGAAAAACATCTGGTCGCGACTCCTGCATATAGATAGGAGGTAGATGCTCTTGAAATCATCAAGCAAGTCATCATTTCAATCGAAGACCTTCAATTAACCTATTGGACCTAAGTTGACCAAGTAAAAATATCCTAAACTAGGGAAAATTTTGAACCAGGCAATTGCGTCGTTGTTTTGTCAAATGTGTCGCATATATTTTTCATTGGATCACAACTACAATTGCGTCGCTCACCATTTGAATGCGTCATTTCGTACAATGCTTGCATCACAAAATATCACTTGCATCATTCCCGACATCATATGCGACTCAGAAAGTCAATTGCATCACACAATTTGATGCATCACGATGTAGCTGTCCCTGCCCTAGCCCTAAGAAATTACGTCATGACGAGACAATTTCGGTGAACCAATTCTCATTTGCATTGCTCGTGTAAGCAATTGCGTCACATCTTGTGTGACACAATTTCCTACTAAATTATTTTCCTACCTAAATGTGTGAACATCAAAAAAATTAAAAGGCGGGTTTGTAGTACTCACCAGAGTGGGCGCTCCCTTAGGTTGGCGATAGGTATAGATGCGGTATGTGTGGTGGGAGGTGTCTAGAACTGGTGACATCTTCTCAGCCAAATCACTTAGAGTTCTAAGTTTTTCTAAATTGGGAATGCACAAATGACCTATTTTCTCACTAGGTTGAAAATTAGAGTTTCCTAATACCTTGTCTATTGGGCACACTTTTTGATGACTTTGAACTTGAAGTTGACAACCTTACTGACCTTGAAAATCAATTCCATCTTCACTGTTGGATTCCTAGCCATTAAATTACCTTATTGGGACAATTTTCCAAATTTTGTGAATTTTTTTGAAAATTTGTAAAATTTTCCTAAGGGGGCATACCTATACCCTGCTTTCACTTGGCCATTTTTAGATTGAATTTCTTTGACACAACGTGATGAATCACATTATGTCAAAGAGGGGAAAAATGTAGACACGAAAAAATGTCGTAGTCTGCAAGCATCATTTTTCTTGGTCTCCATCTTTGCATAATTAAATAATTTTAATTAAGTATTTATTCTTAATCACGTTCTTCTATTAATTAAATAATTTTGAATTATTTAGTTAATTCACTTCTTAACTTTATTCTGTCTTGATCAATTAAATATATTTAATCTCATCGTTGATTCCCCCTTTCTTCAATAATTAAATAAATTACTATTTATTTAATTATTTGCTTATCATTATTCATCTATAGTTAAATAATTAAAATTAATTATTTGACTATTCATTAATCTTTTAATTCTTCTATAATTAAATAATTGTCAAAATTATTTAACTATCTCCCAATGTCTCTTATTAAATAATTAACTCTAATTAATTATTTAATGTCTCATGCCCATTTTCCCATTCAATTAAAATTGATTCCACAAATAATTTTAATTAAATGACCATTTTCTCCCACTTTCCTTTTTCCTCAAATAAATAATTTGGATAAATTATTTGTGTCTCCACTTGTCCAAAGATTCCTTCTCACGAATTAACTACTTTCAATTTTTTAATTCCTCCATATTCTTCCTCCACTATCTCATTTTCGAATCTCAACTGTTGATTGACTTTGGTTTCTTCTCAATCTTGATCATGTTGGATGTTGCTGATATGCGGTTGTCATTGATGTCGACACTATTGGCATTAATGTCTTCAAGGCTATATATGTTGAGGATATTGAGAAAATTGTAATAAAATAAGTTGCAGGTTGTTAGTGGTGAAGTGAAGTTCAGTCTATTGGTTAGCTCAGTACATTGATGATCAGAGGCTGTGGATTAAAGGGTTTGTTGTCGAGTATATCTAGTTTACCCATGTTAAGTTTTAGAGATTCGCATGAAGATTTGATCGAGTTATGAGCAGTTGTGTTATGACAATCATTCTGTTGCTTCAGTTGGTGTTCTTGAATGAAGATGATGTGATTCTAGTAAGTTCAATTGTTGCGGATGCTTCTATGGTGATTCATGATGTTTGTGGATGTTTCTAGATCATGCTCTATCTGTGTTGCATGTCTACATTGATTGTTGTGCTTTTGATTAGAGATTTTCTCTTGCGTGTTCATGTTATTCATGTTCTTGGTCGACATGGTGTTGTAGCGTGTTGTGGATCTTTGAGGAATAATTTTTGATGGTGTTTTCATGTTCAAGGATTTTGTTTTGGGTCTTCATTATGTTGTGGCTGACATTGGTTGATTCACATTGAAAATTATTTATTGTTTTGGGCCGACAGTTTGCATATGTTTTATTATTTTATTGAGGTTGACATGTAGCAATGTAATCTCTTGTTGCAGATATATATAAAAGTGATTGTTTATTCCATTTGAAGGTATGCATGTGTGAATAATGTCCTAATCATTCAAAGGAAAAAGCAAAGTGTGAAGAAGAGTGTGAAGAAGTGTTCATGTGCTTAACCAAAACTGTAATCAGGCATTAGCAAATGCCATTTTCTCAGTTCAAAATCTTGTGGATGTAATCCAAATGTTTCTGTAAGATAGTGTGTCTTCCTTTGGGCAGTAAGCCTTTTTGTATTTGAGTGGCAAGCTCTAGGAAGTGTGCCTGAATGCTTATGCATTCCCAATTTATTCTTCTTTATACTTTTAACAGGGTATAATCTTGTGGACTAACCTCCATCAGGGTTTTTCCCCTAACAGGGTTTCCACATAAAAAATCTTAGTGTTATGTGTATTTCTGATGTGTTAATGGTTTATGCTTTCATGGTTATTTATCAGATCTAAGAATAAGGTTAATAATTTTGATAAGTTTAAATTTCTGAGACAATTGATTCACCCCCCTCTCAGTTGTCTACCCTTATGTTTCCAACAATTGGTATCATAGCAGGTTCCTCAGAAGAAGTTTGATAGGTTGAGGTGATCCAGGATGGCGACATACAAGAAGGATAGTCCGAGATTTGATGGAACAAATTATTCTTTGTGGAAGTCTCGATGGAGTGTTATCTGAGATGCATTGGTGAACCCTTCTGGAATATTACAAGGAATAGGTATGTTATCCCATAGAATGGTCCTTCTACTGTTGCTGAGATTAAGGATGCTGAGTACAATATCATGGCTAAGGAAGCATTGTTAAGTGCTCTTATTGATTCTGAGATGACAAATGTTATGGATCTGAAGACTACTTATGAGATCTAGAAAAAAGTTGGAAACTTTGTATGAAGGTGATGCACATGTGAAGGTTGTTAAGCTGCAAACCTTGAAAGGGAAATATGAAATGTTGAGAATGGGTTATAATGAGAATATTACTTCTTTCATGTAGAGATGGAATGAACTTGTGTGTAGTATCAGATGTGCTGGTGGAACATTGGAAGAATTATAAATTGTTGCTAAAGTGCTCAGATCCTTGCCTATTGCATACAAAGCCAAATCTATTGCTATTGAGGAGATCCAAACTATGAAAAATGTAACTAGAGACATGTTGGTTGGTAAGCTTATAGCTTTTGAGTTAAGTGAGTTTGGTGATGCTCTTCCTAAGATAGAATCTGCATTCAAGGATACTACCTCCAGAAAAGATAAGTAGAGATATGATCTGGGTGAAAGTTCTTCTAGAAAGGTATTCAAGTATGAGGAGGAAATGAAAAATATTGAAAAAGAAGAGAGAGAGCTAGATGAGCTTGAAGCACTTATTGTCAAGAGGGAAGCCAAAGGAGAAGGCAAGTATAAAGGGAAATTTCCTATTAAATGTTTTTCTTGCAATAAGATAGGTCATTTTGCATCAAGGTGTTTAGAAAGAGTTCCTAAGTGAAGACCTAATAAGCCTAGATTCTAAATAAAGTGTTATTATGTTGCTAATGAAGGTGTGACAAATGATGAATTTGATAAAGGGAATGTAAGTGAGGATGAATGGGTATTTCTTGCTATAAAGGAAAATGATTCTATACCCACTGAATCTGCTAGTTGCTCAAATGTGGAGAAAGCCCTAGTTGCTCGAGTTGAAGAAAAAGATGAATGGGTGATTGACAGTGGATGCTCTCATCACATGATAGGTGATAAAAGAAAATTTATGAGCTTGGAAAAGTATGATGGTGGTGTTGTAAGATTTGGTGATGACAAAGATGGTGTAATTCGTGGTAGAGGATCCATTTCTCTTGATGGTAAGAATAATACTGATGATGTTCTATATGTGGAAGGTTTGAAGCACAATCTCTTAAGTGTTTGACAGATGGTTGACAAGGGATACAATATTCAATTCAATAATGAAACGTGTAGAATATTGGGGAGTTACGAAAATGTGATTGATTCAGGTACAAAAACAAAAGGTAACATCTTTCACTTGAATCCTATTGGTAAAAGTTGTCTGATAGCTCAAGTTGATGAAAGTTGGTTGTGGCATAATAGAATGTGTCATGTAAACTTTGATAATATTATAAAGATAAGTTCTACTTAGGCTATGAGAGATCTTTCTAAGTTGATAAAACCTACTAATACTATATGCAAGGAATGTCAGTTAGGGAAGCAAACTAGAATTTCATTTCGAAGCAAACAACATTGTTCAAATAAAGTGTTGGAGCTTGTTCATATTTATTTGTGTGGTCCTTCTAGATTCAGAAGTTTATAAGGAGACAAGTACTTCATGTTACTTATTGATGATTACTCTAGATTGATGTGGGTTACTTTCTTAAGGGAAAAATCTGAAGCTCTAGAGAAATTAAAGATTTTTAAGGCTATGGTTGAGACAAAGACATGTCTAAAGATTAAATGTTTAAGATCAGATAGAGGTGGTGAATTCACTTGCCATGAATTTAATTCTTTTTTTGAAGAGCATGGGATAAAGAGACAGTTATCTACCCCGTGGACCCCTCAACAAAATGGAGTTGTGGAAAGGAACATGACAATTCAAGATGCTGCTAGGACTATGATGCTGGAAGGAAATGCTCCACATATCTATTGGAGAGAAGCTATGAGTACCACTATTTACACCCTCAATTGGGTACAAGTCAAAGGTGATACTGGTAAGACCCCTTTTGAGCTATGGTCTGGTCATAAGCATACTATTAGATATTTGAAAATCTTTGGGAGTAAATGCTATATCAAAAGAGATGAAGATATAGGAAAGTTTGATGCTAGAAGTGATGAAGGAATATTTCTTGGTTATTCTACTAAGAGTAAGGCCTACCAGTGCTACAACAAGAGATTGAGGATAATAGTTGAAAGTGATAATGTCAAGATTGATGAAGACATAGCTAGACCATCCAGAACCTGTGGATATGATTCAAATGATCAAAATAATAGTTCAGTCTTAGGAAAGAAAGTTAAGACTCAAAATCAAGTTCAAATTGTTCTGGTGAATCAAGAAAATCAAGAGGAAGGAACTAGTGAAAGTGCATAAGAGAGATCACAAGAGCCAAAAGTTCAAGAAAATCCTAAGACTCCAAGGTATGTAAGACTAAATCATTCAGAAGATTAGATTATAGGTGATAAGAACAAAGGTGTTTAGACTAGGAGAAAAATTGCAGAAGAATACTATTTGATTTCAAATACTAAGCCTAATAGTGTCAATGAAGCATGCAAAGATAAACATTGGGTGGAAGCAATGAAAGAAGAACTACAACAAATTGAGAAGAATAATACATGGATTCTTGTTCCTAGACCTAAGGACAAAAATGTAATTGGAACTAAATGGGTCTTTAGAAACAAAACTGAATGAGCAAGGTTAAGTTATTAGAAACAAAGCAAGATTGGTGTTCAAAGGATATTCTCAGATGGAAGGAATTGAATTTGAAGAAAATTTTTCCCCTATTGCTAGCATTGAAGCTGTGAGACTATTTCTTACTTATGCTGCTTACAAAAACTACAAGGTTTATCAGATGGATGTCAAGTCAACATTTCTAAATGGAGAATTAGAAGAAGTGTATGTTGAGCAACCTGATGGATTTCAATTGACTAATCAAGGAGATATGGTTTGTTGGTTGAAGAAAACATTGTATGGACTTAAGCAAGCCCCAAGAGCATGGTATGCTAGATTGGACAAGTATTTGTTGAAGCTTGGATTTAATAAAGTTACTGCTGATAGTAATATGTATTTCAAGATTGATCATGATAAAGATTTTATTGTTGAATTCTTTGTTTATGATATCATTTTTGGAGGAGATGATAGTTTGTGCATGAAGTTTGTTGATGAGATGCAAAATGAGTTTGAGATGTCTATGATTGGTGAGATGAAATTATTTTTGGGATTACAAATTACTCAGCTAGATAAAGGGATTTTTGTATCTCAGTCCAAGTATGTGAAATAATTACTAAAGAAGTTTGGTATGGAAGATTCAAATCTAGTTCATACACCTATGGTGACCAGATGCAAGTTGACATAAGATGATGGTTCTCCAAAAGCAAATAAGACTAGATACAAATCAATGATTGGTGGATAGCTCTATTTGACTCAAAATAGACCTGATATCATGAATGTTGTATGCATTGTTGCAAGATTTCAAGCTGATCCTAAGGAATCTCATGTGACTATTGTGAAGAGGATTTTTAGATACTTGAAGGGGACAATTGATTTTGGGCTGTGGTATCCTAAAGATGATGATCTTACTTTGAGTGCTTTTACTGATGCTGATTGGGCAGGTGATGTGAATGACAAAAATAGTACTAGTGGTGGTGCATTTTTCTTGGGTAAGAAGCTGATTTCATGGTTAAGTAAGAAGAAAAATGCCATTTCTTTATCTACTGCAGAGGAAAAATACATTGTTGCTGCTAATAATTGTACTCAAGTATTGTGGATGAAGTAGATATTGAAAGATATCAAAGTTGTGTATGATGAACCTATTGCTATATTCTATGATAATTCAAGTGCAATTAAAATTTCTAAGAATCCGGTGCTGCACTCAAAGACCAAGCATATATCTATCAAGTTTCACTTTTTGAGAGAAAAGGTGAGTGAAAAGGAAGTCAGATTGGAGTATGTGCCTACTAAGGAACAGATTACAGATATCTTTACCAAACTGTTTCCTAAGGATACTTTTGAGTATCTCAGAGGGAAGCTAGGGGTGATTACCCCTCCTAATAAGAACTAAGATGCATTGACTTGCATTAGTCTGTGCATTTCATAGTCATATCTTGATCCAAATTGATGTTGTGGTGGCTGCTACTTAGGGGGAGTAGTCAGATGTTCATATATGTGGTTCAAAGCTTGTCTGGAGGAAAGAGATCTTTGTCATTGATTTCAAAGGGGGAGAAGAGTCATGTGAAAAACTATGAATTATCTAGGGAGAAGAGTCATATGAGGAAGAGTTTAGGAGAAAAGAGTCAGAACCTAAGGGGGAGTAAGTGCTAAAGATAGTTGCGTTGATGGTGTTTTTCACATCATGTGCTACCATCAATGCCAAAGGGGGAGATTTTTAGATGTTGCTGATATGTAGTTGTCATTGATGCCAACACTATTGGAATTAATATCTTTAAGGATATATATGTTGAGGATATTGAGAAAATTGTAATAAAATAAGTTGCAGGTTATCAGTGGCGAAGTGAAGTTTAGTCTGTTAGTTAGCCTAGTATGCTGATGATTAGAGGTTCTGGATTAAAGGGTTTGTTGTCGAGTATATCTAGTTTATCCACATTAAGTTTAGAGATCTGCATGAAGATTTGATCGAGTTATGAGTAGTTGTGTTCTGACAGTCATTTTGTTGCTTTAGTTGGTGTTCCTAAATGAAGATGATGTGATTCTAGTAAGTTCAGTTGTTGTGGATGATTCTATGGTGATTCATGATGTTTGTGGATGTTTCTAAATTGTGATCTATCTATTTTGTATGTGCACATTGATTGTTGTGCTTGCAATTAGATATTTTCTTTTGTGTGTTCATGTTTTTCATGTTCTTGGCTGACAGGGTGTTGTAGTGTGTTGTGGATCTTTGAGGAATAATTTTTTATGGTGTTTTCATGTTCAGGGATTTTGTTTTGGGTCTTCATTATGTTGTGGCCAATATTGGTTGATTCGTATTGAAAGTTATTTATTATTTTGGGCCGAAAGTTTGCATATGTTTTATTATTTCGTTGAGGCCGACATGTAGCGATGTAATCTCTTGTTGCAGATATATATAAGCGATTGTTTATTCTATTTGAAGGTATGTGTGTGCGAAGAATGTCCTAATCAGTTAAAGGAAAAAGTAGAGTGTGAAGAAGAGAGAGCAGAGTGTGAAGAAGTGTTCATGTGCTTAACCAGAATTGTAATCAAGTATTAGCAGATGCCATTTTCTCAGTTCAAAATCATGCAGATGTAACCTGAATGTTTCTGTAAGATAGTGTGTCTTCCTTTGGGAATTAAGCCTTTTGTATTTGAGCAATGAGTTCTAGGAAATGTTCTTGAATGCTTGTGCATTCCCCATTTATTTTTCTTCATACTTTTAATAGGGTATAATCTTGTGGACTAACCTCCACTGTGGTTTTTCCCCTAACAGGGCTTACACGTAAAAAAATCTTGGTGTTATGTGTATTTCTGATGTGTTAATGGTTTATGCTTTCATGGTTATTTATCAGATCTAAGAATAATGTTAATAAGTTAAATAAGTTTAAATTTTAGAGACAACTGATTCACCCCCCTCTTAGTTGTCTGCCCTCGTGTTGCCAATAGACCATCCATTTTGTAACCTCCCTTTTCTTGTGTTGCATGTCTTCTCATCCGTCGATCTTGGAATCTTTCTAGAAGATTGATTTCATACGTCCATTCGAATGACTATTTATAAAAGAATCCTTTCTCCTCATTTTTTTCCTTAACAACCACGTATCTCCAACTTTCTTGCTTACAATTTTCAAGTATTTGCACAAGTTCTACTACAAATCTAAGGGCATATTTGCAAAAGAAGAAGAAAGAGATACAAGAGAAGTGATTCAAATTCAATGGGGAGTGTTTTGTTTCTTTGTTTTCATTTTTATCTCTTCATTTTATTGTATTCTCTTATTTTAGATTGGGTTTTGGTTTAGAAGTGTTGATTACATTAATTGGTATGTAGATGAATCAAAGTGGATTAAATTTAACAACATGCGTAGGAGTGCCAATTTGAAAGTTCAAAGACATCAAAACTGGGAGCTTGTGATGCAAAGGATTAATAGCTTCATTGGGGAGGAAACTTGGTTCTCTAAAGATAGGAAGGATGAATGGCTATGGATTAGGAATTCTTTTGGTTGCTTCTCGGTCAAAAATGCCTTTAAGGAATTGGAAAAAACTCTAATTGATTGGATGGATCTCCATTGGGACAAGGTGTGGATAAAAAACGTAATTTCTAAATTCAATTGTATCTGGTGGTTAGCTTCTCATGGCAGAATCCTTACTATTAATAATCTTGTAAGAAGGGGGTTCTAGTTAGTTAACATGTATGTCCTAGGTAAGTAGGAAGAAGAGATTATTATGCATCTATTCTTCCACTGTCTATTCTCTAGAGAAGTTTGGTCCTATTTCCTACTTCTGTTGCTCATGGAATGGATCTTCCCTCCTACCATGAAGTCATTTATAAACAGGTGGTCTTTTAGCCCTTATTCCCACAAGATAATATTGGACCTCTAGAACCAAGCCCATCCTTTCATATCACAGGCAATTTGGAAGGAAAGAAATAATCATAATTTTAGGGAAACTGAGAGAAACAACCATGAGCTATGTATCTCCATAAAGGATCAAATACAAGAAAATGTGGAAGTGGGGGGGATACAACTATTCAAAAGTTATGCCCACTTATAGAGAAATAAGAATCAAGTAGCTATGGGATATAAAGAAGGACCTTACCAATATCAACTAGTCTACTTATCTCTCAAGGAAGAATACATTGTGGACTCCTCCTGAGAGGGATTGGATAAAATGCAACTTCAGCAGGTGTTCTACAGGTAATCTTGGCCTTGCAGGGGCAAGAGGTTTGTTGAGAAATCACCTTGGAGATTGTATAGTGGGATATGGGAAAAATGTGGGTATCTACATCAACAACAAAGCTGAGGCCATGGTAGTGTGGGGAGGAATTAAGATGCTTAGAGATTTTAGTTTTCAGAAGGTCATCCTAGAAGGATACTTGAAACTTATAGTTAACATATTGAAAGGTGGTACAATAGTTGGACCATAGGAACTAAAGGATATAATAGACAACTGTAAGGACCTTATGAATTTCTTCAATCACCGTCGAATCCAACACATGCACAGGGAAGGAAACCACTCTATTGACAGTGCTGCCAATGTGGCCCTCATGTGCAATACGTGGATTAGATGGGAGTTTCACCAGTTGCCAATGATAATGAAAGATAAGGTTTTAAAAGAAAAATATGAAATTTTTTATAACTTATAAGGTTTTGATAAGGGGCCAGTATAGGGGGGCATTTAGATTTGATGATGGAAGGGGCTCAAATATTAATGATGAAAATCTTGGTATGATAAGTATTAAGAAGATATCCTTAGGTGCAATAATTAATATCTCTATCATTCCCAAGAACACCCAAGATCACATGGTTAATTACATTGGTAAGGGTTGTGTGATATCACAATATTTTGAAGTGTCAAATGTCATTTCCCACCTCTTAATTAAGGCTCAACTTGTAATGGAAAATATGGATACATTTATTATCAAAAAAGGTAATCATTTAAATTTTGTAGTCGGAATCATGTTTGAGGTCTCTTCTATCTACCAGTTCTCGTTTAACATTACAAAATGCTTTCATCTTCCAAATGATTTTAGTTGTGCTCTCTGCAAGGCTAGTTGGAGAAGTGGGTTTGGGTACTGTGGTGGTATGAAGAAAGGGTTGTAGAAGAAAAGTTCTAAAAGCTTATAGATTTCCAAAATGAGAGGGCCAAGGAAATGTACTGAACCTCCCAATTGTGTGGCTCTCAAGCAAAATGTTGACCTTTGGAGGTTGTTTCGAAGGGTGGGAATGGTCTCCTTCTTTGAGGCTATGAAAGGTTACAATGAAAGTATGACGATCAAATTCTTAAATTCTTGAAGAAAAGTTAGGTGACTATAGGGGCAGTGAAATTTGAATTCAATTATCAGCTCATTGAGGAAGCAACAGGCCTGACAAATGAGGTAAGAAAGGTTGCTAAGAAAAGTGGAGCCGAATATCAGATGTTTGTGGAGAATTTTCTTCATGATGGAGATAAGCTAATGTGGTTCTAGAATGGGTACGCTCGACTTGAACTTCCTCCACCTTTTGCCATGGTAAGTATGTTTGTAATGAGATATTTCACTTTAGAGGGAAGATACATGACAATCCATGCTTATCATTTTCCCCTTCTTAACCATATATGCCATAATGACTGCATTAACTTTCTCTTCTATTTGTTATCTTCATTGCAAAAAAATATCGAGAATGGGGCAACTCCCCCATTGCACCAAGGTCTTATGCTTTCCCTCCACAAGTATGTCTTAGATAATAGCCCTCATGGAAACCTTCTGGCTACTAGAAAAGATAGCCCTAATCAAAATTCCAATGTGGAAGATGATCCCCTGGTTGCTACTCATCCTAATCCGTAGCCTAACCCTAGGTCTATGCTTGAGATTATTGCTCCTAGGGAGAATTCCCCTATGAAGGCCGCCCACTTGGCTGCTCATAGATCCAAATCCTCTACCCCTATTGCTAAGTTGGCTATTGTGAAAAAATATTTTGAGTTTGATCTGATCAAGGCCACCTCGAATAAGTGGAAACACTCGCCACTACTCCTTAAACCCCCCAAGGCTAAGAATTTGAAAACATACCAGAAAAATAAAGAGTTGATATTACCATTAATGAAGACTAAGAGGGGAATCAACATGATGAAATAGAGGAAGGGAAGTTGGGACCAATTAGTGGTGGCCATAGATCGATGCATTTAGTTAAGGTTTCCTCATTGGATAAACAAAAGGCTATTGATTAAGATGAGGTGAAACACATGGGGGTGGAAGAATTTGAACCACAAGTTGATGAAGAAAGTGAAGACTTGGAATTTGAAGAGAGTGCTTATGAAATGGGAGAAGAAGATTTAGAGGAGGTAAAAGATGATAAGGAGGAGGATGAAAATTGGAGGGAAGAGGAACCTAGGGTTTCTATGAAGGAGGGCAATGGAATTGAGAACAAATCCATTGCCTCTAATTCTCCTGAGGATACTAACATTGATTTTCTAAAAAACAAGATAAATTTTATGTAGGTACAGATGGATGACATGGAGAAGGAAATCATAACCTTGATGAAGGTCACCAGTGGTCTCATGTGTCATGCCATGGTGGGTGCAGTCTCAAGACAAACTAAGATCAAGAAGATGCTCAAGAAGATTGAGAAAAAGTGAAGACAAGAAGGATTGGGAAGTCAAAGATGACCTT
Source organism: Sequoia sempervirens (assembly GCA_007258455.2). Taxonomy (NCBI): domain Eukaryota; kingdom Viridiplantae; phylum Streptophyta; class Pinopsida; order Cupressales; family Cupressaceae; genus Sequoia; species Sequoia sempervirens. The sequence continues at coordinate 4,440,860 of VDFB02322083.1, forward strand.
GATTGGAGGGAGTTTGTGTCCCAAATCAATGAAAATTGGGAGTTGATTGCCAATGCTAAGTAATGGCATTGCTTCTCTTTTTTGTTATCCTTTTTCTCAGACTATATCTATGCTCTGAAACTATTGGTACTTAGTTTTATTATCTAGGACTACTATTTCATGATAGCAATGTTATAGTTATGTACCTGCTGGACTTTGGTTAATCTTATAAATGGTCTGTGTACTATTTTGTGGATTAATATGGGGATTTTGTTTTTGATTATGCTTTTAATGGTTTTGTGGTTGCAATTCTGGGTACTTGGCCTGTGTGCCATTTTGGGCTCTGGTTTGTTTTGTCTATTGTTTTTTGGTGGGGGCTAGTGTTGTTTTTCTTAGCCTATTTTTCTGGTTGTTGTTATGGATTTGTAACCACAAGATTAGGGCCCTTTCCCTGCTTAATAAAAAACAATAACATGTAATGTAATATAATATTAACATACAAAATATAATTTTAAAACTACTTTAGTTATATTGTGTCAAAAAAATTATATGTTATTTGTTATATCTATATTTAAATTACAGATTATATTATATATTTTAAAGTAACATTATATATATATGTTAAAAGTTTATAATATAATACTTATTATATATTAGAATTATATTCAACTTATTAATTCATACTATATCTCATTTAACTTATATTATATATTTATATTTATACTATAAATGTATTATAATATACAAAAATATAATATATATTTAGTCATTTATTATGTTTTATTCTTATACTAATTTATATAATATATAATTTTATATTATATTTTACGCTAAAAAAGCTGATTTAAAGCTATAAACCCAATTCAAAATCTCAATATAACGTCAATGAAGCTTTTATAATGCTCACACAAATGCGAAAATGTAAACTATGCAAAACACAAAACATATGCAATGTAAACTATGCAAAACACAAAACATATGCATTCAAAAGAAAACTAACTCCATTTTTATCGTATCATCAAGATCTTGATTTATGCATTTGGTGCTCTCATATTTTCACAAGCACAAAATCAACAAGAAGCTTATGATGAATGGAATGTGTAAAGATCAGATATGCTATTGGAAATTGAATCAAATATCCCTTTTTGTGAGAAGAGAGAGAGTTTATATAGATGTCCTCACAGAGTAGATTCAAGTTGTGGGAGAAATGTGGGATTAAAGAGTGAAGTGGAGAAATGAATGTTTAGCCCATATTCTTTAATCAAATGAAATTGATTGAAAATAAAGAAATAAATGGGTGACCTTATGATATAATGAAAGTTCAGGAGTTTAAAATAAAGATAGATTTATGAATTAATGGATGATTAAATGGATTTATGTATTTAAATGATTTAATGAAATATGTAAATGGACAAAGATTAATGTGAATTGAATGCATGGATATTTTAATAATAGTGTGAATAGAGTATTATGAAATGATTTATGGATAAATGCTTGTAATATGTTAATAATTTAAGTGAATTAATGAATGAATAAAATAAAGTATTAAATGAATTAATTAAACAAATAATAATATCCATTTAATTAATAGACAAAAAATAGGACGATTATGAGGATAATTTTGAGTGTCTACATTTTTCCCATCTTTGAGACAATGCAACCTGTCATGTTGTTTCAAAGAAAAAAAATTGATTAATTGATACATGCCCCAGGGAAATCCTGGTAAGGATGATGATAAGGATGATATGCCCCCTCGAGAGATTGATCGGACAAGTTATGATAAGATTAATCTCTCGATAGATCACGAGGATAAAATTTGATAATTGATATTGCGTGAGTGATTAAGTGGAGATGAACATTTGATGGAAATGCAAAACTAATAGGCGAAGATGTACATTTGATGAAAATGCACAACTGATAGGCATAACCAAACAATTGATGGAAATGCTCGGTATAGCCAGGTTGGTAAGTTGATTAAGCTGATTGAGATTGATACTAGCACAAAACAATGATTTATTAATAGATTGAGTGACCATGGAGCATTGGAGTCCCATGCTAAAAAGCAAGTTGATTGATTTGATATTTGGATTAAAAAACAAGCATCGGTTAGATAAAGTGATTAATTACCCTTTGAGATAATGAGTATGAAGAAAATGAAATGATGAAGGAAAAGGATGATGGAAGAAATGATAGATGAAAAAGAGATATGAAGGAAATGAAGGTGATGAAGCTTCTTGTGCTTTACAAATTGTTTTATCATCATAGAGCTTATTATGTGGCATATTGGTATAAGCATTTAGATAACATGAACATCTAGGTGACGAATACTGTTTGCGTTTTTATTTAGCAAAGAAGTATAAGCATCTAGGTATAAGGACCTTAGATGACCTAAATACTTATTGCATGGAAGGAATTATCAGACAAGGAATGTTCTCATCCACACTAGACTCGTAAGTCCTTGATGATTTTAGACAACCATGTCTTAGGATGAGTCATCCTGTGAATAAGAAACAATCCATAGATAGCAAATAAGTGAACATGCCCCATCCTCACCTCTCTAGTCAAAGACATCCTCAAGAAGCTTAAAGACATGCCACTAAAGATAAAATCATAAAATAATCAAAAGACTAACAAACAAACATGCATCATGCTTCAATGTAGAACTGATTCTTGTCACAGTTAATGCGTTTAATTAGATTTGAAAGGGGGATTGATGGGTATGTTGCAATGTCCATTCGATTGTCAATCATGACGTGTTTTTATTTTGTTGAAGTTCAAAGCCGTGTGGCGATTTGAAAGTTTCACTATTTTTTGGATTTTTTTTTGAAGTTTATATGATTTTTTTGGATTTTCAGAATATTTGATTTTTTTGGATTTTTAGAATATTGATTTTAAAAATATTCAATTTTTTTGGATTTTCAAAATATTTGATTTTTGGATTTTGGATTTTTATTTTTAGAATTTTTAGAATATTTTATTTTTTTGAATTTTCAAAATATTTGATTTTTTTGGATTTTCAAAATATTTGATTTTTTTGGATTTTTATAATATTCAATTTTTTTGGATTTTTTCGAGTTTTAGAATGGAATGATTCGAATTGCAAGTGGGTGGATGGACATAGAGGATAGTTTTTCTGATTGCGAGATGTTCAGTATCCCAACCCATAGCTAAGGTCGAGGAAATGCCCTGGTGAAGGATAGGACCAACCTAGTATGCCTGAAGAAGCAAGCAAGCGAGGGGGATGATGAAAAATTCACAAGCCATGGTGAGTGTGAAAAGGATATTATGAAGTGGAGGGTGAATGGAAATGGGATGGAAAGATCAAGTGGAGCTCCAAAGGAAAGAGGAGTGAAGCCTCTACACATAGTGACGATTTCTCAATTTTCACCATGGTACTTACTCAAGGCACCACCGAAGTAGTTTTCAGCATTGAACGAATTGATTTCTCTTTAATTTTTTAATTTTTTAATTTTTGTGTATTTTTTTAGGACTTTTTTCCATTTTTTTTGTAATTTTCAGGACTTTTTTCCAATTTTTTTGTATTTTTTCAAGACTTTTTTCCATTTTTTTGTATTTTTTTTAGGACTTTAAAAGAGTGTACTCTCTAGAGTACTCAGGTATAAAACCTATAGATATGCATACTGTTGATGGGATCACTGAGAAATTCACCTTTTGGAGTAGATAACTAGTATGCCCTAGATCCATACACAATAGTGATAATGTATGGACCCAACTAGTTAGGCTCAAATATGGATGACCATGCTTGATGAAGAGATATGATTTGGATGATAGGTGTGGATGATGGATGCAGAGGATGACTAATGTAGTGGGTGAAGGGAGTTAGGGCATGATTCCTAACATGCACACTACATGGGCCATCAGGCTTCACACGAAAAAGGAGTTTGGGCAACCAATGAGTTATAGTATGTGAAGGGGTCATCGCCAAAGGTCCATCAAAGAACATCACAAATGGAGGGATATGATGGATATGCAAATATGGATGGATTTAATGGGATGTATGGAATGAGTGAAAGTGATATCATGGATGGATACTTTGGATCAACAAGCTCTTCTTTTGACTTTATGCTTTGATAGATGCCCCTAGTTATTTTAAATGGAGAGACATTGTTGGAGATCAATTCTTTCTTACTTTCATTCTTTTGATAGATGCCCCTAGTTATTTTTGATGGAGATCAATTCTTTCTTACTTTCATTCTTTTGATAGATGCCCCTAGTTATTTTTGATGAAGGGGCATGATTAGAGACCACTTTGTGCTTACTTTCATTTTTTATTTTTATTTTTTCCTTTGAATTGTCTAATAGCTTTTTATTTTGGCTAAAGGAATTTTCATGATCTTTCTTTGTTTGTATGCTTTCTTTTGATTCTTGATCTCCATTTGAAAAAGGAACTTTTACCTTTGATTCTTGAATTACTTCCTTTTTATTTTCTTTGGGTGATACTTGTTGATCCATGTCTATGAGGTGGATGGATGGTAGTGAGATGGACAAGACAGATGAAGTGGTGAGAATGTGTGGTTCATGAAAAAGGTTGGTAATGCATTCAATGGATTCTTCAGGACTATCTTTTTTGGCACTGTTAACATCATAGGAAGCTTGCACATCCTTAACAAGCTGGAAAGAAGAATCAGTAGAGTCAATGGTAGGGGATGCATACCCTAACCCAAGATGGTCAGAATGGAAGAATTATGGTTTTGAAGATGGAGAAGGATAATATTGGATATCTTTAGTAAGGTCATGATCAAAAAGTGGATTATCAAAGATATCATGATCAAATAGGGGATTATTATGGACATGAAAGGATTGGGATAAATTGGACATGGTAAAGGAAGATGTATCATTAGGATCCCAGAAAGTTTCAATCCAAGCACAATCATCTATTTATGTTCCTTCTATAGCTGTCTTGTCATCATTGTTGGAAGCCTAACCCTTCTTGATGACATTAGCAGTGTCTTTTGCTGGTAAATTATCCATACGACATCCTCCACATCCCATATCAAGGATTTGGACCTTGGGGTTTGATGGTGTGGTAAATGAAGTGGATTCTTTTAGGAACTCAGGATCAACACATGCTTGAGAAGGAGGTGCTTCACAATTGCTAGGGATAGTGATTTCAATTTTAGGGCTTAGATTATGGAAATAAATGAAATGGTTTGGATCTCCTTGTATTGTTATTTTGACACCATTATGTGGGAATTTAATGCGCTACTGGTATGTAGAAGGTACTGCTTGCATTGCATGAATCCATGGTCTTCCAAGGAGGATGTTATAGGCCAGAGGGAGATCAAGGACTTGGTAAACCACATCCTTTACCACATGCCCAACCTTGATTGGTAAAGTAACTAAACCTTTAGATGAGCATTCCTCTTCATCATATGCCTTTATGACAATATTTTTCTTTGGATCAATTGAATTTTCAAAGAGCCTTAATTCTGTGATCAATTTCTAAGTACAAATATTAAGACTTGTTCCTTCATCTATCAGAACTTGCTTGATTTTAAATTTATGGACAAGGACTTCAATGTGTAAAGGTGTGTTATGTGGTTGTAGTATGGACGAATCATCATTCTCAGTAAAAGTGAGAGTATGAGGAGAGGTGATGTGTCCCACCATAGCTTGGAATTGATCCACATGTAGGTCTATAGGCACTATAGCAGTAGCAAGCACTTTATCTAGGATGGATTTATGCTCAAGAGATAGGTGTAGCAGCTCAAGTATAGAAATTTGTGCGGGCATTTTACCTAAATGCTCTATGAGGTTGTATTGCGAAGTTGGTGTAGCAAGTTTTGAATTAGGACCTCTAAGGGTAACTGTGCCTTTGCGAGTTGTAACATTGCAATCAGGTTCTTTGACTTTTATAATGAAAGTGTTCACATGATTATCAACCTCCCTGATATGTTAGTTATGCTATAGTCATACTTAGCAGTAGTATAGTTTACACTATCATCAGATTTAGGGGCATTTCCTTTATCCTTGTCATGCTTAGGGAAAGGTTTTTTAAACATCTCGTGATCAGATTTACTAGAAGGAGTGTGTCCATCAACTACTATCTTACCGTCATCAATAAGGTCTTGTATTAGATGTCAAAGTTTATTGCAACTATTACTATTATGTCCTTTGTCTCTATGATAGTCACAAAAGTGAACATCATTCCACCATGGGGGTTTGACTTGTGGATTATATTCTTTCATCTTAGGTAGCGTTATAATATTATTTTCAAGGAGTTCTTTTAATGCAGATTCAAGCAATTGTCCCAATGGTGTAAAATTTTTTTTAGGGAAACTTTTTTCTTTTTCTTTTCCTTTATTTGAAGATGAACCTTTAAGGTTGTAGATAAGTGATGATTTTTTAGTTGTTTTCACATCAACAACTCCGTCATTGACCACATTGTTGTTCTGAACCCAAAAAGGTGTCTTGTTTCTTGAGCCTAATTTTTTATCTTTGTTCTTATTAAGTTTAATAGTTTCATCATCGATGAGAGTTTGTTCAATTCAAAATCCAATTTCTATGGCTTCATCAAAGGAATCCAAGCATTTGAGGTGAAGTTTCCTTCCAATTTCCTTGTTCAAATTTTGACAAAAGAAGTCAACCAATTCTTTTTCTGGAATGTCATAAGGTAATTATTTTGTTAAATGTCTCCATCTTTGTAAAAAGGACACAAAAGATTCTCCTTGTTTTTGTTTGGTGCTAAAAAGGTTTGTTGTGGTCACTCTAAGTTCACAATTGAAAATATAATTGGAGACAAATTTATTAGCCAGTTCTTGAAAAATATTTGATGGTCAGGGGTAATCATGAAAACCATTTCATAGCTTGTCCTCCTAAACTATGAAAGGATAATCTCATAAGGTAAGCCTCATCAACTACAAATTCCAAGGTAGTAGCACAAAATTCTCTTAAGTGGTTTTTAGGATCTTTTTTTCACTTATATTTATCAACTTTCAGTATGTCCTAGTGACTAGGAAAATTTGGCATTGGTATGCTTAGGTCGAAAGGATATAAACATATATCTTCAGTGGAGAACTTGTGGGATGATGTTTTACTGTTCTTGAGAGTATCCAATTGTTATCTCAGTGTTCTAAGCTCATCAAAAATAGGATTATTTGTAGGTGCAGGTTTTGATGTCTTTGAAGATCTCTTGTAACCAGGTTGTAAATAAAAGGATCTATGATCTTTGATTCTATCCTCATTATTTTTTTTTATGCTTAGGTTCACTAGATTCATGTTTTTCATTCATCGTGATTAAGGATATATCAAAATCAGAAGGTAGTTTGATTCCATCATCAAGAAGGGCTTTGAAGTGTTGTTACAAATTACATTTGACTACCTCTATAAGTAGTTTAGCGAATCTATGATCATTAAGTGATTCATCTATATTGGATTTGGTTATTTCTTTGTTATTGGTTTCATTTGTTTCATTAGTTGCAAAACTAATGTGATCTTCCCCATCAAAGTCTTTTCCCCAAGGGTTCCTTCTTCTTGAAACATTTTTATTCTTGTTTTAGGGGTCATAGGCGATTGTTCTGATCTTCAATTTAGGACTAGATAATGTATGAGACTTAAGATTAGGATGCAATGAAAATGGATATGATTCTAATATGAGATATGAGAATGGTATGGTATGATAAACTTGATATGATATGAATGCAAGAGCTCAAGGAAACGCTTTAGGTTCGAAGCTAATTATGATGCAAGGCTTTACTTGTGCTATGATGGATAAACACAAGGATAAGTAATCAAGACAAGGTATGTAGGAGATGATGAAATCCAAAAATATTTCCCTACTCTAGGATAATGGTAATTCCCTAACTCAAGGATGATAAACCTCAAGTGGTAGAGGTGATTAATAGCCAAAGGTTTGATTTCAAGACCTAGGAAGAGTACCCTAAGTGCAAGCTAAAGGTTTATTTGACCAATGATGGATATGTAAGGGTGGAGGATATGCAAGGACTAGGCGGAATGCAAGGATTGAAAGATCAAAATTGAAGGATGATGCCCCCAAGAGATTTTAATGATAGGTTCATTTTGGATGTTTTTTCTGTTTGAATTTTTGCACAAGTTTTGAGATTCACAAGATAAGTTTGGTGTTTGATTGTGACTAAAAATGTTTGTTTATTTTTTATTGTGAATATTGCTTGACTGTTGCAATTGAGATAAAAGTACATTCAAATACAAATCCTAGGATGGCAAAGACAATATTTATTGGATTCCCACTATGGATAAATCCAAACCGCACTTATTTAGAGCAGATAGCTTATAAGTTTGGTGGCACTGGCCCCCCCTTACACGACACACACTTCTCGGGCACACCAAACTTTGAATTCCCAGAGACTTGAAGATCTCAAGGAACTTGCTATCTCAACTTTGAACTGCGAGAACGTGGGATGACTTTAGATGTCTGATCTCCTGTGCCAATAAATAGAAGGATTTTGGCTACTACAACAGTTGGTTCTTAGTAAGGGCTTTCATTTAGGTGGCCATACATGCAACGATTTGCTCCGGTTAGGAGGCCTCCCAGACTAAAAAGGTTACACTCTACAAGTTTTTACACACCACAAGGGTACTAAGGGAGACATTCATCAGTGTGACACATCCACACCTATTTCTCATGACTTTCATCAATTTTTTTTTTTTTAATATAGTGGTTTGAAAGAAGCTTGGCCTTAGCCTGTTACCACTTGGGTCGTTCCCTCTTTCGAGGTAGGCCCTATAAGAAAAGAAAACTTGAGTATCGCTAGCACTTTTCTCTTGCACCCAGGACCACAAAAGCTAGGGGAGAGGATAGTGTGTGTTAGTAGTAGGTCCACTCAACACATACATAAGTCTGCCAAACACAAAAAATAGGTGTTCTTTTTAAGCACCAATCAAAGTGTTTGGTATACTAAAAGACAATTGGTTTTAAAAATCAAATCTTCAAGAAATGTCTTGCACCAAATGTCATTAGTAGTTTCAAGCCTCTAGCCTTTGACAAATGTGTATTCAAGTTTTCACTCTAAGTCTTTGACACGTGAACTTGCAAAAGCCTAATTAACAAAGATTAGCCTCTAAATAAAAATTAAACTAAAAAGAAAACTAACATTAAATCTAGTGAATTAATAAACAAAATTAATCTAAATTAAAAATTTAAATCTAAACTAACTTAGAAAAATCTATCTCTAAATCTAAATTGTAAAAGATCCAAAATCTAAAATCTAAATTTAATCTAAATTAAAAAAACCAAATCTAAATTAAATTAGAAAAAAAATCTAAATTTAAATCTAAAATAAATCCAAAATATAAATCTAAACTTAAAATTATAAAAATCTAAATTGAAGATCTAAATTTAAATCTAATTAAATTAAATTTAAATCTAAATCTAAAATTTGAACTTAAATTAAATTTAAATTTAAATCAATATAGCAAAATCTAACTTCTATTAATATTAATCTAACCAAATTAATTATAAAAAATTAAATATAAGCTAAAAGGTCGACGCTCATTAATTTCATGGTGCCATTTCATGCAAAATGTAAAATCAAGATTAGCCAACAAAGCCTACAATAAGATGATTTTCTGCAGGTGGCTCTCGAGGTCGGTTTAGAACACTCAAGCACTCGTACAAATTCAAAGACAACAACCGACATAAGGAAAATGCCAATTTTTTTTACTGCTCAAAGTACCAAGTATATTCGCTGGATTTACATTTCACAGAGTCATTCTGATGAAATTGCAAGTTGAATTTACATTTTAAGCCAAAATAAGAGAAAACTTTAATGAAATTTTTTAGCTGAATTTAAGTTTTTCCATTGCATTTAAAGGAAAACTTGTTGTTTGCTTTTCATGGTACATAATAAAAGAGGACTTATTTCAACAGAATATATCAGTTTTAGAAATGTGGCATTCATGGATTTAAATATATTAGAGGGGACGATAGATGAGCAATTAATCCTTACAGCTAGACGACATAGAACTGGTGATTTGCATGTTTCAAATTACCTTTGGGACATTACAAGTTGTCTGGTTCCAAATGACATGCTCTAAATATGTCGCGATTGAAGGATAAAATGACGCAATTGCAGGATATGTTCAAAATGATATGGTTTGGAAAATGCTGTGATTGCAAGATACGTTCAAAATGAAATCAAATAAGCAAAAAAATTGAAAAGTGTGGATAGTCGTCTCCACAAGCATTCAAGTATTCCCATCACTTAAAAGCTTGATATTTTAAAATACTACGAAGGTATAAAATTCATGGTCATTGGCGAACTTTTGACCAGCATGGGAAATCAAAATGAAGGCGAAGTTGGAGATGAGGATCCTGCCATGCGAGCAATATATTTATTTCCTCGTTTGTTATAAGAAGACCGACAACTACGCCACAATACACTTGCAACATGTAGTTGACAGTTGCATCATTAGTAGCCCATATTGTTCTTCAGTTAGAGCTTGCCTAGATTCTGTGTGAGAAGGAGGAAGTAGCATGAAAAGAAAACAGTCAAATTCTCATGTATCGGATCAGCCTATAGCATGAAAACATTATCGTCATTTTGAAATTGCTATGAAGAACTTATGATGAAATTGTTATTAGCTGCATATCAGATTTAATGATTCAATGATTTATTAATAGCATATGCATAAAAACATTACTGCCATATCAGATTACTGCAAAATATTACTGTCATATTACGATCATCTCTATTGGTCTTGAATAAAATGCAAAAGATTATGCTAATTACCTAAATAATATGAAATGATCAAAAGTATGAAAATAAATAAGGATAACAAGAGAAACAAAAGCTATTAGCTAAGGACAGTATTCATTAATTCCCTATTGTAAGCAATATGGCCTGTTACTTTTTCACATGTTGGGTTCACCATTATGTTTATGCTGAAAACTGAAAAAGCTGATTTAAAGCTATAAACCCAAATCAAAATGTCAATGAAGCTTTTCTAAATGAATATAAATGAAAAAATGTAAACTATGCAAAACCCAAAACACATGCATTCAAAATAAAACTAACTCCATTGTTCTCCTATCATCAAGATCTTGATTTATGCATTTGGTGCTCTCAGATATTCACAAGCACAAATGCAACAAAAAACTTATGATGAACGAAATGTGTAAAGATTTAATATGCTATTGGTAATCGAATAAAATACCCCTTTTGGTGAGAAGAGAGAGGCTATATATAGATGTCCTCATGGAGTAGATTCAAGTTGCAGGAGAAATGTGGGATTAAAGAGTGAAGTGGAGAAATGAATGTTTATCCCGTATTCTTTAATCAAATGAAATTGATTGAAATGAAAGAAATAAATGGGTGACCTTATGATATAATGAAGGTTTAGGAGTTTAAAATAAAGATAGATTTACAAATTAATGGATGATTAAATGGATTTATGTATTTAAATGGTTAAATGGATTTATGTATTTAAATGATTTAATGAAATATGTAAATGGATAAAGATTAATGTGAATTGAATGCATGGATACTTTAATAATAATGTGAATAGAGTATTATGAAATGATTTATGGATAAATGATTGTGTGAATGGATAAATGCTTATAATATGTTAATGATTTAAGTGAGTTAATGAATGAATAAAAGAAAGTATTAAATGAATTAATTAAATAGATAATAATACCCATTTAATTAATAGACAAAAAATAGGACGATTGTGAGGATAATTTTGAGTGTCTACATTTATATCATGAAATTTTATAATTTCTTATTATATTGCATTGTTACTATAAGAAATTATAGGAAATCACAATGTAGTATTCACTTTAACATAGACAAAAGGGGTGAAATATTTGATGGCGCTGCGTCTGCTTTGAGTGGGGGAGGCTGCGCGCAGCCTGTAAGGGAACATGCTTGTCTTCAGCTAAGAGTTGTGGTTCGTGGGTGGTGGTGCGGTGAGGTTGGAAGCAGTGTGGGAGGGGTTTGGAGTGGGGATATGGCAGAGGCTTCCAAAAGCTCGGTGATTGCTGGGGAAAAGTCTTCTCAGGATTTTTCAGCAACAATGCATGCTCAAAAGACAGATTCGGCCTTTGTGGGTGAGAGCTCTAAGCTCAAGAAAGTGATCAGGTGCTTGCTGCGGAGTCAAGATCGCCCTGTTCTAGTTATTTCTCCTAAATCAGTTTAGGAGGACTTTGCTTATTGGAGCCAACATGTTCTGATCTGCAAGTTCTTGGGTATTTGTGTCTCTCTCTTGGCTTTAGAGTCTTGGATCCGTTGAACTTGGTAGGTTGAAGGTGATTTCAATCTTTTGGTGGCTGCAAATGGCTATTTCATGGTTGATTTTTCTTGCATCTTAGATCGTAATCGTGTGTTTGAGGGAGGGCCATATTTTTACAATCATGTTGGCTTGTTCATTAAGCCCTGGCATGGAGGTTTTAATGTGACAAAGGATCTTCCTACACGGGTTCCTGCTTGGGTCCGTCTTCCATGGCTGCCGTTGGAGTTTTGGAGGGAGGATATTCTGCACCAGATTGTTGCTTTGTTGGGGAAGCCAACTGCCATTGCTCAGAATACTCTGGATAAAAAGGTATTCTCTTATGCTTGTATTTGTGTTAAAATTGATTTAAATAACCCTTTGGTGGATTCTTTGGAAATTTTTATTGGCTCTGCCTCATGGATTCAACTGCTAGATTATGAGTCCCTTCCTTTTCATTGTTACTTTTGTCATGAGTATGGACACCTTCAGCGTCAGTGTCCTCGGGCACCCAAAGTTGTAGGGGTTTCTTCCTCTCCTTCTTTTGGGCCTTCGGTGGAGAAAGGGGCTAAAGGTAAGGCATCTGTGGTTAAGGGTGGGCATGATAAGGATAACTTTATCCCTGTTAAGCAGAGAAATAAAGGGAGGGGTCAGAAGCAGGCCTATAAGGATAGATAGAGTGATTAGGGTTTCAATTGGTTTGAGGTCCTGGATAATTAGGCTTTGGAGGAAGGGATTCCTGTTGAGCTTTCTTTTGGGACCACTGGTATGGATGTTGGGTTGGATACAAGGCTAGAGCAAGCAATTGTTGTTCAAAATATTTCTTTGGCATTGGAGTAGGGGATTTCAGAGCCTCCTGGGGCCTCTGCAGATGTGCAAGATGATATTGTATTGGCATATTTAGTTTAGGCAGTGTTCTCTTCAGGTAAAGGTTGGGGATCGTCTCCTACTTTGGGGGTGCTGCAATGCCCTCTCAAGAAGGGGCATTTTGAAATTTCTTCGAAAGCTGGTCGTAAGAAGGATGCCCACTTCTTTCATGGAATGCAAGGGGGTTGAATAGCACCTCCCGTCAAAAGGCTATTCAAGATTTGATTGTTGTTCATTCTCCTGATATCTTTTGTGTTCAGGAAACTAAGCTTTAGGTGGACTTCATGCTTCAACTTGCCCCTCATATTTGGTTTTTTGGCTAGTGTTATTGTATTGGGTCTAGGGAACCTATGGGGGTTTGGCTCTTTTCTGGGATCCTCGTAAGGTTGTTCCTCATTGGTGGATTTCAAGCCAGTCTGCTATTTCTGTGGTGGCTTCGGTTTTGGAATCTGGTGAGACTATTTTGGTTAGTAATGTTTATTTCCCAATTGACATCCATGGTAAAATCCAACTTTGGGCTCATATTAGGTATGTTAGGTCCTGTGCACCCTTTCTTCCTTGGATCTTCGCTAGTGATTTCAATGCTATGTTGAGCTTGGAGGAGAAAAGGGGGGGCTGCCTAGGCCTGGTCCTACTTCAAATCTGTTTCAGACTAATGTGGACTCTCTTGCTCTGATGGATGTAAAACCCTCTAACAGAATATTCACTTCGAATAATAGACGGAGTGGGCCTGACGTGATTTCCCAACGACTTGATTGTTTCCTTGTCTCTTGCTCTTGGGTTAGTGGTAGCTTGGTCATTTGCTTTGAGATTCTTGATTGGTGTGGCTCTGATCATTGGCCAATTATGTTTTTGACTTCAACTTTTCCAAATCCTAAGAATCCACCTTTCAAATTCCAGCTTATGTGGTTGCGTGATCCGTCTTTGGGTGATCTTGTGGCTCAGTGGTGGCAAGATGGCGCCCCTGCGTATGGTACAACTATGTATTCTCTGGTTAAGAAGTTGCAATTTGTTAAGTTTCATCTTAAGCGATGGAATAGGTTGTGTTTTGGTAATTTTCGGGCTAGGAAAAGAGAAGTGTTGGATCACCTTGCTGTTATTACCTGCCAGATTCAAGATTTGGGCTTCTCGAAGGCTCCTGGGCATGCTAAATCCCAGGCTCTAAAATTGGTGGAGGAGTGGGAGCTTCGTGAGGACATTTTCTGGAAAAAAAAGGCTAGGATTGATTGGCTTCAAGAGGGTGATAGGAATATGACTTTTTTCCATCATTTAGTGCAAGCTCATCAAAATAAGTGTTTTATTTCTTCTCTTGTTAAATCTAGGGGTATTTCGATCTCTGCACAACATGCTTTGTCTAGAGAGGCTCATCATTTCTACTCTAATATGTTCACTGAGGATTCATTACCTGCAGAGGCTGATGAGAATAGGGTCCTTGCTTGCATTCCCTCTTTAATTTCTAACGAGTTGAATGCTTCTCTTATTCGCCTGGTGACTTTGTCAGAAGTGGAGGTGGTGTTTGGGATGAACAAGGGGAAAGCTCCTGGCCCTGATGGTTTCCCAGTTGAGTTTTTCCAGGAGTTCTGAGATATTGTAAAGTTGGATTTATTGGAGGTGGTTCAGGATTCTCTTCATAGTAAGCATATGCTTCATGCCCTGAATGCTACTTTTCTAGTTCTCATCCCTAAGAAGGAAGGTGCTGACAAACTTGATCTCTTTAGACCTATTGCGCTCTATAACATGGTGTATAAGATTATTATGAAGTTGATTTCTAAGAGGCTTAAATTTTGTTTGTCTATGATCATTTCTGAGGAGGAAGGTGACTTTGTGGCATGTCATCAAATTTTGGATGGGGTGGTGATTAGTCTGAAGCCATTCATTCCATGGCTACCTCCCAGGATAGGTCTATGCTTATCAAGTTGGATATGGCCAAAGCCTATGATAGAGTTAAATAGAGTTTTCTTTTGAAGATTCTGTTGGCCTTTGGTTTTTCCTCTGATTGGGTGAGCTAGATTTTGAGTTGTGTCCTCCTTTTTGGTTATTGTGAATGGGGAACCTTCTAAGCTTTTTGGGGCTACTAGGGGTTTTTGTCAGGGGGATCCACTCTCTCCTTATTTTTTTATTATTTTGGCTGAGGGGCTTGGACGACTTCTTAAATCTCAGGTTTCTCATGGTTTGATTCATGGTTAGCAGTGGGGGATGGGCTTGCCTACGCTTTCTCATCTCCAATTTATGGATGCCACCTCTCTTATGAGACTGGATCATATTAGGGAGGCTGATTCCTTCAGGAAAGCTTTGGACATCTACCTAGCGGCTTCGGGCTAGAGAGTCAATGAGCAGAAGTCTTCTATATTCTTCTTTAATAGTCCTTAAGCTATCCAACGATGGATTATGTCTATTCCGCGGTTTCAAATTGGGTCTCTTCCCTTTGTCTACTTGGGTATTCCTCTTGTTGTTGGTCGTTAGCCTAGGTCCTTCTGGCAGCTGTTGCTTGATAAGATTAGGCAAAAGGTTACTCATTGGACTCATCGTTGGTTGTCTACTGCTGCTAGAGTGACTCTTCTTAAGTCTGTTATCCAGGCCCTTCCTATCTACAGGTGCTTAGTTCAAGCGGCTCTTATGTATTTCCTTAAGGAATTTGATGCTATTTCTCATCAATTTCTTTGGAGCGATAATTTTTGTCTTCAAAGTGGAGCCTTGTTAAGTGGGAATTGGTGTGTAGACCAAAGCATGAGGGTGGTCTTGGTTTACACTTTGCTATTTTGAATGAGAAAGCTCTTGCTGCCAATCTTTATTGGCACTGGTGTACTAATCAACACTAGTTATGGGCTCGTATTCTCAATCATAAATATCTTCGGGGATTTGGCATACTTTGAAAGTGGGGGCGTAGTTGATTAAGTGTGCACTTTTTTGGATTTGTCATTCGGGGTCACAAACTCTTTTTTGGTTAGATTCTTGGGATGGTCACCCTCCTATTCTCTTTTCTTTTCCTCACCTCCAGTCCCTTTCTGATGTTTTTATTGTGGGTGGTTGGGATACTGTGGAGCATTATAAGGTGGCATAGCATGGTGGTCTGGTTGTAAGTTTTCACTTGAAGCATCCTTCTAAGTGGCCACTTGGAGGGTCTGAGGGGGATAGGCACGAGCTTTCCCAGCTTCTGGCTTCTTGTGCTTGTAATTCTTTGAGAGGACCTAATGTCTTGGCTTGGGATGGTTCAAATTTGTCTAGGAAGTACTCTGTAGTGGCTGGTTATAAGCAGTTAGGTAGGCAGTTGTTTGGGGACATTGAGGTCCCTTGGTGGAAGCAAGTTTGGCACAAGTTGTCATGGCCCAAGTGCAACTTCTTTATGTGGTTAGTGGCTCAAAACCGGTGTCTTACTTGGGATAATTTATGTAAGCGTGGTTTCCAAGGCCCCTCTATGTGTGTTTTGTGTCATGGCTGTGAAGAGAGTGTCTCCCATCTCTTCTTCCAATGTTCCTATGCTAGGGAGATTTGGCATTTCTGGTGGGGGGTGTGGAATACGACCTGTTGGCATGCTTCCTCTTTGGTGGAGTTTGGGGAACGGTGGGGCAAGGCCCCTGTTTCTACCTCCTTTCTCTAGGTTGCTTGGGCTCTTGGGCCTTCCTTTATTATTTGGAACTTGTGGTTGGAGAGGAATAGGCAGATTTTTTAGGATTCTTTGTTGATGGCACCTCACCTTTGGTGGAAAATTCTACACTCTTTAGGGGAAACTATTGCAGATAAGTGTGATATGACTATGTTGGTGGACCCTCATGATGTTGGTTTTTGTAATCATCTTCATCTTCCTTCTCTGCAATGATAGCTCATGTGCAATAGATGTAGGCATCCTACCCTGAAGGTGAATAGGGTGGGAAGATGGACCCCTCCTCCTCTTGGAGTCCTAAAAATCAACTCAGATGGATCTTCTCATGGAAATCCAGGTCATGCTGGCATTGGGGGTGTGGGTCGGGACAACTCTGGAGATGTTTAGTTTATTTTCTCTATGTATAAGGGTTTTCATATTTATAATCTTATGGAGGCTTAGGCCATTTTATTGGATGTGGAGCAAGGAATTCAATTGGGGTGGCAAAGGATCATAGGTGAGTCTGCCTCCCATGTTGTGGTGAACTTACTAAAAAGGTGGTATTTGGACAGTGTGAGTTGGCAGCTGGCTTTGATTGTTGAACAAATTCTCACTCTCTGTGCTTCTCTGGAGTATATTACTTTCAATCATATTCCTCAAGAATGGAATGATGTTGTTGATTGCTTGCCTAAATGGGCTTCTGATTATATTCATGATTGGAATTTGGTAGATCAGGGTCAACTACCCTCGAATTTGTCTCATCAATTGGATCACTTGGTTGAACTTGATAGGGCCATTTAATGCCCTTGCTTTATAACGTTTCCTTGATTTAATAAAATTTTTACCCCCTTGATGTTAAACATAGACAAAAAGGGCATGAATGTGTATAGGGATAAGAAAGAGTCACTGGTTGTGATGTCTCTTTTCTTGAAGAAGAATGAGAGTGATGACTTAAAGCTTGCGAAGAGTGGAGGGTATTTGAGGACTTCCTTGAAGGCTCTTTGGCGGGATGTTGTCAAAGAAATCATGAGGTATGTTACCCTGGAAGGAAGGTATACGACCATTAAAAATTACCATTTTTTGTTGCTTAATCATTTTAGGCACAAAAAATGGGTGTCATTTCCCTATTATTTGCTAGTGTTGATGGATTGTGGGATTAAAGAGCATAGGAAGAACCCCAAAAACCTTGTCTTGCATGCGGGGTTGATTCTTTTGATATATGAACATGTTAAAGCACATGATGTCCAAAAGACTCTAGTTACTCTGAAAGCTAAAGCTAGGGAGGGTTATGATACTGAGTCAAGTGAGGAAAGGGATTCTAAGAAACTGAGGAAGAGGAGGATTATGTTAAATAAAGATTTTGAGTTAGATAGGGGTGATGATGTTGATTATGTCCTTGACTCGTATGCCTCTTTGGAGGAGGGCCCCATATCCCCTGTTCAAGGTAAATCTGGGAAAAGGAAATTGATTGAGGAAGTGGGCTATACAACATGCAATGATGATGTGGAGGTGACTGTTCCTTCAAATGGGAACAAAGAAAAAAATGATCTTTATGGGGAAGCTTCCTCTCCTCCCCCTACATCTAGACTTATGCAGGATCTTGAGGAGGGAAGTTAGAAGAGAAGGGTTTTGAAGAATGCCCCTTTCTCTGTGGCTGGTGGCTTCCATGGTGAGGATGTTTCGAGCACTGTCATTGGGTTGCCTAAGTAGAAGGATAGAGTTGTGGGTGGTGATCAAGCTGCGGGAGCTAAGAAAGCGAATGCTAAGAGGATTCAGAAGAGGCTGGCTGTTGCAGAGAAAATTGTTGATTCCATCGTAGGATGAAGTCTCCTGTCACTGCTGGTAAAGGTAAGGATGCCTTTGAGGATAAGGTCCATGAGAGTTCTTCTGAAGAGGATGTTGCTGTGGGAAATCACATTGAAAACTTTGATAGGGAGGATCTTCCTGATGTGTTGGGTTCAGCCTATGACAGTGCCAATGTTCTTTTTAAACTTTTAAAATGGGTTTTTCATGAGATTAATAGGAATAATGTTTGCATTAGAAGCATTTCTTGCAAGGATGAGGATCCTACAATCCAGAGCCAAAATGATAATTTAATGGCTGGTCTCAAATTGATACTGTTGCTAATATTGTGGTAGAGGAAACCATCAATCTGAAATAGAGTATGGAGGTTAGAATGTTCTCCCTTGAGGAGAAAGTTGACAAAATTTGGAATATGGTTATGAAGAGTGGAGAAGATCCTAAAGTACTGACTAGGTCAGACTCTGTGAAAGCTTTTCCCCCTAATAAGAGAAAGGAAATTTTATTTGCTGATGATATGGTTGCTAAGGGTAAGTTGACTGGGGAGGATTATGTTGCTACTAAGGGTGCTGCTAAAGGTTTTGTTTTGAGTTGTGAGGTAAACACTGGCCGGCCTAGGGTTAGGACTAGAAATAGACTAAAAAATCAGGCTGGGGCCTCGGGTATGGAGGTTTCTGATACTGGGGTTAAGGGACAAAAGCTTGCTACTAGTGAGATGGAAGCTTTTGAAATTATGAACAATATGTAATGGTGTGTGCCATTTTTTGGTTGCTTTTTGGTTGGTGGTTTGCTGTTGTTGGGCTGATGGTTGTTTCTTGATGTTTCCTTTTTGAGTTAGCTGTCCCTTTTTGTAAAGGGTTTCAGGCCCCTTCAAAACCCGTTTTTTTACCTTTAATCAAAACATAGACAAAAAAGTCATTATAGTTATATCGTGTGAAAAATATTTATATATTATTTGTTATATCTAAATTTGAATTACAAATTATATTATAAAATTTATAGTATATATTTTATATTATGTTATTTATTCTTTAATACAATACTTATTATATATTTAAATTGTATTCAACTTATTAATTCATACTAAATCTTGTTTAACTTATATTAAATATTTAACTTTATATTATAAATATATTATGTGTACTATATAAAATAAGTATAATATTAGTGGACAATCATATATTAACAATCAATTTGTACTAGTGAATGCAAAAATATCAGCTGCGATTTTGAAAAATTCAAACTACGAAAATCCCTAAGTAAGCAATTCTTTTGATATATCATATGCAAAAGACTTCTCAATAAGGAATTCAACAATGTAATTCAAGGGTCTATATCTTCAAGAAGCGACTAAATACGCAATCAAAATATGCATAATAATAGAATCAAAATCTTGTGATATGAAAATGCCATTTGGAAATGCAAAATTCAAGAATGTCAATGACATTCCATTAGGCTGAAGAAACAAAACAACTAAATCAAATGAGCAGCCAAAGCATGAAATTCCAAGAAAATCAAATAAAAAGAAGGAGATGGGCCCTGAAAAATTAAAAAAAAATCACAAATCCTTAACAAATCCAAGCCAATCAAGCAGTAGGACGACATGCAGGAAGAAGGGGAGTCAAAAGAGCGAGGTAGTTAGAAAAAACAACATCCAAAGCACCCAATCAAGGGAACCAAAACTGATCCCAAAAATAGATGTCCTACAAGAAACAATGAAAGACATTGATCTCCTCAGAGAAGTGGCCATAATATGCAAAGTCATATGAAAAAGAAGATTGAGATCTGAAATAGAAGTCTAGGCAAGATCAAATTGGATTTGTGATCACACCATCAAATTCCTACCCAATGGATTTTTCCTGGTGGCCTTTCTATTTGAGAAAGACAAAGAAAAGGTACTAAGTGAAGGAATATAGAAAATTGATGGGTGTCCTCTCTACATGCAAAATTGGGAACCAAACTTTAATATGAAAGCATGAAGCATACTCGGAGCCCAAATGGATTAGGTTACACAATCTGCCCACTGAATTCTAGACAGAAGAATGCTTGCAAAAAATTGGAAGATCCCTCAACACCCTTATGGACATTGACACAAGTCTGTTGGAACAAAATTCTTATCTATATGCAAGAATCCAGGTGGCAACTATCAAGAGGATCCCATAACCCATAATGCTAAAAATCAAAATAGGGAATTGGAAACAGGAAATAGAGATGGAGGCCAATAAACATTATTGCTTAAAATGTAGACAAAGGAAACACCCATTAGATTCGTGCCCAAGACCTCCAAAAACTAGAAAGGTTTGGAGAAAGAAGGTAAGTGGAAACAAGGTTCCAGAGGGTCCAAACCATCAGAATAACAATCCTATCATGGAGGTCACAAAAGAAGAAAACTCCACCAAAGAAGACCTGACAGCAAAGAAAGCCGCATGGAATATAGTCCAAATCCAACCAGAAAATATGGTTAGAACAAAAGGAGTGAAGGACCTTAAAGGCCCCTCCAATTATTTACCAAATTCTCAAATGGAGAATGAAGATCATCCATTTGACAATGAAAACGAGGAAGAATTTGATGAGCTAGACATAATAGAGCCAAGGAACATAGCCTAGTCAGTGGCCAAAATGGTAGAACCCTCTCAAAAGAATAAAAAGAAGGGTAGAAAATAAAAAAGATAAAAGAGAGAAGAAATGGCCCAAGAAAAAGACATAAAGAGTGCCAATTTTTTTTGGAAATACAATAAGGGAGAGGAGCACTCCCAGCCAAAGCCCCATGAAGATAGTTACTTGGAATATTAGGGGCCTAAATTCCCCTAACAAATGGCGCTTAATTAAGCGTCAGTTGGAAAAACTAGAAGTATACATAATCCTCCCACAAAAAACTAAATTATAAGATGAGGGAACCATAGCGTTCCACTTCAAAGGATGGGAGGAAGCATACACAAAATCCTTTGGCACGACTGGAGGCCTGGGGATCCTATGATGATCTAGTAGTGTCATTTTAGACATAAAGGAAAAGCACCCAGTCTAGATAAGGTGTGAGGTTTCAATCCTAGATTTCAACCTTAAGTTCACACTGCATAATATCTACAGTCCAGGTAGGGTGCAAGACAAGAGCAAACTATGGGTATCTCTCAACCACCAAATAGCATCCAATAAAAAAGTAAAAGTGATCATGGGGGGCGAATTTAATGTTGTATTAAAAACAAAAGAAAAGTTTGGTGGATCAAATAAAATATCAACATCAATGCATGAATTTGGGAACTTCCTAGTAGAGAATGATCTAATAGATGCACCTACAAAAAATGGATTATTCACATGATCAAATAAAAGGAATGGAGGAGGATGTATCAAAGAAAATTTGGATAGATTCCTCTTCTCTCAAGATTGGTTGGAAACCAACTTTAACTTGGATGCCTTCATCCTTCCTCTTTTTGGCTCTGACCATCTCCCTACCAAATTGGCCATCACATCTAGGAAAACTCAGAAGAAGAGTGCCTTCAAATGTAAAAAAATATGGTTTAGAAAACTAGAACTAATCACCCATATTGAACAATGGTGGAGAGGCTCCGAGATGTGTAGGTACCAAAAGCTTCATCTTCTCAAGAAAATTGAAATATATCAAAAGGAAATTACTAGACTGGAATAGGACAGTGTTCAAGAATATCTTCTCTAAGAAAGATAGATTGGAACAATCCCTAGCAAAATTTAACGAGAAAGTAATGACTCAAGAAATGTTCCAAGATGTCTACAATAAATAAAAAGAGCTAAAATTGGAATACGAAGAGATATTGGCAAGAGAAGAGGAATTTTGGAGGTCCAAATCAAGGGAATATATGGCTCTATGAGGGAGATGCCAACACAAAATTCTTCTATAACACATAAAATTAAGACAACCTTTAAGAGGCTAACATTCATCCAAAATTAGGAAGGAAGGATAATAGAGGACATAGAAGAGATCTAGGAAGAGGCAGTTAGGCATTTCAAAGATCTGCTAGCCCCATCTGACACGTCTGATAGTTGCAATTATGGAGTCATAATCAGAAACATTCCTAAGAGGATATCAGAAGAAGATAATTAGATGCTCACAACCCCATTCACAAAGGAAGAGGTTAGAAAAGCTATATTCCAAATGCACCTAGACAAGGCCCCAAGCCCTGATGGCTTCCTTGCCTTTTTTTATAAAAAGTGTTGGCATTTCCTGGAAACTGAGGTATGGGAAATTGTTGAAGAATTCAAGACAAAGAAAAAGTTTATCAAAGACATCAATAACACAGTCCTAATTCTAATACCAAAGAAAGATGAATGTTCTAATATGGGGGATTATTGCCCCATTTCCCTATGCAATACTATATACAAGATTATCTCTAAAGTCCTAGCTAATAGACTAAAGCTAACACTTGAAAAAATAATCTCAGCCAATAAGAGTGGATTCACCCCTGGGCAGGATATTACTAAAGCTAAAACTAAAGCTAACACTAAAGCTAACACTAAAGCTAACACTAAAGCTAACACTAAAGCTAACAATAAAGATAAAATGCAAGGCATGATAATCAAACTAGATGTAAGCAAAGTCTATGATAAAGTTGGATGGAGATTTTTAATCAAAGTCATGGAACAAATGGGGTTCTACAGGGGCTGGTTGAGCATGATCCACTATTGCCTATCAACAACAAGATATTCGGTATTGTTGAACAACTTATCATGTGGATTATTTGAAATTACAAATGGCCTAAGGCAAGGTGACCCCATCTTGCCCTTCCTCTTTGTGATTATGGTGGAAGCACTAAGCAAAAACATAACAAAGTTCCAAAGGGAAGGTAATTGGAGGGGATTGCAAATTGCTCCAAATATTGAGGCCATTACCCACCAACAATTCATGTACGATACCCTTCTTTATGATGAGGCCTCAATTAGGGAAGCTGCTAAAATCAAAGACTATTTGGAGGAATGCATTATAGCCTCAAGACAACAAATCAATAAAGAAAAGTAAAAAAATTGCTTCTTCCACACAAAGAAGAAGTTGTAGAAAAAAATCTCAATCCTCCTAGGGTATTTAGTTGATGTCATACCATGCAAATACGTAGGATTCCCTATATTCAAAGGTATAACTAGAACAAAATTATGGCATCAAATCAAAGAAAAATGTAGAGAAAAAGATATAAGATGGAGAGACAAATGGATAACCCTACCAAGAAGGATTAATATGATCAAAGCGGTACTTTCTGCCATCCCCATCTATGCAATGTCCAACATACAACTAACTACAAAAGCAGTAGCCAGTTTGGACAGTATCCTAAAACATTTCCTGTGGGAAGGCTCAAACGAGGATCATAAAATACCACTAATCCATTGGGACTAAGTGTGCAAAGCACAAGATGAAGGTGGCATGGGGATTCAAAATTTAAAAGCACATAACCAAGCACTAGGAGCTAAGCTCATATAGAAAATGTACAATAATTCCCACTTACTTTGGTGCAAGATACTGCAACAAAAGTACCTTGATTCAAAGGAGCTTGAAAGAATCCTAATAATTGCAAACCCTAGAGGTGGCTGCCACATTTGGAACTTCATGATCAACAATAGACATCTGATTACCTACCACATATCTTGGCAAATATATGATGGTTGGAAAGATGACTTCTGGTTGGACTCTTGGGGTGGCCATAAACCACTAATAGTGTACCAAGAACTAAGAGACTACATACCATCACTAAGAAACAACTATGGACAAAAGGTTAGGGAATTCATAGTACCCGATGACAAAGGTAAAAACAACTAGGAGGACTTCCAAACCTTCCAAGTGGAGGAAATAGCCAAACTCAAGTTAATAGAAATAATGAAAGAAAGAAAAGTATGCACAAATAACAAAGAGGACAAGATAATTTGGTGTGGTGCCAAATTGGGCACATACTTGGTGAAGCTTCGATATAAGATTCAAATGGTAGAAAGGGAAACGTCTTGGCCTAAAAAATTATGTTGGGGCCAATGGATACTCCCTAAGGCTGGTGCATTCATGTGGACAACCCTCCATAAAAGAATCCTAACAGGGGATAGACTTAAAACCATTGGGATGGAAGGTCCAAACTGGTGTGTAATGTGCAAAACTAATGAAGAAAATGTTGATCATTTACTAATAAACTATCCCTATGCAAGGAAATGTTGGGGTTGGCTTCAAAATAGCTTAACGTGAGCAACACCAAGAAGTAAGAACTTATGGGAATTCACCCTCAGCTAGCCTAAATAGAAAAAAGATTCATTTTGGGGGTTAATTTGGTAGGTTGCTCCTTCCATCCTAGTATGAACATATGGAAAGAGCATAACACATGCATATTTCAAGACAAGGAAAAGGATTCAAGGGGGTGAATGGATGATATTGAAAGAAACATCATAGAATGGATGAATGCCCACATAAAGATTCAAAGAAAATCAAAATTCACAATGGGGGATGAGGAACTAATGAAAAACTAGAAAAAGTTAAAGGTCCCTACCTTTTTTTAGTTTTCCCCAGAACCTAAATTGAAGAGACAAAAGATAAAATGGTGCCTACCACCCCAAGGAAGATTAAAGCTAAACACAAATGGTGCTTCAAGAGAAAATCCAAGTAAATTGGGCATTTGTTGTATCATAAGGGATATGCAAGGCCAAGTGATAAAGGCCATGCCAGTGAAATTACTAGAATCCACACATAATGCAGTAGAAATTGAAGGGATTCTAAGGGGCCTTCTTCCATGCAAAGAATCTAGACCTATTAAGTGACTCTATAGTGTGCATAAACGCCCTAGCCAGAAGACAAATAGGAGACTACTTTCTTCAATCCAAGGTAATCAAGATCAAGGAATTAATGCAAGAACTTGAGGTGAACTCAATATGCCACATCTATAGAGAGGCAAACAAAGCAATGGATTTCCTGGCTAACTAGGGGATAGAACAAGCTGATGAGATCAAGATTGGAAATCAAACAAATTGCGAGAAAGAACTAGAAGCCATAGTAGCAGAAGATATAAAAAGAATATGGTGAAGGGTGAAATGACCATAACAACAACCAATAGGTAAGTATATTGAGAGGTATGTGCCTAAACTGAATCCCTCGTACTACTCATTGGTAATCCTAACCTAAATTCTTAATTTTTGAGAAGCAAAATCTAGGCTAACCAGCAACACAGACGCATAATGAAGACCTTAGCTCCCAACCACAAGGTAATGTAATTATAACTCTAAAGATAGGGACATGCTTTGTAAATCCTATTCCCCCTAACCGTGAAATCTAGGGGCTATCATTTAACACCTTTAAAAAATCTCCCAATGGCCCATCATCAATGTGCGTGCCAAAATAAATGACATTAGAATACTGCACTCTATTCACCCTGGGTATATCTAGTAACACTAAAGGGAAGAATTTTATTGAAAGGGAATTACTCTGGAACTAAGCAATCAATCCAACCTTATAATGTTTGGGGGATTAAGTATTCAACTTTCAACAGGGATCAAAAAGGATTCTTCTGTCACATACCCCTTCCACATGGTATGATCTCTCTTCAATTAGTTTTTCTTGAAACCAAAACCCTAGCCTATCACATAGATGGAGTCAAAATTAGCAATGAATTGGAGAAGCTAAAAGAGGTATTTCCCCATGTAACATTAGTGAAGGTTTGTCACTATGGATGTATATCAAATTAAGAATTGCATCTGAGGTGAGTACATAACACTCACACCCAGATCCAAATATTACATCATTCTAATTCCCATGACACCTATAATAAATACACTATGGAGGAAAATGTTTGTGTTTCACTACTAATTTAATTTGTATTGTCATACCAAGCAACTAACTGAGAACATAAGAAACAAGCATTACAAGCCTATCTAACCATAGCTACGAAACATAATGGATATACAAATCTGAGAAGGATTGGGATAAAATACCTCAAAATAATATCAAACCTAAAAGCCTTAAATAGCTAATAAAATATTTTTGGAACGTGCTCAACCATGAAAACAAAATTTCTAAAACCCAAGTCATTTATGGGTAACAGTTATCATGAACTATTTAAATTGAAATAACAAACTAAATGACATGGTGCATCCAAACGAGATACATTATCAGTAGATTTTAATTGAAATATCATTATCAAAACTTGTTTAGGTGGTAACATTTGAAACAAACTATCAAAATCAAACATTTATCATACACAATGCATAAAAAGTAACAGATAATTTTTCATGATGTGTGACTTAGTCCACACAATTACTAGTATCATTACTTGTAATGTAACACATCAAAACAAGTTTCTGGTAAAAATAACATTCTTATGATAGATATTCCGAGTCGGAATAAGTAACGATTATGTCCATAGTTGTCCTATGAACTTGAAACCTTATCACTTGCCTAAAATTAAGCTTACCCTATGTCCATAGTTGTCCTATGAACTTGAAACCTTATCACTTGCCTAAAATTAAGCTTACCCTTACTTCTAAAACACAAAAATGGGTTTTTTTTATACACTTTCCTACAAGTCTACCCTCCCAGCTTGACATTACAAAATAGGGTAAGTATCTACTTCTGAAGTATTATCTACAAAACTGGGGTTGTAACTCGTATACCCTAATAGTCATATGTTGTGAACTGAGCAAGCCATTTAGAATCCCTCACTGGCATGAGCTGATACATCCTCTTGAGGAAATCATAGACGGTCTTCGTGTGAAAACGATGCATCTAGTACCCAGGCTTGTGAATATTTGGTATAAATGGAAGGAGCAACAAACCGTGTAGTCGGGGAATACCCTCTCCTAGCCATGCAACAACCAGTGCCACGTCCAAACCCAGGAGTAAAGAAGGCTTAAATATACGCTAGGTCAACTATAAAATCATATTCTTACTGACATATAAATCTAGCATTCACTTGGTGTCTCTCGCTTGTGGCCACAAACTCTAAAACCAAAACCATCTTTACAACTTTTATGGTTAAAGGATCTGGATTCTGCAACAACCCCCTCAGTCACCTGTCAGTAACCAGACCAAGAAACACCAACTGGGTTATGAAGATAGGGGTCTCCATCCTTTGCTTCTCTCTGATCTTTGGTATTAACGTTATGACTAAAAACTATGACAGAAAGCAATATAACCCATTTCAAATTTGATACTACGAGACGAAGGCATGGAAACTAGAGCGCATTGCGAAACACGTGCCTCTGGTCGTATCAATCCCAACTCTACCATTTCATCATAAGCGAACAAGGCTTAAACGATTTTAGGTAATGCTCAAGGATGTATATTGCAACATAAGGCCTAATCTTAAGGCCGACGTGAAACCCTGGCCTCGGCTCTCCTAAGGAAATAAGGTAAGTATCAATAATACACTCAAGCATGTGGTAGGTCCCTTAGTCATTTCATCTGCTCGGCTTGGAGGATGAAATACATCGTCTGGTACAGATCAATAAATGCAAAGGACCAATTCTTTAAACATGTTCATTTATTCTGGTCATAGCTATGTGATTTATTTTCAATCTCAATTGGATATAATTTGAAGAGTGACTTTATAAGCAAAGACATGGAAATAATTTTTTTCTTAAAAGCAATTTAGCCCTATTCTACTCATATTTTTTGCTTGATTATTTTTTACATTAGATGCAATATTTTCCAAAAGATTTGTAATGTGGCATGTGATATTTTATATCAAGCATATATACATGGTCAAACACTAATTACACTCAATAAAGAAAGTCCTATCATAAATCTGCTATGTTTTAAAAAATGCATTGTATTCTACCATGGACAAAAATCAATAAGATAATTATATTAATGTATTCAATAAGATAAATCCAATGATAATCTATGTATGCTTTCCTCAAATGATTTAGTGTAAACTTGCCTAAATGTTGATTTAATTTAATGTGCCATTAGTTGAGGCAAAGCGTACAAAGTTGCATACATGAAAAATTGTATAGTGCATCCTTTGTTTTTACAACTACAAATGTAGATAGGGTAAGTTGTTTAATCTTGTAAATATCTCATGCCCTTTGTATACTTAGTTGATTATAGGATAAGGAATTTTGTGTTGTAAACATACTGCATGCAAATCGAACATTTAAACTATTTGAAAAAATAACTCAAAGGAGATGTTCGAACAATATATTCAAAGATAAAAAAGGCAAAACAATGATGAAATTTCTTTACTTATGCTGCACTTTTATAATGCAATAGCCACAATGGGTTAAGCCAAAAATATGCATCAATAGAATAATAACATTCTCTTGAAAGTTCACAATATATAGAAATATTTAGTCGGAGGTGAAATCCATATAGTATTAGCCATTGTATTTGAATTAAGTTTCATTATATGATTAGGTCAAACGTGGCAAACTTTGGTTTTATCCATAATCTAAAGCATATGCTTTTCAAACATATGATGATAATTTTGATGCTTACGCATTTGGATTGGACCTCCATGATATAATCTAAAGGTTACCCTTTAATACAATTTTTCCTTTTTTGGAGCCTTTCATAATATTAAAACAAAATAACATCGTAGTCATAAACATGTAACTTTGCATGTATTGTAAGTGAGGTAGCATTAACAATGGTTGACATGGAAAATAATCCTGGCATAGTACAAATTTTGACATCGCATGAACATCACGAAATGACATAGATCTTTATAGTTCAACAGATGAGTATGACTAGTGTGACACTTTGTAAGTTGTTCCTAATCCTAATCAGATTGTTTTATTTTTTGTTTACCATGTTAAACCAAATCTTATTGTATAAATATTTTCTATTTCAAAGAAATGATTGTTGATATAGAATGATTGTTCTAAATTGTCATTGGTAAAGAATACTATCATAAGCTTATTATTTTTTATTTCTAAAATATTCCTTACTATATTTATGTTGAAAACCTAACAATGAATTTTTTTATTAACATACAACACAAACATTTATTTGCCTGAAGAGCTCAAGCATTAACCATGCAAAAAAACACTAGTTCTTGTATGATTTAACAATGCACAAAAATTTCAAATAAGAACTAAAACAATGACCACTTCACCAAAATACATGCACATGTATAACAATAAACTCAATTACCTCATAATTTAAATCGCTTATGTCAGATGAACAGTTTACTCTTATTAGAGTCAAGTTTCTCAGAAAGTTTATCTTTTCTCTACCATTCATAAATTTTTACAATGAACCCACTTTGAGTGAGAACATTGATAAAATTGCAAATACATATATGCAATAATACATAGAAAAAGTACCTCTTTTGTGTACCCATTGCACACCAAGGTGTGATTGCTAGTAATAAGTATGAGTATCATCATTTTGGAGAAAGTATATTAAGGAGGGAAAAATATATGACAACCATGTTAATCACAATGTTAAATTTAAATCATAATATTACATTTCAACAATAGTGTGTGATGGCGATAGTAATAAATAAAATATTAATATGGAATATTAGAAATTAATATTAATATTAACATTACGGATGGAGCGGAGCGCGGGCATGGGTGGGAGAAGGTTTGGTTTGAAACTCTTTGAGTCTAGAGGCGATGAGGACTCAAATTCGAAAGATGATGATGGTGGAGGCTAGAGGGAGGCGTTTGGTTGGCATATGGAGTTCTTCCCTCTACTGACAGACTATCTTTTGGGCCCATTCCTCATCGCTGCTGGTGCTGAGGAGGGCAATGTGGTTGAGAATGATGGAGGAATTTGGGTGGCTGAGAGGCCTCTTCTGGTCTCCCTTTTTGCCTGGGATGTGGATGATGGTAAGGATGACTGTTGTGCCAACTTTTTGAATCCAACACAAGCTATAGATGTTGAATGTGGTGTGATCGATGACCCTGTTGGCTATTGGGTGTCCTCACTACATTGGCTTCTTAAGGTTGGCGTTGGTCTTGGTCTCTTGGCGGGTTTCTTTCCTACTGTTGCTTTTGAAATTTATGTGGAGGCTAGTGATGGGAACTGGCATGCATTTTTCTTATGGCTGCTTTCCTGGCTGAGGGTGTGCGTTGGTCTTTTTGAGGTTGGCTAGTTGCAGAATGAGCTTATTTTTGCTCTAACTCAATGTAGTTGAAGGGCTTGGGGTTTCTCAGTGTTGGCTTGTTCCGTTTCTTGTTTTTCCTTTGTCTTCCTTCGCTTCTTCCTGATGCTTTTTGGGTGGCTCTTTGTTGTTTTTTGGTTGCTCTCTCTGTAGGGAATGTGGGAGTGCATTGGTTGCTTTAAGGAAGTTTGGTTGTTGCTTAGGCCTTTTTTTGTCCCTATTCGGCGTAATAGGGAGGCTTGGGGGTTTCTTTTATTGGCCTGCTCTGCTTCTAGCTTCCTCCTTGCTGGCTTGTGGGCTGCTTGCGTGTTTTTGTACCCTGAGTGTTCTTTGATGCTTGTGTGTTTTTTGGGGTTGTTGGTTGTTAGTGTGGTTCTGATGTTGATTTGGGATGGGTTGTCTCTGCCCTATTGTTTTGTGGATGCCATTAAGTTTCTTATGGAGCTTACATGGTTATGTCCTTCTCCCCTATTTTTGGTGGGGTTCTTTTGGCTAGGATGAGTGTTTTTCTATTTTCCTAGTGGTTGTCTTTGGTTAGGGGTGCTTCTATCTTTCCTTCTTCAGATGGGATCTCTGCTCAATTAGAGGTGGTGAAGGAGCTTGTTTTTTTGAGCTTGAGGACATTGCTGAAGTTTTACTCACCTGTGGTGCATGCTTTGGGTTCTTTTCTATTGATGATTTGCTGGCTAAAGGGTTTTGCTGTTTTGGATTCTTTTTAGATTAGTTGTGGCCTTGTTCTCTTAGCTGGGTGGTTCTCATGTTTTAATCCTAGACCCTAGATGGTTTTGTTCCTTATATAGGGTTCTCCAAAGGAGGCTACAGATGCATGCATGGCTACTGTGTAGGATTATTCCTTTGGTCCTATGGAGGAGGTACCCCCTTAACAGTTGTTCTTATTGAGGTGGGTAGTTCTCCTATGGAGGTGGAGGGTGAGGGTGTTGGTGATGCCTGGCTATGGTGGTTTTGTTGATCATATCCTCCTTTCCAATAGAGGGGAGCTCACTCCTTTAGAGGTGGAGTTGGAGTTGGTTTCATTTTACCAGGTGAGTCTCTGCTGCTATGAAGCTGATTTATGGTAGTTTTCAGCAGTGGATTACAAAGTCCCTATTGAGGTGGGGTGTTTGGTCTTAATGGTGGTTTATACCACTGTATTATCTGTGCTTTTAGTGATGATTATATTTCTTGGCTCAGTGGTGTCTTCCTTGAGTAGCGGGTTTGCTGATGCTTGGCATATGCAGGCTAGTTTTTTGTGTAACTGATAGGGTTTCTGGTCTCAATTCAAAACTAGTTTGTTTAAGGGTTTTTGGCCCTTGATTGTTTGTAAGATGCAACGTGTGTAGTCCTATTAATATTTTAGAGGCTATTGTGGTGTTGTTGTAGGTCTATGGTTCATCTTTTTTGCAGCTTGCTTTCCTTTGTAAAAGGTTCTGGGCCCCTTCAAAACCCGTATTTTACCCCTAATCAAAAGCATTACTATTATAAATAATGTTAATACAAATAATGTTAATGAGTATAATTTAATATTAATATCAAGAGGAATAGTAATGTGTAATGTCCCCTTTTGGGATTGGCCTAAATCTTTCCCTAGAATCACAAGATTAATGTAGTTAGGGTTATAACTTACCACTTAATTGCCTCAAGAAAGATAAATCTTGGTTTAGGTCTTGCAATCATGTTAGATAATATTGGAAATACAATTCATATGATCAAAACATAACAAATTCCTTGTCTATTAAGCTATACAGAATACATAATTATTTCAAGATTATCTAAACTACCAATATTCATAATGCATAGTGGAAGTCTTTAATCATAAGAGGACTTGGATGAGAAGCATGAGAAGTCTTCCTGAAGCTATCCATCTAAGCCTAAGAGCATGAGCGTCTGACCAAGACTACCCACCCCTTGGCCCCAAGCAGTACAAACGCTCGACCAAGACTATTCCACCCTCAGAGTGGCATGCTAGTGGATACACTTGTATCTTCTTTTCCTATCCATGTTGTCTTGTTCATCCTCCTTATGATTGAGACTCCTTAAATCCATCCTAACAGTCAATCATAGTTTGGCTTGATAGGAAATTCTTGAAAGGATTGCTTGTAAACTACTCAACCCATCTAAGCCCAAGAGCACGAGTATTTGACCAAGACTACCCACCTCTTGGCCCCAAACGACAAGAATTTCTGACCAAGACTATTCCACCCTCATAGTGGCATACTTATCATGGGACGCCCGTAAACAACATTCTCATAACTTGCTTCCTTCAACCTTACATATGATTGCTTAAAGAAAATCTAATGAGCAAGAATATATAAGGAATCAACTTATGAGACTCAATAATTGCTGCAAGCATCATTATTGCACAATTGTAAATTATATATATATATTATCCATGTATATATATTCATATATATTATAATTTACATTATATTTAAAATGCCTACTACATACTGTACTACTATTGTTTTGAATGCAATTTCAATTACATTTGCTGATCTCTCCATAATAGACTTATTCATTTCCTGATTACAGATATATATTCCCCCTTCCCCTCTACACATAGTCCCTATTTCAATTTATATCCTCATGAAAAGGATCAATTATGTGAAGGGAGGCATCCTTTCATTTTTAATCACCTTTTAGCTAATCGTTGCCTTAACATTGTCTTATCTAATAATTCTTTAGACTAATCGATGGTTTCAATACTGACCACTTCTCTTAATATATTAATCATTATCCACCTATATATTTAATTGTTGCCTTAGACATTCATCCTTGCTGTCTTTAGTTTTTTTTTTATTGCTGCTTTTGTATCACTATGATTCCATAAGGATATTCTACCTTAGTTAAAATATTAATATCAATTGTTGCTTTAATCTTTTTGAAGGCATCGTTGGTCTTCTAGGAACCGTTGGTTCTTAATGGTTTGATTTAGATTATTTGTTTAATAACATAATCTTGGTAAGAATAAGTGTAATGTCTATTTGATAGTTAATAACATTTATAATTATAATATAACATAATCTTGGTTAGAATAAATAAAATGTCTATTTGATAATTATGTTTATTTTGAGAATAACATTTATAATTATAATATTATCATTATAATTTATTATAATTAGAATGATCTTTTAGATTACATCTATTATTTTATTTTTGATGTTTATTTATTGTATTTTTAATATTTCGTATTAAAGTATGATAGCAATAAATTATCAATACATTTATTATCTTATTTTAATAGGTTACAATCTTGGGGGGATATGACAGTCCTCTGCTCCCAAATTTTCTTGTCCTCAAGCAACTTAATATCTCGGCTACTTTCGTGAGGATATTAGTTTTGAATCTATAGTTTTACCTTATTACTCATTTCATGTTCCATTTTTTTTTATTTAATTGGATGCTATCATCTTTCTTCTACTTTAGGTTAGTATCTTGGAAAAGTATTTGATTTATTGAATCATACCAATTTATCTCAAGGTTGAATTCACTGGATATAGAAGTGAATACACCAATTTGTAGGTTACATGTATTTTATTGTTTTTAATTACATAATAATTTTTATTTTTTATAAAAGAGGGGTAAAAACTTTTATTAATCAACAAGAGAGGTACAAAGAATTAGGAAAAATAAAACCCCGAAGGGTCCCCAAGACAACAAGCAAGAGATCAAGAATCATTAATGCGACATTTCACATCCTCAGTAACCCAACCCTCCAAATCCTGGGCAAGGTCCCTCGGTAAACTGTCCCAATCATCCACCAACCACGTCCCATTCTTCTCAGAAGCCAATTTTGCCAGCCCATCAGCCACCGTGTTCCACTCACGAGGGATATGAGAAAAAGTGACTGAATCCAGTAAATCACCAAGGTTGGCAATTTGTTCTGCCACCACCGCCAAATGCCAACTAACAACATCAAAGTGTCGTCCATTTATCAAGTCAACCACCACCTGAGAATCAGATTCACATATAATTTGTTTCCAGTCGAGAGCGTATGCCCTCTTCAAGGTTGAAAGAATCGCCAAGGCCTCCATAAGGTTATTGGAGTGTTGTCCCATATACTCTGAGAAAAAAAACACAACCACCCCAGAACTATCTCTGCCCACCCCACCAATACCAGCGTGCCCAGGATTACCTCTTGAAGACCCATCAGTGTTGATTTTCAAGACACCAGTGGGAGGAAGCATCCAATGCCCTCCTTTGAAGACCTTCTCTCTAGAGCACCTGCCCCTCCCAACCTTGAGCCTTCCAGTACTACCAACAGGAATCCCCAACTTTTGAATTACCCCTATATCTCCAGGATCAATTGGAACAAACAAATCACATTTAGCTTGTAACGTCTCTTGAAGAGCCCTGAGAATGCGAGCCCAAACTTGGTCCACCTGTAACTTTCTATCTAGAAAAATCCTTCGATTACGCTCCAACTAAATCTGCCAAATAATTAGACTAGGGCCAATAGACCAAGCAGTGCGCAAAAATGAAGTCTTTGTCGTAGTAGGTCTAGCATTCTTCCAGAACTCGCTAAGAGATGAATGATGCTGACAAGACATATTCCAAGCCCCCCACCAAAAGTGCCAAATAGTCCTAGAAAAGGGGCACTGGAAGAAAAGATGAGAAACAATCTCAACATCTTTGAGACACAGATAGCAAAAAGAGGGACCTTGGAAGCCCCGCTTGCATAGGTTGTCCCATGTCAGGCACCTGCCATACACCACCAGCCAAGAAAAAAATTTACATTTTGGCTAGGAGAATTTATTCCAAATGTTCTTCCACCAAGGAACCTCAACATTGCCTAAAGCCTGTCTACCCAGAGCATGATACCCTGAAGCAACAGAGTACTTCCCTTTAGGATCTGAGCCCCAAGCCAACACATCCCTCTTTAGAAGAGAACAACACACTCTACCAGCTAAAATGGAGGACAACTCCCTCCTATCCTCCAAGGATCTGCCCAAAGGCCACTCTTGCATATCCTTCCACTGATAAATGACAGTTTGCCCCAAGGCCTAAGGGGCTTTGAAGTCCATCACTCTGCTCCAGCCAGCTTGAACAAAAATCCTGCTTAAATTCTCCAAGTGAGGATGTGAGGAGAGGATAGGTGGGAAGCCATCCCAAGAGTCAAGCCAGAAGAGAGCATCAGAACCTCTATTGCAAATCCAGAACAAGCTTTTCTTAACGAGCGAAGCTCCCCTCTTGAGAGTTTCCCAGATCATAGACCCTCTTCCCAAAAGACTAAAGCGCGGAACCTCAGCGCCATCCACCTCCCCAAGATACTTGAAGGTAAGAATATTGGCCCAGGTTTGATGTTGATGAGAACACCACCTCCAAAACAACTTAGCTACCAACACTTGTCCATTCCAATCTGCTCTACGCAGTCCCAAGCCACCATCCTGCTTCGGTCGACAAACAACTTCCCACTTTCTCGAGAGGAGATTACCCGACCACAAAAACTGCCTACAAAGCCCCTCAAAATCATTGATGAAACTTGAAGGGGCAGTCATCACAAAACATCTGTATATAGGTAGAGCTTGCACAACAGATTTTAAAAGAGTGACTCTGCCCCCCGTTGATAACCACCTATAGGTTCAATGACAAACTAGTCCTCATAATTTATCAATCACCTCCTACTAAAAACGCCTAGGAGGTGGGCGCACATCCAGAGGGATACCCAGGTAGGTAAAGGGGAGATTCCCCACCTGAAACCTTAAGATCCTGGCAATACGTTGTTGAATAAGCCTGGGGGTATTAAAGAAATAAATGCAAGACTTACTTTCATTAATGTGTTGTCTAGAGGTAGCCAAATAGCAATCCAAAGTCTGACGCAAAACAACCGCTTCTGCCACCTTAGCAACCCCCATCAAGGTAGAGTCATCCACAAACTGAAGATGTGTTTGAGGAGCAAGGGAGTTGTTCCAATTCCATCCATGTATAAGCCCAGCTGCAACCTGCGACTTGATGAACCTCCCCAAACCTTCAGCCATCAAAATGAATAGATAAGGGGATAAAGGGTCTCCCTGTCAAAGACCTCTTGAGGCACCAAACAATGCAGAGGATTCCCCATTTATGAGAACTGAAAAGGAGGGCGTCTTTACATAGCACATGACCCAATTGATCCACTCATTGAACCCAAAGGCTCCAAGAATTTTGATCAGAAAGCCCCGATTGACCCTATCATAGGCCTTTGACATGTCCAGTTTTATAAACATAGCCTTCTCCCTTGAGGAGGCCATAGAATGAATAGCCTCCGCCGCAATCACAACTCCGTCGAGAATCTATCTACCCGCTACAAATCCCCCTTGTTCCTCTGAGATTAGCTTATCCAACCAAGGCTTCAAGCGCTCAACAATTAGTTTTGTGATGATTTTATACACCACATTACACAAAGCAATTGGACGAAAGAGATCTAAAGAATCGACACCCTCACGCTTTGGAATGAGGGCAAGAAAAGTGGCATTCATAGCTCTCAACATTTGCTTATTCCTTAGAGATTCTTGCACAACCTCCAGTAATTCAAGCTTGATCACTTCCCAAAATTCCTGATAGAACTCAATAGGGAACCCATCAGGACCAGGAGCCTTCCCCTTTTTTCAGCTGAAACACCACATCCTCTAACTCCTTCAGAGAAATTGGATGAAGAAGAGAGGCATTCATATCCATTGTAACCAAAGGAGGGATACAAGCCAGGATAGAGTCTTCCTTCTCAATGGGCAGCAGGGTATCTTCAGAAAAAAGATTAGAGAAGAAACAAACAGCCTCACTAGAAATTTCCAAAGAGGAAGAAAGAACAGATCCCGCAGAAGAACGAAGAGAAGAAATAGTATTACCCTGCCTTCTAGCCTTTACCGCATTATGGAAGAAGGAGGTATTCTTATCCCCTTCCTGAAGCCAATCAATACGAGCCTTCTGCTTCCAAAAAAATTCCTCACGAAGCTCCCATTCCTCAAGAACTTTGACTGCTTCCTCCTCTAACCTGCTCAAAGCCGCATCAAACCTGTGCTCCCTGATCTGCTTGGTGATAGAATCCAGATGCTCTTGGACAACCCTTTTCTGCTGGAAAATGTTGCCAAACTAATGCTTATTCCAATACTTTAGTTTATACTTCACATATTGAAGTCTTTTCATAAAAGTGTACATCACTATCCCAAAAGTTGGTCGACCTTCAGCCCACTAGTTAGACACTAAGTCAAAAAGACCCTCCTCCCTAAGCCACATAATCTGGAATTTAAAAGTCTGCTTTTTAGAACCACCAGCCAAGCGAGCAGAGAACTTGATTGGCCAGTGATCTGATCCTCACCAATCCAAGATTTCAGAGTTTATTAGCCATTTGTCACTAACCCAAAAATTGGATACTAGGAACCTATCCAATCTTTCAGAAATAGCTTCTTCCCCAAGTCTCCTATTATTCTAGGTAAATGTGCCATTTACAGGTTTGATATCCACAAGCCGAAGATAGGCCATGTTCTCCCTCAGAAGATCAGAGGATGCGTCCAGACAAGGCACACCCCCCCCTTTTCTCCTCAAGAAAGACAATTGCATTAAAGTCACCAGACATGATCCAAGGTAAAAAGGGGTCCAAAGATCTCAAAAAATTTATATGAGACCATAAAAGACTCTTACCAGGAACATCCGATGGAGCATAGATATTGGATAAAAAAACTCTTTCCCTGGTCTCCAAACTTACCGCAACAAGAGAGATGGAGAATCTACTAGAAAACCACCAAATAGGAGAGATTCGTTGAGGATCCCAGAAGTAGGCAAGACCTCCAGAGCTCCCCAATGCCCCCACACATTAACAAAGACCTCTATTCCAAATTTTAGAAGCACTTTGCATCATACTATCAACAGATAACTTAGTTTCTTGGAGAAAAACCAAATCCGGAGAATGAGCTCGAACTAAATCCTGAATAGCCTTTTGTCTAGGGATGCTATTCATACCCCTCACATTCCATGAAAGCACAATCATCGCAAAGGTTGAGAACAGTGAGTATCCAAGGTCTTCACTGACCTAGTTTCAACCAACATCTCACCAGCCAACTTAACTTTTTCTTGATCTTTCTTCCTACCCACCTTTTGGGACTTGTCAGGAGTACCCTTTTTTAGAGACTTCTGATGCACACCCAAAAGATGAGAAGAAGCATAAACTTTACTCTTTGCAGAGCTTCCAGAACCTGAACCTCCAGCTACACCCACTCCAACATCAGCAGAGACCAAAGAAGTACCAGTCCCCACACACAAATCCCCAAGCCCTGCCTTAGGGGAAAGAAAAGAAGAATCTTTTACTTCCCCGAGAATCGTCGGAGGGATAGAGGCTGAAGACATAAGAGCCATAGGCTCCGGATTGTGAGAAGTAATTGGGTTATCTCCCACATGCATGTCAGAAGAGACCCCCTCCTTGTGAATTAGTTCATTTAGTGCTTCAAACTTGTTGAAAACCTCCTCCTCCTGGTAGTCTCGAAAAGTCCTCTTCATCCCTTGACCTTTATTTCATGTCCTACTAGGTACAAACCCATCATTATCCAGAGTCACCCCCTGCATGGGTCCTTTTCCCTTCTAAAATCCTAACCTTGAAGAATCCTTCCCATTCCTTGAGTTACCCACACCAGAAGCACATGTACACCTTCTTTGAAGATGACCATACTCATGGCATAACCGACATCTAAATGGCAGGGTTTCATAATCCAAGGGTTGTGTCCATGAACTAGATCTCACTGTTAGATCAATAGAATCGGGCAAAGGTTGACTCAAATCAGTCTCCACACAAACACAACCATAGGAAAAGATCTTCTTCTCCAATGTTTGCTGAGAGAGACCAATCGGCTTACCCAATACCATTGCAATAGATTGAAGAATATCACTCCTCCATCATTCAAGCGGCAGTCGAGGTAGACGAACCCACACCGGGACCTTGGTCAGCAACTCCTCCGCTGAGATGAAACCAACATGCCATGGTTTAATGAAGAAGTCAACTTGATTGTAGAAGTAAGGGCCACCCTCAAAAGCCCTATTTCTATCTGAAATGCATGAGAAATCCACCGGGAAGAAGTTATTTGCAGCAAGCAGGATCTCAAAATCCCCCTCTAGATTCCAAGTCTTTCGAATCAAAGGTTCGAGGAAGGGTAAAGAGACCCACATTCCCAGAAACATACAGATTAGAACATGCTTACTAAAATATTCAAGATCTTCTACCACTGCCTCCTTTTGAATAACCACCACTGGTTGGGCTTAAGCCCTCTCCAAACAACCATTTACCTTTTGCACTTTAAAACCATTGATCCTGGACAAACCCTCATGCGAAGAAGAGGGATTGAAAACCCCATCCCCAACCTCCATCATAAAATCATCTCTTTTCACCTCCTCTAAGCCACCCTACAAATCCATGAACTCCACTCCAGATGTCCTTAAACCAAACCCCACCCCACACAAGAGCCCACCCACATCAAACCCCGACGACCCCAAAAAAAATAGTAAATAGGGATCCACGATTCGCTGCCCCCCAAATAGAACCACACACATCATAAGGCTTTTAGAAGAGCTCTGGATAGACACCATAACTTGAAACAAAGTCTTACACAGCCAAAGAGCAGAAAGGAGAACAAAAAATAAAGAAAGGAACCCCCCTGAACGCAGCAAACACCCCCACTCCAGACAACACCTTAACTCCACCGATCCAAATGGGAGAACACGCATGCAACAGAGGAAACGAGCATGCAGGCTAGGCCTCACAGGCCGCAGGCACCCAATGAGACAGTCTCCCACATATTCAAAAAACTATATTGAAATAATACAAATCTTTCTAAATTTTTCATTAGACATATCTTAAAGATCAATTTATCAATTTATTTCTTAAAGATCAATTTAAATACTATAATCATATTGTATAATTTTTTAATTGATATATACTTTCAAATAAGTAATGAATATATATATAGACCACACATCAATATACTTTAATTTTTTTGCACGATTTAAAATCAACCTAAAAAAAATCTTAAATTATGGTGATCAAATATAAGAAGAGTAGTAACATATCAATCTTAGAATCTATCTTTTAAACTATTTTTTAGTTGTCTCTAAATATTGTTAAAGAAAAAATCATTCATATTCTATTTTAAAAAATAATGTATATTGTAGAGAAATATTTTAAATTTAAAACTTTATTGAAGAAACTATTTTACAAAAATACAACTTAGATATACAATCTAATATAAAAGCTTCCCATAATAAGTGCATATCTAAAATAAATTTAAAATTATAAAATTAAATACAAAGAACATATAATAAATTTATTATTACATAAAAATAAGTTTTCAAATTAATATATTAAAATAACCATACTTATATTTAACAAATTAGTGCACACTAAATTTTATCATAAAATTAAGGTTATGGTTCAATTAGAATTCTAAGATAAAGTTAGAAGTTAGGGTTAGGGTGATTGGATTTAGATCAGGGTTATAATTAGGGGCTAATGTTCAATAAAAGATAGGGTTAGGGTTGGGGTTAGAGATGAATTAGGAATAAGGTTAGGGTTAGGGATCAATTAGGGCTATGGTTACATTAGGGTTAGGGCCTTGATTAGGGTTTAATTGTGGTTAGTGTTAGGTTTGGGTTCAATTAGGGTTAGGGTTAACATTAGGGTTATATGATATAACTTCGGGTAAAGGTTATTGTTAGGGTTAGGAACAATTAGGGTTTGGGTTAGAGTTGGGGTTCAATCAGGGCTAGAGTTTAATTAAGGTTAGGGTTCAATTAGGGATAGGGTTATGATAGGGTTAGGGTTTTTATTAGAGTTTAATTATGGTTATGGTTAGGGTTCATATTAGGGTTAACATTAGAACTCAACAAGGGTTAGGAACAAATAGAGTTTGGGTTAGGATTGGGGTTCAATTAGAGATAGAGTTTAATTAGGGTTATGGTTCAATTAGGGTTAGGGTTAAGGTGAGGGTTAGGGTTTAATTAGGGTTAAGGTTTGATTAGGGTTAGTGTTCACTTAGGGTTACATTTAGGGTTCAACTATAATTATTTTAATTAGGGTTATGGTTAGGGTTAGGGTTCAATTATGATTAGGTTAGGGTTGAATTAGGGTTAGAGTTGGGGATAAATTAGGGATAGGGTTTAATAAGGATTATAGTTCAATTAGGGTTAGGGTTAAGGTGAGGGTTAAGAACAAATAGGGTTTGGGTTAGAGGTAGGGTTCAATCAGGGCTAAAGTTTAATCAAGGTTAGGGTTCAATTAGGGATAGGGTTATGATAGGGTTAGGGTTCTTGACTAGAGTTTAATTATGGTTAGGGTTAAGTTAAGTTTCAATTAGGGTTAGGATTAACATTAGGGTTATATGATATAGCTTAGAGTAAAGGTTATGGTTAGGATTGGGGTTAGAGTTAGGACTCGACTAGGGTTAGGAGAAAATAGAGTTTGGGTTAGGTTTGGAGTTCAATTATGGGTAGAGTTTAATAAGGATTATGGTTAAATTAGGGTTAGGGTTAAGGTGAGGGTTATGGTTCAGTTGGAGTTAGGGTTAAAGTGAGGGTTAGGAACAAATAGAGTTTGGATTAGAGTTGAGGTTGAATAAGGGCTAGAGTTTAATTAAGGTTAGGGTTCAATTAGGGATAGAGTTATGATAAGGTTGGGGTTTTTTATTAGAGTTTAATTATGGTTATGGTTAGGGTTCATATTAGGGTTAACATTAAAACTCAAAAAGGGTTAGGAACAAATAGAGTTGGGGTTAGGATTGGGGTTCAATTAAAGCTAGAGTTTAATTAGGGTTATGGTTCTATTAGGGTTAGGGTTAAGGTGAGGGTTAGGGTTTAATTAGGGTTAAGTTTTGATTAGGGTTAGTGTTCACTTAGGGTTATGGTTAGGGTTCAACTATAATTATTTTAATTAGGGTTATGGCTAGGGTTAGGGTTCAATTATGATTAGGTTAGGGTTAAATTAGGGTTAGAGTTGGGGTTAAATTAGGGATAGAGTTTAATAAGGATAATGGTTCAATTAGGGTTAGGGTTAAGGTGAGGGTTAAGAACAAATAGGGTTTGGGTTAGAGTTAAGGTTCAATCAAGGCTAGAGTTTAATTAAGGTTAGGGTTCAATTAGGGATAGGGTTATGATAGGGTTAGGGTTCTTGACTAGACCCTAACACTAAACCCTAGCCCTAATCATAATAATAAATCTAAACCAAACCCTAACCCTAATGCTAACCCTAACCATGATATAAACCCTAATCCTAAATGCTAACTCTAATCATAACCCTAAATATATTAATTTATTCAATGTGTTACGCATGTCGCGACTGCTACTAGCAAATATATAACCTATATATAAAATATGCCGACATGTATCTGAGGCATTTAATTTTTTCATCATTCAACTTTAATAAAAATTAAAGTTGAAAAAATTCAATGCCTCAAGATACATCTCGGCGTATTTTATATATAGGTTATATATTTGCTAGTTATAATTAACTAAATGTAAAAGAATTTAAAATTTAAAAGAACCGCTAAAATAAACTTTCCTCCAATCGCACACTGACCGTCAAATTTAAAGCAGGACAGACTTTTATAGTTTTTTTTTTTGTTTTTAACGTCCTTTTATATTTATTTTCTGGCTAAATATAGTGAAAGACTGTTATAAATAGGAGAAATGCCATTAAATAATCCTCCCATCGAATTGTCTCTCTCCCTAAACCTAAACTCAACTCTTTGATTTTCGGATATATTGACATGGCAACCACGAAAGTTTCTGCTGCACTGCACTTTACTGTTGTTTTGATAATGCTTTCTTTCTCTGCAGTTTTTTGTCAAGCTATTCGAAATCCCACAGCAGAAGTTGCATGCGGCAGGTCCGACAATAATAACAATATCAGCACCTTCTGTGAAGGGATGCAGGGGATTCAATTCTCAAATGTTTCAAAGTTTGCGTCAAGCTCTTCCTCGCGTGGATTTTCAAGCTCTTCGTCGCGTGGATCTTCAAGCTCTTCTTCGTCGCGTGGATCTTCAAGCAGAGGAAGAGGGAACCCCAAATCTTCTGAAGAGGGTGGATCTTCAAGCAGAGGAAGAGGGAGCCCCAAATCTTCTGGCAGTTCAGGTTATGGATCATATTATGCTCACACAAGTATGAGTTCCCCACTTTTTCTTACTCACCCATCTCTGCAGGCTATGTTTCTGGTTTTCTGCTCCACCTCATTTCTTTTCATCCCTTTCAGCTCTTGAAAGGGTTTCACTTTAAATCTGGAATTTAGTCTTTGTAATCTTTTGAATTCCATGAGTCTCGGACCCTGTTTTGAATGTTGTTATATTTTAGTTGTTTAGGGTTTGAGAGTATTATCTAAATTTTTTTGATGTGTTTGGAATATTGGTATATGTATATATTTTTTAAAAAATTACTATTAATTGTGAAATGTTTTTTAATCTGTATTCAGTGAAATACTGTGCGCTGTAATTTTACTTTCTCTTTTTTTTTTTTTGTTATTTTAAATTTTATATGCATTATTTTTATTATACAAATTTATATTTTTTCTTGAAAAAGCAAAGAGTGCTGGTATTAAATTTTATATTTAATAAAAGAGCACCGACGAAATCTACCGACTACCTTTGTAACCCACCAAGAAAAATCAAGTAAAAGCTAGAAAAAAAAATAATAATAATGACCAAACCGGAAAAAGCAAATTATAAAAAAAACGAAATAAAAGAATTTGAACAGAATACGTTGGGCATGAGAAAAGTTTAAATGAAACAATTACGTTAAATAATTATTAGGACTCCATTTAAAAAGACATGCATGGCCACATGGCTCCGCACACAGGCTAAAAATGACACTTGGCATAGCACACGGAAAAAATGGCCATGCATAGACGCTTGGCAAACCGTATACTTCAAACACGTTACAAGTGTGATAGCGTAGCTTGTAAGAAATCTCTGTATTAAATAATTTAAAATTGGGGAGTTATGGCTGTCA
The DNA here is from genome assembly GCA_007258455.2 of Sequoia sempervirens. Classification (NCBI taxonomy): domain Eukaryota; kingdom Viridiplantae; phylum Streptophyta; class Pinopsida; order Cupressales; family Cupressaceae; genus Sequoia; species Sequoia sempervirens. Next base: position 4,485,278 of record VDFB02322083.1, read on the forward strand.
AGAATCAAGAATTACGGTTCGAGGGTTTACTGTAACACAGCGGGACAAGCTGTCAAGCCCAGAGAATGTTAAGCATGGCGAATTCTCTTAAGATCAGATTTGTACTGATTATTGTGTTGATCACAGGGGCCTCTTTAATGACCTCTCAGTCCATCAACACAACAACAGAAGAGAGAAAAATCAGCAATCTGGAAATGAACATGAAGGGAGTTGTATTTTCTCAAAATGCTTCAATGCTATTTTCTTCTCAACATGCAATTGTAATGGCGGGGCGGCCTCCTCAAATGAAAAAGAAGAACAAGAAAAAGAAAAAGAAGAAGTCACCGCTACGTCCACGTGGCGGTACAAATAATCATCATCACAGGAATGGGGCGTCTCAAGAGGCTTATGGAGATCATGCAATTCTTTACATAGTCTTAACCCTTTTTTCATTTCTTTTCAGCTGTTCAAACGGAGGCATTTGTTTTTAAATTTTTACTTTTGTGTTGGAGATTTCAAAGAAAGTCAGGCGACAATCGTCTGCTCAGTGTAGGGAGAGAATTGTCTCGAATGTAATGGAGATTTAGAGTTTGAAGGCGATATACAATTGAGGAATTGATTCAAATGGAATATATGGCATGCCTAATTCACTGGATGATGATGAAAATATATATATTTGATGCCTTAACGGTGATGAAGAATACAAACAGAATACATATGTTTGATGTTTAATTCCATTTATTCGATGATGGTGAAGAATAATTGTTTGTATGAGAATGTTGTTAATGTATTTTTATATTATAATATATTACTGAATGTATTTTTTATTAAATATTAATGTCACTCTGTTGGTTAGCTTGTTCACTTCGTGCAAAACATTCCTTCTGCAGTTTCATCCACTTATGTTTTTGAATGAGTTGTATGAGGCATTTACAGAATACATTTAATCCATAATATATATATCTGCATAGAAGATAATTTAGAAAATTGCAGCAGTATTTACCGATAACAATCTGTGTATGTGTGTTTTCATTGTGTATGAGTATGACCAATATTTCTTTAGTTTTGAGTAAAAGTATTTCATTACAGCAGCAATTCAGTTTTCTTTCTTAAAACATTGTATTTAAGAAAAGTAAAGCACATATAAAATTTTCCACAAATTGGAATCAGAGGCAACTTCTTAATTTCTTTGAGTTGATTCATCATGGCTGGTGCGAGCAGCTACCTCACTCCGCTTCATATTCTTACTTTTTCAATAATTAAGTACTTTGACTATTAAAGAACTTTGATTATTGAAGTATTTAAGAGTTTTCCCTGTGGGATTTACTAGAGAATAATTTCCCTTAATCAGTTGACAAGGGAATATATAATGCTTTGGCACAAGTAGATTAGAAAGAAAGATGCAAAATCCATGTTCTTTCTCAAAACAAGCAATGGATGATTCAATTTTCCAAGAGTTCTAACAACTAGGGCTAATTACTGCAGATTAAATATCAAAATGGATATGGGTAAATTGTAAATCTCGAGAAGAAAATCCCAGAATTCCTAAATGATAGGATTTTGAGTTGAGGTGATATGTTTTTACCCTGTGCAGTGGGTGTTTTTAATCAATGTCTTCTGGAGAGACATTAGAAGATTAGAAAACTTAGAAAGATTTCAAAATAATTTGAAAGCTATGTAATATTTGACTGTTTTTAATCAATGTCTTCTGGAGAGACATTAGAAGATTAGAAAACTTAGAAAGATTTCAAAATAATTTGAAAGCTATGTAATATTTGACTCTCTTGTAGTTGCTATCGAAGATTCAAATGGATTGTCTGGGTTCTTTACAAACTTATGACCAAAGGTCGAATAGAATAGCCAATTCCTCTCTTAAGCAAGTATTCAAATCACAGCATAGTTTCATGTAGATGCATTAATAGCTAAGCAAGTATAGAATAGCCAATTCCTCTCTTAAGCAAGTATTCAAATCACAGCATAGTTTCATGTAGATGCATTAATAGCTAGCAATAAAGCCAATTCCTCTCTTAAGCAAGTATTCAAATCACAACATAGTTTCATGTAGATGCATTAATAGCTAGCAATAAAGGTAAAGCTAAAAGTTTTCAGAGCTGGAAGATACAAAGCAAGTATTCAAATCACAAGTATAGAGCAATCACAAGTATAGAGCAAGTGAAAATAGCATAGTATCATGTAGATGCATTAATAGCTAGCAATAAAGGTAAAGCTAAAAGTTTTCAGAGCTGGAAGATAAGAGTCTTAAGAGATGGAACATCAAAATTTTCAGAGCTGGAAGATACGAGTCTTAAGAGATGGAACATCAAGTAGACGCATTAATAGCTAGCAGGTAAAGCTCAAAGTTTTCAGAGCTGGAAGATACGAGTCTTAAGAGATGGAACATCAAGTTTTAAGAGATGTAATGTTATCAATTTATTTTTCATTGAAGAATTATTAATGCAGTGGTAAGAGGCGAAACAAATTAATAAAAATTAATAATTTTAAGGGTGGGGTCCCACCCATGGAGGGAGGCTTTATGAAAAGTTTCAGCCAGTGTTGTTAAAAAATTTTAAGAATTTTTTAAAGGTGGCGATCCCATGAACTTAGTAGCACAGTTTAGCTTAAAATATTAAGTTCCAAAATTTTAATTGGTTATCAAATAAAGGTAATAGTTTAAGAACGTAACAGTTGGAGAGGGAAGGTGGTATCTCTTTTGTCCTGTTAATTGGTTATCAAATAATGGTAATAGTTTAAGAACGAAACAGTTGGAGAGGGAAGGTGGTATCTCTCTTGTAAGTTTGTAAAGCTCAAAGTTTTCAGAGCTAGAAGATACGAGTCTTAAGAGATGGAACATCAAGTAGATGCATTAATAGCTAGCAATAAAGGTAAAGCTAAAAGTTTTCAGAGCTGGAAGATACGAGTCTTAAGAGATGGAACATCAAAATTTTTAGAGCTGGAAGATACGAGTCTTAAGAGACGGAACATCAAGTAGATGCATTAATAGCTAGCAGGTAAAGCTCAAAGTTTTCAGAGCTGGAAGATACGAGTCTTAAGAGATGGAACATCAAGTTTTAAGAGATGTAATGTTATCAATTTATTTTTCATTGAAGAATTATTAATGCAGTGGTAAGAGGCGAAACAAATTAATAAAAATTAATAATTTTCAGGGTGGGGTCCCACCCATGGAGGGAGGCTTTGTGAAAAGTTTCAGCCAGTGTTGTTAAAAAATTTTAAGAATTTTTTAAAGGTGGCGATCCCATGAACTTAGTAGCGCAGTTCAGCTTAAAATATTAAGTTCCAAAATTTTAATTGGTTATCAAATAAAGGTAATAGTTTAAGAACGTAACAGTTGGAGAGGGAAGGTGGTATCTCTCTTGTCCTGTTAATTGGTTATCAAATAATGGTAATAGTTTAAGAACGGAACAGTTGGAGAGGGAAGGTGGTATCTCTCTTGTAAGTTTGTTTGCGAAAAAAAACCTTAAAAGTTGAGATAATTGACAAATGACAAGTCCGTATGGACAGTCTCAAGTTCCACCCCATTAATCATGTAGCAATTTTTTTTTAACTTCATGAGACCTCCTCCTCTTTAAAAGTAGATCTTGAAGGCCCCCATGAGACCCCACCCTAACTACATTGTAGTAGTAACCTCGTGTCCCCATCATGTTGCTTAAGTCTATTTTTGCTTAAAATTAAACAATTAAATGTTCCCATGAAATTTTTTATTTATTGGAGGAGGATAATTTGGAATCTTTTCCTATTTTTGTGGAGCAACAATTGCTTAAAAATTGAAAATGCACTGTTAAAAAATATGCGGGTTGAAAGTAAGTGTTTCATATTAAAAAAAATGCCATGTGGCTCCACAAATCTCTTTGCCTCCCTTTTTACATTCATCTCCAATGTTTAGTTGCACAAAATATTATTAATACTATTTTTTTCATTAACCCTTGAAAAAATTGAATTTAAATTGACTGCTTATAAGTAAGAAAAAAATATAATCATGGGGCTACTAGTTTCGTTAAAATGGTGAGAAGTGATTGCTAGTCAAAATAAATTAAGCAACGGCATAGGAACCTATCATAAGAGGTAAGACAACAAGTTTAACTACAACATTAATTTTAACCTTTTCAATAGTAAGAGAAAATATATGATAAATCTCATGTACAATGTAATTATTGTAAGAAAATTAATAATCTTGCTTATGGATGTAGAAAGAAATAATATGGTAGAAAATGAATAATCTCGTAGAAAGAAATAATTTGATATCAACATTTGGAATGCAAATTTCTTTGAAGAAAACGAAGTTACCATAAAATTACGATTCCTTTCTCATCGTTCATGAAAAGAGTCTCAAAGAAGTCTGCTTTTTAGATAGAACAAATGAGTTTATTAAATCTAAAGTGGAATTAGATAAATATAACAAAGTTTATGTTGTGAGAATTTATATTACAAACAACCATGCTGAGAAGAAGCATACTATTGGAAATCATAATTTAATTATTCATTGATAGTAAGATATCCTCTTCAAATTTTGCCTTTAGGTTTGTGTGAGCCTACTCGAACACCCTAGTTGGCAATAATTAGTATTTATACCAATTATTTATAACTTTTATAGATAGATGACTTGTGTGTTCTTAAAATAGAAAAATGTAGTTTTAAGAATATTTTAGCAATTTAAATCTTTAGCTAAGAAAAAATTTAGATACTAGAAAGTTATTGAGAAAAGATAGATGTGAATATGTTTAGTTATTTTTTAAATTTTCGCAAAAGGAATGGAATCAAGAAGTAGTTTACTAAAAAGTATACATCATAACTAAATGTTGCTTAAAGGGAAAAAAAAACATGAAAATAACTAGAAGAATGTTAAAAGTGTTGAAAATCAAAATTACATATCTAACGAACCTAATTATATATTAGAATTCAAGTAGTTAATGGTTCAGTTGAATAGAGAGTGTGGCTCTCCTTCATCTAAAGATTTGTAAGACCTAAAAAGGAGTTTTTGGAGGCAATGATAGGACATGTAAAGAGAAGTGAAAATAGTGTAATTGATCTCTTTAGAAATAATACCTTATGTGTAGAAATGCCCCAAAAAATTCTATTCGATAATACTACATTAGTTCTATTGATTTGATATGTAAAAACATCATTGAGAAAAAAATTATAGATCATGAATGCAAACAAATATTTTGAAACATTTTTTCACCCTTAAAGCTATATTACATACATAATTATAACCAAAAATAACAATACATAAAAATATAGCAATGACTTCATAGATTCTCTCTCATGAGATTTTGTAGGCCTAAAATTTAGATTATGTAAGTTGGTAAAACTATTCAAACGAACTAATATGAGAAAGACTATGTTGGTAAAACTATTCAAACGAACTAATATGAGAAAGACTATGTTCTTAGAATTTAAATTTTTTTTGTGGTGGAGGAACTAATTACAAGAACTAGTACTTATTCTATTCTATTTAAGTGATAGAGTTATGCATAATGTATAAAATACAAGTATATGTGTAACTATTACGCTTGGTAACACGTATTAATCAAGAATAAAATAAATCTGTACTTGCGTTTGAAAATCCCATAAGTTTGGGTGTATACTAACTTAAATACTCTCCCAAATGTATCACAATAATTAATACCACATACCCGAAAAGTAAATTCATTCCACAAATTCTGGCAAAAAGAATCCTTAAGAAGGTTCTAAAGGAGTTTTGCAATTATTTCAAAGATTTACAATTCACACATAATATTTATACTAAAAAAATATATATAGAATTAGAGAAAAATGTATGTCCCTTGAAATGTATAAGAATTTCCTAGGGATATTTACGTCAATGATAGGCCATGCAATGAAACTACCTTCTCAAAAACTTACAAAATACATATATTTTTAAAATTGAAAGTCATTTGCATTGTTTTCTCAACCTTGGTAGTTCCTATTTTTTATTTTTATTTATTTAATGTTTTCATACAAGTTTTGATTAAGGTAAATTTTCATACAAGATAATTGAACATTATTATAATTATTTTACTTCGCATTATCTCAAATGAAAATAGGTAAATGGTATTTTGAGTTGGTAGCATATGTTATATTTTGGTTATTTGTATTTTTTTGTAAATGGTATTTAATTTGGTTATTTTTAATAGATTGTTGTAACATGTAAGCACCGAGAATAGAGGAAATTATTTTAGAGTGTTCACTAGTATTTGGTGAGCAAATGATTATGCTAAGAGGGAGGGGTGAATTGGTATAATACAATATTTTACCTTTTCAAACTAACAACCACACTAATATCAATTACACAATATCATTCACATAAGATCTAAAAATTCTACAACAAAAGAACACAAGATTTATGTGGAAACCTTTATGGGAGAAAACCATGGAAAAATAATTCTTATATTAAAACTTCTTACAATCTTGGTAGGCACCAACCTACAAGAGACACCAATCCCCTCTTATAAAATTTGTGAGAACTAATCCATTGGAGACACTGATACCCACAATTTGTAAGCACCAACCTACTAGAGACACCAACCCCCACTACTAAGAACCAACTTATTGAGAAACACCAATATCTCCTTTAGAAAGAACCAATATTAACAACAAATTTCCACCTTTAGAATGTTGCTTCTTCAATGAATGATGGATATTACATGATCTCCTTGATTCATTTACTCCTCTTTTTATATTTGCATAAATTTTCCTTCTCAAATCTCTATGAACTTCTCTTCTCAAATCTTTCTCCCACAAATCTGATCCAATCTCTTTCAAGAATACATATACCTCTTTAAAATATTTCTTTGATGATCTCCCTTTTTTATTCTCTTACTCAATTATATCTGTGTGTGTGCGTGCACACACAAACACATATTTGAGTGTGTGCAAGAAGTTGAGTCCGCTTTTTGGCCAAAAAGTGGAAGTATTTTCCTTGATTTTCAGAATTTGTCACATTTGACCTTAAAATTTGAAGCACTTAGAGATGGAATCTTCAAAGAGTCACTAGTCATAAAATGTAGTACTTGGAGTCTAGTTTCCAAATATGTAATTTATTTTAATACCCAGATGATAAAAAATGATTTTAAATAGGCATGTCTAAAAACCACTGTTTAAAAGTCACTTTTCTTTTACCATACCATGCACGTGTACGTCATCCATATTTTGACCTAAATAATCATATTTTCTGAATCCTTTTGGGAAAAGATTTGTAACAAACTGAAGAATGTTCACAATATTTTTTTGTTAATTTTTAACTAGCCATATTTATTGTTTTGAAAAATCATCATGTATGTCACACATAAGATGGCCTAAAATTATCATTTTTTTAATTTTCTTTTTCAAATTGAAAAGGACTGTTTAAAGATTACTAATGTATAATTCATTTTTCAAAAAAATATTTTAATAAAAATTTATTAAAGGGTGATCCACAATAGTGGTTTACAATTTTTGGCGAAACAGGATACTAAATTATTATTTTTAACTAAATCTTCACATTCGGGCACCTATAGCGGCTAAACTATAAGGAATTTGAAGATAATGCAAACTAGAGTCTCATCACATTTTGTCAATAGATTCTAAAAATATTTTTTTCAAAATTTTTGGAATCAAATTGCATTCTTTTTCTATCTCCCATGAAAATTGATTTTTTTCTTCAGAAAACAACATTTTAAAAAAGTGGCGCACACTGTATAATGCATAACTTTTTTTCCATGAAAGATAAAATTCTAATTCTTTTGAATTTAGATTTGTAACTCCGATATCTAGTGTTTCCACTTGGTTAGATAGTTTTTAATTGAATATTTTTTCCTTTAATCAAGTTTTGAAGTCAAACCAATTACAATTTAGACATAGCACGACCATATAACACTAACTTTTTTTGTATATATCAAAATTCAATTTTATTTTTTTTGGATCAAGGACTTCAATATCTAGTGCACTCATATTTTTAAAAAAAAAATTTGATAATTTGCTATTTTTCCACATGTGCAGAACAAAGACCTTCATTTTTGATGAAAAACCTATGTTTAATAAAACTAAAAAACAAATACATAATAAAACCAAAACATATTAAAATTATATTCATTGGATAGCTCATTCCAAGGACTACCTATTCTAGTTGGGTTTGTAAGATTCCTCCATTTTCATCCTCAACCTGAGCTTCAAATCATAAAAATTTAGGTTTTTTGTGAACAAGGTAAAAAATTAGGGAAAAGGGGGGTTTGCTAGAACCAGGGGGGTTTGAACGAAACAAGGTTCAGTCGAACCCCCTTCCCAAAAGGAGTTTTCATTTGTTTTTTATCTATGCATACATTAAATGGGTTCGCTCGAACCCTTTTTTGGTTCATTCAAACCAATGAGTTGATTCGAACCCCCAGAATGAAAAAAATTGGCATAGGGTCATTTTTTACAAGTTTTCCTTCCTCATTCAAATTGTAAACCACTTTTGTGGGTTTACCCTAAAATACTAAAAATCCTTGATATTTCAAGTTTATGGACCAACTTTTTTATAAAAAAATATTTGAAAAATATGAAAAATAATCCAATTATAAAAAATTATATATTTGGAATCTACGCAGTCTCATCTGGAATGGATTTTGATTTTTTCAAAAAAATTTACAAAAAAGGTCTTCAAACATATGTCCAAAGTCAATATTTTTTTGTGACATTGACATGATCTTCAAGTTGCAAGTTAAACTACCTAGGTCCAAAGCTTAGGTTCAGGTCCCCAAGCCTTTTCACGAACCAAAAAACAAACCTCAAACCCAGCCAAAAATTATTTTTTTAGAAATGGGATCTTGTTCTAGAAATGAGATCTCATTTCTCAATAATAGGATCCTATTTCTAAAAAAAAAATCCCATTTTTGGCTTGGGGCCCCTGAAGCAAAACAAGATCCCATTTGTTAAATAATAGGATCCTGTTTCATTTTTCTCGTCTTCAAAATTTTTTCTAAGTTTTAAACTTCCACTAGAAGTGGACTCATCTTCTTGCATTTACCCATATATGTGTGTGTGCACATATTCTTCAAGAATATTTACACATATTCCTTATATATATTTGCATTAATCTTTCTTCTATAGTTGCATTAACTCCTCTTTTGATATGAAAATCTGTATATTTATTTTCCTTACTTAGCTTCTACACTTCAAATTCATTTCACAATTCTTACTCCTTTATATCTTTATGCCTCTATGAAAAGAGACATCTCTTAGAAAAGAGATAACCCTTTAAGAAGAAATAACTATTAGATATGCTAATCACTATGCTTTAAAACTTCATTAATTTATGCTTTTAATACTTGATGTCAATCATTGCTCATAGAAAAAATTTAAATGTTTCTTTCAACAAATTATTATCCTCTTATTATGAGTTTTTGCCTCTAAATTCATAATTATTTACTACCTTAATAACATATTTATTGTTGCATATAAGTAATTAAAGTTGTTTCCCTTAATATATTAACTTTAATTAATCACTGCTTTTTGGAGATATATTCATCACTGCCTTTATTTACTTTAATTAATCATTGCTCCTTTTCACCTTCTTTAGCTTTGTAAACTTGGAAGATATACACTAATCTTAAATGCTCCTTAGTCATAGAAACCAATCAACTTCAAACTATTTTAGAATAATCTCAAGCCTTCCATCTTTCATAGCCTCACAAGATTCCTTACTCGTCTATACCAGAGTCTTTAGGCCAAAGTGATTCTGCCTTTTTCCTTTGCCCATTTTTTGATAGACCATTAATATAGACTTTGAATGCTTAAAAATATGTAGAAATTTACGATCTTCAAATTGCAACCTCTATGCCTTCATACACTTTCTACAATAGGTAAATTTATAAGATAGATCTTGAGCAATTGTATGTTGTTTAGCAATGTTAAATAATTCTCACTTTAATGCTCTATATAACATTACATTCTTGGAATATTGTAAACACGTTGACATATCCATCATATAAATGAGATCATGCTTCCAAACATGTGATTCTTTATTCATTAATTATTTCTATCATCATAGAACTCTCCTTTGACATCAATGACAATATTTCCATGCCTCTTTGACATTAATGACAATATTTCAACATATGTCATGATTTGGTTATTTGTATTTTTTTGTAAAGTTTATTTAATTTGGTTATCTTTAGGAAATTCTTATGAAATGTAAGATCCATGAGTGGAGGGAATTATTTTAGAGTGTTGACTAGTATCTATGACAACCTATAAGAGGATCTTTTAAATATGTTATATTATAATTTTGATATATATGACATATTCCTTATAATCTTCATACTACTCGTAGATGCTCCACATATTTGAGAGGCATTATAATTTATACCCCCACTTTTAAGAGTTATTTTTGGGTTTGTATCATAATTTTTAGCAACTAGTTTTTAGCATGGTATTAACACTTGGTTAAGATAACCATTTTTGGTATCTCGTATTGTATTTTCCTATATATTGAGGGTATGGGATAGTTGTTTGTTTGTTGTGAGTTTATAGGTAAATATGTGCTACAAAAATTATGATAGAATTACTTCTTATTCATATGTTAGTGAATTACTCATGTAAAAACTTGCATTGAAACATTGCAATTGTAGTATAATATTGTAATATTTTATAATATATTGTGTAGTTTTAGAGTGTGGTTTTTTTTTTAATCTCAAAATGGTTTTACCTACATACATTATTGTGTTTTATTTTATTCCATATTTCTAATTTATAGATATCCCATACCATTTTAATAATTGTTAGATTAATTTTGTAAAAAAATTGCACATCATTCATCTCAAGATTTGTGTAGGTAGTTTTTACTACTACTCTAAAAACCTTACAAGTTCTATCAAAGACTTATCACCTTTGGTTTTAGTTGTGGGTTGTTAGGTTTTTTCAACTAATCTAGTTTGACTAAGAGCTCAAACACAAAAGATACTTTGTGATCTTGCTATTAGAATTTTTAGATGTTGAACAAGACAAATGAGAGGGGGGTGAATTAGTTGTAAGATTTCAATTTTATAGCATTCATCGAAACTTAGATCAATCACAATTCTTAACTCTGCTAGAATGATTTAATATTAAGTGCAAGTGCATAAACTTAAAACCATCACACAAACACAGAATGCCAGATTTACGTGGAAAAACCAATGAGGGAAAAACCATGGTGAGGATTAAATCACACTATAGAGAATATCAAATCCGATTACAAAGAGGCTCATTGCTTGAGAAAAAGGATCATTGTCTGAAACATGACTCATTGTCCAATAGGGTTAACCACCAAGAGGGCTCACTACCATAGAGATACAAAGAAGATAGAAGAAATATGTTACAGAGAGAAGAAAATCTCAATGCAACAGAGAAATCCACAACAATATACTCAACCACTTGCAGACATGCATGAATGATAGAGTCCACCTTTATCCCACTACAACCAAAAACTTAGTATTTAGGCTTCGCACTGATCTTCCACACTCATACTACATACATCCATTGATTTGCATCTGCTTTGCATCTATCTACTCTATTTCTTTGTACTTACCTCTTTTTTCTACTTTCACCACTCGCTCATCCTGCATTTATACCATCTTCAACTTTGAAACATATCCAAAGTTGGCCATCCAACATTAAATTTAAATTAGGTCGGTGCGAAAATATCCTAGGGTGCAATTAGAATGAGGGTGACCCAAACACATGCTTGATGCAGACCCAAATAGATCCCAACATGCTTCATCAATTCTAAAGGTAGTAATCAACACAAGGTCAACCAAACCAGTCTAAAAAACACAGAACAATTAAGCACAATCCTTCCATATACCGAAATTATCTTCAAAATGATCATAACAACTTAACTTTAGAACCACAAGTCATAAGACTTAACCAAAGAGAAATATGGATCAACAATATTTCTCCTAGACCTCAGCCAGATACATAGAAAACCATAGTTCACAACTGGTGAACATAACTTGCACTGTACAATGAATCAGAAACCAAAAATCAAGATACAAGAGCTTCCAACAACCATGATCAACATATCTAAACCGCACATATATAGAAGAAAATCCCAAAGAAAAACCTGGAGCAACCATTGAACAAGTCTGCAATCTTCCTTCAATACAATTGGAGTCACTAAAAAAGTAACCCTTCTACTTTTTCTGACTTGTTTGGGCCCTCCTTGTGATTTTGGCTTAGTGTTTCCTTGATTTAGTGTTGCAAAATTGTGGATAGCACATTCACATTAGGTCTTGGGCCCTTGTGAACTAATGGATTTTAATGGTTCCTTGCAAAAGTGTTGTGAAGTGTTGTAACACACTTTTACACTTTTCTAGGGTTTTATCAAAAAAGCTAAGAATTTTAATCATAATCAACATTAATCTTGCCTTATTTGGAGTGTTGTAAAATTTTGTAACACACTTTCACATTCCTCTAGGCTTGTCATTAATAATTGAGCTTTCTTATGATTTAATTAGCTCTATTTTGCATCCACAAGCCTCATTTATTGCATCTTTTTGAGGATAATCTCGACACCAATCAGTAACCAATCATAATTCAGGTGTTTGTGGCTTATGTGGCACAAATTTATTGTTTCAGACCCATTCACCACCTTGGGAAAATGAGTCCCACCTAGGTCTTTTTGGCCCCGATGCAGGTTTCACACATTTCTAAGCACTTTTCATTTTTGGTCCCATACATTATGTGTGATGGGACTCATTCGCCACCTTGGGCGAATGAGCCCCATGTGACCAAAATTCAAATTTAATTCAAATTTCTGATAGGATTTTATTCTCCTAGATCTGATGTCAGCTTGTAGTGTTGTAATTTTGGGAATTCTTGCATAATTAAGTATAAATACAAGGTTCTTTCACTCATATTCAACACCTAGCATTCAAGAGAGTTCCCAAGAGCATTTGAGCATTCATAAGATTATTCAAGGAATTTTAAGGGCATATTATCAAGCACTCTAGAGCATTCTTCAAGTGCCAAGTATCATGTAAATGATTGCATTCGTCATGTTTTTTATTGTACTAACAATTGTGTTGTAGGGTTTGTGATCTAACCAAGCATTACATTCAAGATCTATCTCTTTCAAGCTAGAGTCAAGAACCACATCCATTTCAGCCATTTCAAGCATACTTGCACCGCCTTATTGCTAGGGTTTTGTGAGTTGCAACATTTTCTTTTTTTCATTCATCATTCTCCTTTCATATTTTCTTCATTTCAAGGTTTAATTACCAACAAGGGGTTTTACCAAGGCAAAGCCCTATTCACTAACCCCAACAACATTTTCCACTCTTCTTGTATGTGATTTACAGGGCTAGGTTGTAGGTTTGTCAAGAAGCAAAGTTGGAGAAAAGCTGTCAAATCCCCAAAGTTTTCAAAGTTATCATTAAACCTTGGAGAAGCTTGGAGAAGGTCTATAGGTGGCAATTTGTAGTTTTGGATCCGAAAACCAATCAAAAAGAGCAGTGCAGACCGAGAGACACAAAATCCAATTCAAAACTTTCAAAAAAGGAAAAGTGGACTGATGCACCACTATTGGTGAATGAGTCCCTTTGGATAGGCCTGAAAGATTTTTTTATAGATCTGGATACCCTTTTGGATGAAACCTATATCTACACATTTTCTTGGAAGATAATCACCATGAATGATTTTTATCTTTTATATCATTAACAAAAAAAGTAGGTTAGACATCAAACAAACCCATAACTTCAAATTTGAACATTGATCATGGAATAGAAAGATTCCACTTTAAAAGTTATGGAACCAAATATAAACTATTGAAAAAAATTTAAAAAAATGTTGGGAATTTAGGAGTGGAATAGAAACAAAGATGTAAATATCACGATTACGGACTATCCATACCACAAAATTATACTATAAGTTTGGGCACTAGGGGTCAAGCAAGAAACATGCTAGTAAGGGAAAATTTGAAAGTCTAAAACATATAGTGATGGGGTGGTGAATATATGGAAGAAATGATAGGACATGAATAAGTCCAAAAATATTATAGGAAGAAGGGAAGAGCATATTGGGAAGAAAATGAATACTCAAGAATGGAAATCACACATCAAATAAAATAGGGAAGATAAAAGTGCATATCTAATATGTACAAATGTAGATTGATTGGAATGGGACATGATAGTAGCATGTTAGTTTAATTTTACAAAGGTTTAATGTCTAGGATTATAGGCTATTATATGTTCTTTTTACAATTGGAACTAATTTATCTATCTCATAATTTCCTACATCCCCATCCAAGATGGAAGACATGAGAAAAGTTCCTTAATAAAGTGCAATCAAAAGTTAGACGCATGTTATGGTTTGTACTAGACCTAACATTTCCCAAGTAGTGGGGGTTCTTTTTAGATATATATCTAGTCTTGGTAGAATTTATTGAGATGCCACTTAAATATTCTTAAGATATTTGTGGGGTATCTTATTTTATTCTTTGTGTTTTCATTGTATATGTCAAGTTTTGGTTTCATTATCTACTACTAAGGTTTAATATATGATGGCTTAGACTCATGCTTGTAAGGAACTTGTTTGGTTTAAGAGATTATGTTCAAACATTATATTAAAATAAGGCACAATGATAGTTTATTGTGACAACAAAATTTTAATCTATTTATCTAATAACACAACTTTGCATGCTAGAACCAAGAACATTTATTTGTAATATCATTTTTTGATAGATATTTCCAAAGATGGAAAGGTGAATCTTGTTAAGCTAGATACTTTGGTGAATATTGACAATTTTATATTGTGTTTATAGTTTATGGGCCTTTTAGACCCTACCAATAAATCTTCATGATGATATGGTTATCTTTGGCCCTTGCAAGGTATTTGGAAGTTGGATGAAACTTCAAAATTAAGGTATCTCAACCTTTGCAATACCTATTTTATATTTATTGATTATTTAACATTTTTCTACAATTTATTTGGATATTATCATAATGATTTTATTTAATATTGCATCACATGAATGGGGCATGGGATTTTGGGTTGGCATTATATGTCATGTGTCAGTGCTTTACAAGGTATTATAACATGTATTTTATTGGTTCATATTTAGTAGATTCTTATGATCATAAAAGCCCAAAATATATGGAGTTATTTTAGGTGTACAAGCATCTATGACAACTTGTAAGAAGATACTTTAATAAGGAATGTTATGAAAAATCATTGTAGATTCCTTACAAATTTGGAGTTAAAAAATATTCTATAGATTTCACATGTGTGAGGGGTATGAGAATTTGTGCCTCCACATTAATGAGCTATTTTTGGGTCTATATGACTATTTTTGGAACCTAGTTCTTGTCCATAGTATTAGCATTTTATTTATGATACCATTCATGGTATCTTGTATTGTATTTTCATACATATTCATGCTTTTGTATAGTATATCATATGATTGGAGTTTATGGGTATACAAGTGTTGTTGGAATGATGTTAAAATTTATCCTTATTTGAATATTGGTGAGCTACTTTGGAGTGTGGTATTTTTCTCCCAAAAGGGTTTTCCCCATGTAAATCAATGTGTTATTTTTTTTTTTTTGTGCCTAATTTATATTTGTTTCTATATCATTTTTTTAATTGTTAGATAATTTTCAAAAATAATTATATATCACACCTCTTCGTACATCAAGAGTAAATCCTACAAAATGATTCAATGAATGATCAAAAAGATATGAACACAAATATTCTTGATTCATATGAAGGGAAGATAGTTACATTCAAAGGAAAAGTCATTGAATATATAAATGAGAGAAGGCACAAAGATGAGCATAGCTAGAGAAATGATTGAAAAGCTATAAATTCTTTTTTTTTTGCAAGTATGACCAATAGAGCATTGAAGAGAAGAAAGGAAGGTATCTTTGGGAAAATTGCATGTGCTGGAAGTTGCAATTTGAATGGTCATAGTAGAAAAATACTTTTCCCAAGCTCATGTCCACAATGTTTAGCTATTCTGAGAGATTCCTATACAACATAATGAGTACATTAAGAAAAAATAAATGTGTTGAAAGAGAAAAAAACATATTTCTTATCCTAGCCTACATGGTAGAAGCATTAAATTCTTTCTCGAACCTAAGAAGAGATCCAAAGGAGGAACTAGTTGGGGATGCTATATTCATAACTATTGCAAGGGAAAATGAGGATATGAGGCAAGCCATTACTCTAATGAGGGATGGTTTGGAATGAAACAATGTGAATGGATCTTAATGTTAATCTATTCACCCCTACTCAGATGGAAAGATTGCAGAAGATCTTTAAGGGTATTCACATCCTATTCTATGGCTTAACCTGATAGAAAGTAAATGTAATGAATGATGTATCTTTCTTTATATATTATAATATAAAAGCAGTCACTCCCTCCAATAGAAACTTATTCGAAAAATAAAAATTAATAATTAATTATTATTATTAATGTTGAATATATTAATACCATTTTATAAATATATTAACAATTAATATTGATATATTATATATCATTATATAAATATATTAATAATGAATATTATTTATCTTCGCTCTGCTCTACAAGTTTCCCACTCTGGCTGCTTTTTTGAATTTTTGGCCCCTATCATGATTGGACTATTTCATGGGACAGTTAAGAGGGGGGCTCAGGAAGGCTCCCCATTCCAAGGATGTTTCCTTCTTGCCTGGTGCTATTCCTATGGTGGTAGCAGCTAGTCTAGCTATTCCCCATATGACGTCCCATCCTCGTACTTTTGTCCTTTCCCTTGGGGAAAATACTGAGGGTATTTCTGTAAAGTCGCCCATATCTCCATTTTTGGGGGTTGCCTCTTTCTTCTCTTTGGAAGAACTGATTTCCTACGTGGACAGACTGGTGGGTTCTGACTCACCAGCCTTGGGTAAAAGGTTATTGGAATATGCTTCCTGCTCAGTTACTGGTTGGGAAGTAGATGTCCTAGAAGTTCTAATGTTGAAGGTGATGGACAATCTCAAACTGGCGTTAGTTGGAAATTTTTTGGCGTATAGGCCAAACATTGAACTGGTTCATCAATGGGCTACTTCCACTTGGAATCTCAAAGGCAGCGTCATCACAAATGCTATGCCAAGAGGTATCTTCCTTTTCTCCTTTGTGGTTTATGAAGATATGTTGAAGGTTTTAACTGGTGGTCCCTGGGCATTTGACTTAGGGTTTAAAAACTTTCTCTCCCTCTACAAATGTAAACCAGGCTTTGATCCATTAGCTGACCTGGGCACCTTGGCTCCAACTTGGGTCCACCTTTTAGGCCTTCCTCTAGAGTTTTGGGAGATGGGAATATTAAAAGGTATTTCCAACTCCTTTGGTAGTCTTTTGGCTATTGATAAGATTACTCAGGAGAGATCTAGACTGGTGTATGCTTGTATTTATAGTGTAAATGTGGTTGTGAATATGGTCTTACCATCCTCAATCCTACTTAAGTCAAAATTTGGTAATTGGACCCAACCCTTCGAATATGAAAATGTCTATCTCTTATGCCAGTAGTGCAAGAATTTTGGTCACCTCATTAACTCTTGTGGGAACAAACCTATCGAGGGTACTTGTGCTAAGGAGAAAAATCAAGTGGAGGAACACTCTTCTAATGAAATGGCTTTTGTTGCTCAACCTTCTGCAACTCCTATTTAGGTGGTGTATGTTCCCAAACTGAAGGATAACCCTATCCCAAGCAAGGAGGTCATTCCTAAACCTTCAGGTTTTTTCCCTTTTTCCAAGCTTTCCAACCCAAGGCTTTCCGAAAATGGCGAAGCCGAATGGAGGGGGTATGTGTAGGATCATCATGGAAAAAATAGGCCCTTAAGTCGTGAAAAAATAGAAAAATTAGAGTTAGGAAAATTGATGTAAAAATTTGAATAAGTTATCTATATTATTTCAAAAATATGTAAGAATAGAATATGTAGAAAATTGAATGTAGTTTCTAAACTACTAGGTTTATTTTTTTTAAAAAATCTAATTGGTAAAAATTTGAAATTTCGATGTAGTAATACTGAAATTTCAGGGAAAAAATAAGAAGTAGGTGTCTGTCTGACCACCCTAACCACAATAAAATGATAATATTTTTTATAAAATTTTAGATAAAAATAGGACTCATGTCTCGATGTGATGCATATTTTTTTGTAATTTTTTTCCAAGTAAATAGTTAATTATGAACTTTTTATTACAAATTTTTAAAAATATTAAAAATCGTATGTCTAACCACCTTAACTTGGTCAAAACTTCATGAAATTCAATTTTTTTTTAATCCTATAGAATGTGATGCATGTTTCAAATTTATAAAAATATGATACCGTTTGAAAGCTATAGATGTTTTTCAATCAGCCTATCAATTAGGACTTTAGTCATAATTCAAATAGAAAATGAATAATAATTATTTACTAAATTCAAAGTAAAGCATAATTCATATAATTGGCAAAAAGTTGAGAATCTCCTTTAAAAACCCTTTTCATTTCATCAATTTTGGGTAAAAAAAAGTCATCAGCCACATGGGCCATCATATCACTTACATATCGCCACTTTTTGGCCCATCATGATCCTGCACATACCCACACGATGAAGTTAATATAGAGGATGAACCTAAGGTGGGATCTCTTTTGGAGGAAAAAGTGCAGGCTCCCCAGGAGAAGGTTGATATTTTAGGAGTGGGAGATGAGCTTGAAGAAGGTGAGTATGTGCATCCTGATACAAACTTGTCTTTGGAGGACATGCATTTCTTATCCCAAAAAGGGGGCAAGAAACTTGAGTGACTCTATGGCTTTATTGGGCTTTACTCCTCAGTCTAGTGATAAAGAGGATGAGGATGAGTGGTCTCAAGCACCAACTAAATCCAAAAATAAAAAGAAGTTAGATGTTGGGGGAGAAATAAGGTGGGTAGACCTTCCCAAAAGGATTCCAGAACTAAAGATAATGTGAGGGATGTGACTATTGGAAAATAAAGAATCTTGGACTCGATCGTAGGGTCGAAGCCTAAGAAGAAGTAGCCTTGGCTGCTTCTTTAGGGATAGGGTGGTGCTGTATATTTTTTTATCTATGAAGTATCTTTCTTGGAATATAAGGGGCCTTAATAGCCCATATAAACAGTTCTTGGTTAAAACTTGTATTCTTGACAATAAAGTGGGATGTTCTCCTCCTTCTAGAAACTAAGATGAAGAAAGAGATTTTTGATAAGGCTATTTTGAGCATCCGGTCTGGTACGAATTATTTTGTTAGTGAGGTTGAAGGAGCTTCAGGAGGTATAGCTACTCTTTGGAATCCTTCTAAACTAAAAGGAACTTTGTGTTCTACTACTAGGAATAGTTTGATGATTACCCTTGAAGATTTGGCTTCCTAGGAGAAATGGAACTTAATAAATATTTAAGCCGCAAATTTGAGTAGGGACAGAGTTCTTCTTTGGGAATAACTAAGTGATGCTATTTATTATAGAAAAGATGACCATTGGATGTTGGGAGGGGATATCAATTCCCCTCTCCTTCCTTCATAGAAGTCTGGGGGCAGACAACTACTCAGATAGCATGATAGAGCTGGAAAAATTCTTAAACTCAGTTGGTCTTATAGATATCCATCTCCAAGGAACTAAGTACACTTGGTCTAATAGAAGGAATTGAAACCATCTAATCCAAGTCAAATTAGATAGGTTTTTGATCTCTTCCAATTGGAATATCTCCCAATTCCTATCTCTTTCAGCTCTCCCAAGGTCCAGCTTTGATCATAATGCTTGGTGCTTAAGAGAAATGTGGATTATAATAGGGACCTTTCCCATTTAGATTTGAATTAATGTGGAGTCTCCACCCAAATTTTGCTGCTCTTATTAAAATGTGGTGGGAGGAACCTATAACTAGCACTCCAATGTATTGTCTAGTGGAAAAGCTAAGTAGAATAAAGAAAATAGTTAAAGGGTGGAATAAGGTGACCTTTGGTAATATCTTTGAGATAAAGAATACCCTAAGAAATAGCTTAAAGGAAGTTCAGGATATTACGGAGGCTGGTCAGGTGGATGACGAGATATGTGCTAAGGAAAGAGACCTTAGATCTCAATGGTTTAAGATAAACAAAAATGAGGAATTTTTTTTGGAAACAAAAGTCATGTGTCCAATGGCTAATTGAAGGGGATAAGAACCCTAAATTTTTCCACCAATCCAATTTGAAACAAAGAAGCAGAAACAAGATCAAATTGCTTGTAAAAGAGGATGGCTCCATGGTTACCACTGAAAAAGAAATTACTTGAGAAGTTGTTAACTTCTTCTCCTCTCACCATATGGCATTTGGCAACGTAAATCAGGTACATTCTGACTTTCTTGAGGTGATCCCTAAAGTTATTTTTGATCTTGATTTAAAGATGATGACTAATGTTATTTCTATGGAAGAAGTAAAAAAGGTTGTGTTCTCCTTTAGATCTTTTAAAGCTCTTGGCCCGGATGGGTTTCCTTCTACCTTTTTCCAAACCTACTAGGATATTGTAAAAAATGACCTTCTCAATGCTAATAGAGATTTCTTCAGGTCGGGTAGGCTGCATAGCCAGCTGAATGCCACCTTTTTAGTCCTTATTCCCAAAATTGTTGAAGCCTCTACTATGAAGGATTATAGACCTATAAGCCTTTGCAATGCAGTCTATAAAATCTTCTCTAAAATTATGGTGTTAAGGCTCAAACCGGTGCTTGGTATAATGATTGCCCCAAACCAGAAATGTTTTGTCCAGGAAAGAAATATTCTTGATGTTGTCATCTTCACCCATGAAATTATCCACTAAATGGACCATTCTAAGAAACCTGGGATGACCTTCAACATTGATATTTCTAAGGCCTATGATAGAGTCTCATGGCAGTTTCTTTTTGTTGTTCTTAGGACGTTTGGGATAGAAAGAAGATTCCTTAAGATGATCTCTGCTTGTGTTATCTCCCTCAAGTGCTATGTTCTCGTTAATGGTGTCCCCCAAAACTTTTTCTCTTGTGGCCAGGTCTTAGGCAAGGTGATCCCCTCTCTCCCTATCTTTTTATAATTTTTGTTGAAGTCCTTGGGAGGAACATCCAAAAATTGGTGGACTCTAAAGTTCTAAAAGGTGTTAAAGTTGTCTCATCTCTTATGCCTGATTCCCGTCAACAATTTGTTGATGATACTCTTATGTTTGGGGAAGCCTCGATGGGGGAAGTTGGAATTTGGAAACAGGTTCTTTTATGACTATGTTGTTATTTTTGGCCAGTATATAAACTATGAAAAAATCAAGATATACTTTTTCAACACTGACCAATAGATTAAGGACAAAGTGGTGAAAATTATGGGATGAAGTTTCCTTGCCTGATGCCTATCTTAGCCTACCTTTGGTCTCCAAGAAGTTGGAAAATAACTACTAGAATCAACTGATTGAGAGAGTTCAAAGCAAGATGGTTGGATGGAAGGGGAAGCTTCTTAGCTTGGATGGGAAGGTCCAACTGTTGAAAGCCTCCCTTCAAAATATTTTGATATACTACTTATCTCTCTTCAAAATTCCTACTTTTATAGGGGAAAAGATAGAACAGATTTAGAGAAGATTTTTGTGGTCAGGAACAAAAGAAGAAACAGACTATCCTTGGTCAGTTGGGAAAAAGTATGCACTCCCAAAAGGAGAGGGGGTTTCAGAATAAGAAGAATATCCTTGCTAAAAAAATCCCTCACTGCAAAAATTGGATGGAATCTTCTTGAAGGTTCTAAAGATTGGGTAAAAAATTTCCAAGCCAAGTACTTGAGGAACATGAATCCCGGCTGTTTTCTCTCTATGTTTGACTTACCTAGTGGTTTTGCTTTATGGAATCATCTTGTTAAATTTTTATTTTTTTTGAAACTGGGGGTAAGAAAGAGAATTGGGAATCGTAATAATACTATTTTTTGGAAGGACCCATGGATTGAGACTTCTACCTTGTCTTCAATTAATGAATTGAATCCTCTTAAATAAAGCTTAACCAGGATTTGTGGAAAAAAGGTTTCCGACTATATTAACTGGGAGATGGAGGAACCTAATTGGAAGGAGTTCAAAATGCTATTAAGGAGGGATAATCTAAGAGGCCAAAGATAGGTCAATTGGGACCCGACCCTTCAAAGGTTGCACAATCTAATTGGGGAGGCTAAGTGGTTTGATAGAGAACAGGAAGATGAATGGCTTTGAAAAGGTAGCTCTTCAGGTTGTTTCTTAGTTAAAAAGGCATATGAGGAACTGGTGAAGCCTCTGGATGTCATTACAGACCACTTATAGGATAAAAAAGTGGTGAAAGAACTTGGTTCCTAAAATTAACTATTTCTCGTGGACTGTTGCTCATGGAAAAATTCCTACAATTGAAAACCTAGCTAGGAGGGGATTCCAACTGGTTAACAAATGCTCCCTTTGTAAGTAGGAAGAGGAGTAAATTATGCACATCTTCTTTCACTGCCAATTTGTGAGGGAAGTGTGGTCCTTCTTCTTGTCGTTGTTGTCCTCACATTGGGTGTTTCCTCACTCAATGAAGATGTTTATAGAAAGCTAGTCGAATTGTACTTTTTACCACAATGTTATTGTTGACCTCTAGAACCAAGTTCCCCGCTTTGTTACCTAGGGAATATGGAAGGAAAGGAATAACAAGATATTCAGGGAAGTGGAGAGAAGTGTAAGGAAAGCTTAGGTGTGGAACAAACTATCCTAACGTCAAAACCTTAGGGAAGAATGTAGAGGTGACTTTAAATTTTCAATTACAGTCCATTAAGATACTCATGAAAGAAACAACAGAAACAAAGAAATGTACATTCACAATCTGGACACCAGATTTACGTGGGAAAAACCTTACGGGAGAAAAACCCACCACACCAAGAAAAAGTCTCTTTGTTTAATGTAAACAAAATTACATACAGAGTACAAACTTCTCTTCTGATGTCAATTTACAGCAGCAACATTTCTTGATCAACCTTGTAAAAAACATCCTATTTATAATGCTCTCTAAATTTAATTCATACACACTGATCACACATCGAACTATTCACCGAACCGATCATCATCTTCGATTACAAAGTATATCCATGTTGTTCATGGTTTGTTGATCTTCCTCACAGGAACATCCACAACAGTCCAACTGCTAGCAGTTCACATTCTGCTTCTCTGATTGGTTGAAAACAAACCACGTAGGATAGACATTCGGTCAAGGCATTCAAACTGTGTCGCATGTTGGTGAGACACTAAGTTGTGTCTCCCCGATGCCACAAAACTCAACTGTCGTTATCGCCCAGAGTCACCACCATCAACAAGAGTCATATTGAGTCCAAACCTGTCGCCCAGACTCACTCTATCGCTAAGATATCATATCGATATCCACTGCAGAAGCATCAAACAAACCATCGCTATCGGCGAGAGGTCATACCAAGTGAAAATCCATCTTGTGCAGATCTATCAGCGAGACAAGTGCTATCGGCAAGAGTTTTCACCAAAAGCACTTGCTTGTCAGTGAGAGAAACCTTATCGCTAAGACTTCACACTGACATTCAACTCATGTAGCTCTATCGGCACGACCATCGCTATCAGCGAGACATCATACTGAGCACAGAATAGTCGGAGATATTAATGCTATCACCAAGAGGTTATATGAAGTGCACTAGCCTATCAGTGAGACCACATCCATCAGCAAGAGTTCTTACCGAATGCAAACCTGTCAGCCAAGAGTCTCCCCAATGACATCCTTGTGAATAACCATCGGTGAGACATACACTGTCAGGATGAGTTACTCTAAATGTTCAAGCCTCTCCCCAATGACTTATGTCACCACAAGTCTCCTCGATAACCATTAGACATCAACCCGTCAGCAAGAGAACTACTTAGGCAGAAAGAGTTAGGAATCTTCATAGCGATCGACATGTCTTGCTAATGACTCCCATCGACAAGACATAACCAAAGTCTCGGTGACCTAAGCACTTCAAATGATTAGAATACTATTGCTGGTCGGTAAGACTTCCAGAGGGTCTCACTGACTTTGTTCTTTCAGGACTTTCATGCCAGTAAGACTGAGGCACATTTTCCAACAATCTCCCACTTGACGAAGATCTTATTGACACTCCCAAAGCACAACAAAACTACTGAAATTCATGTGCACTAAGGCCCATCGAACTGGCACACCACTTGAACTTGTTTGTGCTCACCGGCTTTGTCAATGCATATGCAACATTTTCCAAAGTATCCACTTTTTCTAAAGAGACCTTTCCATCCTCCACCATATCTCGCACAAAATGATATTGCACATCAATATGTTTCATCCTGGCATGGAAAGTAGGATTTTTTTCCAAACAAATAGCACTCTGACTGTCACAGTATATTGTAATTATCCCTACATCAAGCCCAATGTTAGAACACAATCGTTTTAACTAGATTGCTTCTTTACAGGCATGTGTTTTTGTCATGTATTCTACCTCTATAGTGGACAAAGTGGCTACAACTTGCCGCTTACTCATCCAACTAACTGCACCACCATTCATCATGAAAATATATCCACTGGTGGATCTTCTGCTATCAATGTCCCCTACCCAATCAAAATCCACATAGCCTCGAATGCTGAGAGTCCTTTGTGATTCAACCAAATTTCCATGGTAACACAAAGCATATTTTTAAGTGCCCTTCAGATATCTGAACACTCTTTTCACAGCATCCCAATGTGTCCTTCCAAGATTTTCCATATAACGACTAAGTACTCCCACTGCTTGGGAAATCTCTAGCATTGTATAGACCATTGCATACATTAAACTACCAACTGCACTAGCATAAGGCACTCTGGTCATGTCCTCTATCTTAGTAGGAGATTTTGGACAGTCTTCAACAGATAGGTTCGTTCCCTACAAAACTAAAACAACTAGCTGCTTGCAATCATTCATACAAAATATCTCCAAAACAGTATTAATATAACTACTCTGACTGAGCCAAAGTTTTCTACTCTTCCTATCCTTGGTTATTTCCATTCCCAGAATATACCTGGCTGCACCAAGATCGTTCATTTCAAACTTTGCAGACAATTGAGATTTTAGATCAGAAATCATTAACTTACTATTGCCTATGAACAACATATCATCAACATAGAGAGCAATAATAAGAATACGATCACTTTTAGCTTTATAATATACACAATGATCAGATTTTGATCTTACAAATCCAAATGACAAAACAAAAGTGTCAAATTTCTGGTACCACATTCTAGGAGATTGTTTTAAACCATACAAAGATTTTTTCAACTTGCAAACCAGTTTCTCTTTACCTTTTTCCACAAAGTGCTCAGGCTGGGACATATAAATTTCTTCTTCAAGGTCACCATGAAGAAATGTTGTCTTCACATCCATCTGTTCAATCTCCAAGTCATATGCTGCTGCAAGTGACAAAAGAAATATGATAGACGTCAGCTTAGCTACAGGAGAAAATATTTCTCCGTAATCAATTCCCTCTACCTGGGAATATCGTTTTGCAACCAACCTTGCCTTATAATTTTCCACACTGCTATCTAGACCTATTTTCTTTTTAAATACCCATTTGTAGCCAACAACTTTTCTGCCTTCAGGTAAGGGCACCAAACTCCAAGTATCATTCTTTTCTAGTGATGCCATTTCTTCATTCATGGCTTCCAACCAAGATTTTGAATTAGACATTTTAAATGCCTCTTTCACAGTCCTAGGCTCATTAGTGCTATAAATTAAAGCATAAGCGCAAGTTGAATCTAACAAAGAAAACCCATACATATTAGGTTGCTTTCTTTCACGTGTTGACCTCCTTACAGGCTGAGGTTGAGGTTGTTGTTCTTCTTTAGAACTCTCATAACTACTTGAGCTCTTCTCAGTTTCAGGTACATTTTGAATTTTCAATTCCTCTTTATCTGGTGTTAGAGGAATTTCAACTAGATCCTTTTTGTTTTCTGATTTTGTCTCTGACTGCAGATCCAAGGTAGAAGGATTCAACTCACGAAAGATAACACTTTTGTTGTATAGAACCTTCTCTGTATTAGGATTCCAAAGCTTGTATCCTTTTATGCCAGCACTATAACCAATAAAAATATATTTGACAACATTGTTTTCCAATTTAGATCTTTTCTCATTCGACACATATGCATATGCCTCAGAGCCAAAGTTACGAATGTGTCTCAGAGAGGGCTTCTTTCCAAACCATGCTTCCAAAGGTGTTTTCTCAACAAGAGTGGAATTAGGAGAATGGTTTATTA
Organism: Sequoia sempervirens; assembly: GCA_007258455.2. Classification (NCBI taxonomy): domain Eukaryota; kingdom Viridiplantae; phylum Streptophyta; class Pinopsida; order Cupressales; family Cupressaceae; genus Sequoia; species Sequoia sempervirens. The sequence goes on from VDFB02322083.1 coordinate 4,511,438, forward strand.
AATAACATGATGTTGCAACTACCTCAGCCCAAAACTTCTCCTCCAAGCCAACACTACTCAGCATATTTCGTACTCTTTCCATCATTGTCCTGTTGAACCTTTCTGCAACTCCATTTTGTTGCGGAGTGTAGGGTGTAGTTCTATGTCTTTTAATCCCATGATCTTTACAATACCTCTTGAACTCGTTAGAAAAAAACTCACCACCATTGTTAGTCCTTAAACATTTTATTTTCCTTCCAGTCTGATTTTCCACAAGGTTTTTAAATTCCTGAAAATGAATGAACACTTCTACTTTACTTTTCAAAAAATAAACAAATGCTCTTCTTGAATAATCATCAATGAACGATCCATAATATCTTGATTTAGACAAAGAAGGAACATTTACTGGACCAAAAAAATCAGAATGTATGTAATTAAGTAAATCAGAAGATTTGTGAGGACTGGAGTAAAATAAAACATGGTGTTGTTTACTATTTATACAATGTTCACAAAACTTGAATTCGAAGTTACAATCATCAAGCCCCTCAACCAGGTTTTTATTTTTCAAGGTTTTTAAACCTTTTTCTCCAATGTGGCCTAAACTATGATGCCAGAGCATAGTCTTTTCTGTTGGAAGTTTAACCTCCATAGAGTTTGCACTATCAGGAACTTTTTCCTCTTTTTCTCCATGAGTATATCTCTGTGACTTTACAAAGACACTATTGCATTGCACAACATGTGCATCCATCTTATAGAAGGTACCAATACGGACACCTCTAGCTAGCACCATTGAGCCTCTAGTCATCTTGCAACCATTTCCAGAGAATGTGACTTTTACTCCAATATCATTCAACTTGCTAATAGACAATAGATTTCAAGCCAGACCTGGTATATGCATTACATCATTGATTCCCTTCACTCTTCCATTAGGGAATTGAATTCTGACTCTTCCACGACCAACTATTTCCAGAGATGAATCGCTTGCCAAGTACACCCTTCCACCATCGTATTGTTCATACTTAGTGAACCAGTCTCTATGAGATGTCATGTGGAAGGATGCTCTAGAATCAATCAGTCAGACATCATCTGATGCCTGTGTAGCCAAGGCTGGAATGAAGGCGTCTGCATCACTTTGCGAAGAATCATTGTCAGAAGAATACTTCTTCTTCTTCTTTTTCTCCTCTTTACAATCCTTTCGGACATGACCAGGTTGCCCACAATTCCAGCACTTCACCTTGGACTTCTTGCCAGGAGACTTTGATCTCCCTTCTGATTTTGATTTGGACTTCTTGTCCTTTTTCTTGCCTTTTTCTTTCAATCTGCCTCTAACAGCAAGAGCCTCCTTCGCCATCTCAGAAGATTTTCTTCTCATCTCTTCTGATAACAAAGAAGCAATATCTTCCATCTTAAAATTGGGTTTCATACTCCCAATAGCCATCACCAAGTGATCCCAAGAATCTAGCAAAGAACATAATTACAACATACAATGATCTTCTTCATCAATCTTCACACCCACAGATGCCAACTGAGCAATCAACATGTTGAAAGCATTCAAATGATCAGCAACAGACACTCCTTCCTACATTTTCAAAGAGTACAACTTCCTCAAGAATAACTTATTTGCCAAGGACTTGCCCTGGTAAATAGTTCCTAGTCTTTTCTTCATGAACATTCAAAAGAACATAGTCTGCTAAATTCCTATAGGCTTCGTTCTAGACACAACAAGCCAAAGATCACAATCAACCAACATATCTTCCATTTTGAGTTTCCACAACTCAAAATTGCTGCCACTGAATTTCTCAATTTCAATATTTCCTGACGTGCTTTCCATCTTAATCTGTAATTCAAATTACCAAACTTCTACAAGACTCCCACTCAACATAATTGACTAAAAAAACCCCCAATGTACCCACAAGGATAACACAACTAGCCAGGCTCTGATACCACTTGTAAGGAAAGCTTAGGTGCAGAACAAACTATCCTAATGTCAAAATCTCAAGGAAGAATGCAGAGGTGACTTTAAATTTTCAATTACAGTCCATTAAGATACTCATGAAAGAAACAACAGAAATAGAGAAATGTACATTCACAATTTGGACACCAAATTTACGTGGGAAAACCCTTATGGGAGAAAAACCCACCACACCAAGAAAAAGTCTCTTTGTATTATAGTAAACAAAATTACATACAGAGTACAAACTTCTCTTCTGATGTCAATTTACAGCAGCAACATATCTTTGATCAACCTTGTACAGAACATCCCAGCTACAATTCTCTCTGAATTTAATTCATACACACTGATCACACATCAAACTATTCACTGAACCGATCATCATCTTCGATTACAGAGTATATCCATGTCGTTCATGGTCTGTTGATCTTCCTCACAAGAACGGATGCAATAGTCCAACTGCTAGTGGTTCACATTCTGCTTCTCTGATTGGTCAAAAACAAACCACGTAGGATAGACATTCGATTAAGGCATTCAAACTTTGTCGCATGTCGGTGAGACACTAAGTCGTGTCTCCCCGATGCCACAAAGCTCAACTGTCGTTATCGCCCAAAGTCACCATCATCAGCAAGAGTCATATCGAGTCCAAACCTGTTGCCCAGACTCACTCTATTGCTAAGATATCATATTGATATCCACTGCAGAAGCATCGGCCAGACCATCACTATTGGTGAGAGGTCATACCAAATGCAAATCCATCTCAAGTGCAGATTTATTGGTGAGTTCTCACCAAAAGCACCTGCCTGTCGGTGAGGGAAACCTTATTGCTAAGACTTCACACTGACATTCAACTCATGTAGCTCTATCAACAAGACCATCGCTATCGGTGAGACATCATACCGAGCATAGAACAATTGGAGAGAGTAACACTATCACCAAGAGGTTATATCGAATGCACTAGCTTATTGGCAAGACCGCATCCATCGGAAAGATTTCTTACCAAATGAAAACCTGTCAGCCAAGAGTCTCCTAGATGACATCCTTGTGAATAACCATCAGTGATACATACACTATCGGGATGAGTTATTCTGAATGTTCAAGCCTCTCCCTAATGACTTATGTTTCCACAAGTCTCCTCGATAACCATTAGACATCAACCCATCGACAAGAGAACTGCTCGGGCAGAAAGAGTTAGGAATATTCATAGTGATCAACATGTCTTGCCGATGACTCTCGTTGACAAGACATAACCAAAGTCTCAGCGACTTGAGCACTTCAAATGATTAGAATACTATTGTTGGTCGGTAAGACTTCCAGAGGGTCTCATCGACTTTTTTCTTTCAGGAGTTTCATGCCAGTAAGATTGAGGCACATTTTCCAACAAGAAGCAGTTGGGAGGTAAGCTTGATTATAAAAACATAGATTAAGGAAAATATTGAGGCTCGAAGATACAATTTTTCCAAAGCATTGCCTAACTATAAAGAGATGAGGATTAAGAAGAATTGGGGCATAAGGAAGGATCTTACTAAACTCAATTGGTCTATGATGCGAACCAGAACAACTACTATGTGGAGTCCTCCTTAGGAAAATTGGATAAAGTGTAACCTTAATGGGTGCTCAAAAGGCAACCTGGGATTAGCAGGGGCATGGGGTCTTCTAAGAAACCACAAAGGGGAATGCATAGTGAGCTTTGGTGTGAATATGGGTGTCTATTGTAATAATAAAGTTGAAGCCATGGCTATGTTAGGGGACTTCAAAACCTTTAAGGAGCTCAACTCTAAAAATGTAATAATAGAAGGGGATTCCAAGCTCATTGTGGATATTTTGAATGGAGTGGCTATGCCACCATGGGAGCTAAAAAATATAATTTATAAGTGCCTAGCTCTGAAGAGTTACTTCACCAACTACAAGGTGCAACATGTCTACAGAGAGGGCAACAAAGCTATTGACTATGCCGCCAACATGACTTTGAGTTGTATGAGGTGGACCCACTGGAAAAATAATAATATGTCAAAGTCTTTAAGAGACTTGATAGTAAATGAGAAATTTGAAAATGATTACAATTTACAAAGATGATATGCTGAAGTTATGTAGGAAGCATGCGAGTCCTGAGGTGTTTAAAGGATTACAAAGTTATGATGATATTGGGGGTACGATATTATAACTGATGATCTCACTAAGAAGTAAAGGGTATGTGCAATATCATCATGGAAAAAATAGGCCCTTAAGTGGCAAAAAAAATAGAAAAATTAGAGTTAGGCAACTTGACGTAAAAATTTGAATAAGTTATCTATATTATTTCAAAAATATGTAATAATAGAATTTGTAGAAAATTGAATGTAGTTTCTAATCTACTAGGTTTGTTTAAAAAAAAAAAATCTATTTGGTGAAAATTTGAAATTTCAATGCAATAGTACTTAAATTTCGGGAAAAAAAAATAAGAGTAGGTGTCTATTTGACCACCCTAACCACAATAAAATGATAATATTTTTTTATAAGATTTTAGATATAAGTAGAAGACTCATTTCCTGATGTGATGCATATTTTTTTGTAATTTTTTAAAGTAAATAATTAATTATGAATTTTTTATTACAACTTTTAAAAAATATAAAAAAATCCTATGTCTGACCACCTTAACTTGGTCAAAACTTCATGAAATTCATTTTTTCTTTTTTTAAATCCTATAGTATGTGACGCATAGAATGTGACGCATGTTTTCGATTCAAAAAATGTGATACCGTTTGAAAACTATAGATGTTTTTCAATCAGTCTATCAATCAGGACTGTAGTCATAATTTTAATAGAAAATGAATAATAATTGTTTATTAAATTCAAATTAAAGCATAATTTATATTGGTGGAAAGCTGAAAATCTCCTTTAAAAACCCTTTTCGTTTCATTAATTTTGGGTAAAAAAAAATTCATCAGCCACATACCCATCATGATCTTGCACATACCCTAAAATAAATCATTATTCCTTTCCCAAGGTGACTGAGGATCACATGAAGATTTTTAAATTGATAAGGGTTGTCAATTCGAATCATGTTGATTTTTTGATTGTCATCCGTTCCCAAAATTGTAAAGTTTTGCAAGGAATGAAATTAAATGAGGATTTTAAAACTTGTAATAAATTGATGATTTAATGGTACCAGGAATTGTGCCGCTAGCCTTCCCTAAAAAAAACTTCTCAATCCCGCATTTTTTTATGGGCTCTTTCTATTATTTGGAGAGATAGTGTTTTCTGCAACAAGGAGAGAAAGCTGAAGAAGTGGGTGATTATGAGGAATATCTCGCAACAACCAAAGATTTTGCAGAGTGTTGAAATGGGAGGCCCAAGAAAGTGCATTGAGCCTCTTAATTGTCAGACCCTTAAATCAATGAAGGGTTACAATGAGAATTTAATTGCCAAGTTTACCAATTCCTGGAGGAAAGGGAGTGTTGCCATTGGAGCAGTGAAGTTTGAGGTTACGACAATGTTCATAGTGGAAGCAACTAGTCTACAAAACCAAGGGATTAAAGTTGCAAATAAGATTGGGGCTAATTATCAGAAGTTCATGGATAAATTCCTGCATGAAGGGGAGAACCTAAAACGATTCCAAAATGGGTATGCTAGGTTAAAGCTCCCACCTCCCTATGCTTTGGTTATCCTATTTGTCATGTGATATTTTACTTTATAAGGAAAATATATGTCGGTACATGCATACCATTTTCCTCTGCTCAATCATATTAGGCATGGAGAGAAAATTAATTTACCCTTTTACTTACTATCTTCTCTATAACTCAATATAGAGAATGGTGCTAGTCCTCCCCTGCACCAAGGTTTGATGTTATTCCTATATAAGTATGCTTTGGCTCTTAACCCTTGCAGGAACCCTTTAGTCGATAGAAATGATAATCCTAACTGCTTTAATGGGGATAACGAGGAACCTCATGTTGATGAAATTCCTGTTGTGGCACCTAATCCCTACCCGCTTCCCTTAGTTGTTGCTAGGAGGGTGCTAATTCTTACTTAGAGCATGTCCATTGTGGCCAATGTTTCAAACCCCTCTACTCTTGTGATGTAGAAAAGAGAGAAAAAAGGTGTTTATGAGATTTATCTCATCAAGGCTACACCAGAGAAGAGAAAACACTTGCCTTTGCTGTTGGACCTTCCCAAGGCTAAGAAATTCAAAAGAGGTCTTAATCCTAGTGATACCATTAATATATCTAAGGAAGGTGTGCATAATAAGGAGTTGAAGGAGACCTCGAAGGGGCAAGGAAGTAGAGGAAGTGGTGGTAGAAGGTTAGCCTTCCTGGCAAAAGCTGCCTCTAAGGACAAGAGAGGAAAACAAAAAGAAAACCATGGGTGATGAGGAAGACCTAGAATTCAAAGAGTTTAAAGCCTAGGTGGAAGAAGATTCTGAGGATATGGATTTCATGGACTCTGCATATGATATGGGGGAAGAAGGATTGGATGAAGAAAAGGAAGAGGATGAGGAGGAACAAATTGAGAAAGTAGAGGAATAAAAGAATGATATTGAGAATGTGTAGGATGCAGGGAATATGGGCATGGAGACTAATACAAAGGATTCAAGCACTAATTTTATTAAGAGTAGACTAAATTTTTTGTAGGTTCAAGTGGATGATATGGAGAAATCCTTAGTTACCCTAATGAAGGTAACTAATAGACTGATGAGGAGGGCGATGATGGGAGTTGTTTCTAGAGAAACCAAAATTTCTAGGAAGTTGAAAAAATAAGGGAAGTATGATTTTTTAAAGATGTTGGATGAGTTTGAGGGACCTGACTGGAGGGAGTACATCTCCCTCATTGGAAAATATGGAGACTTGCTAAAGAAAGCCAAGTAATAGTTTCTTGTCGCTACTTTTATGACTACTTTCCATTTTTTGTCTTTTTGTTTCCAAATCTTAGACTGCTATTTTATAATAGCCAGGGCTGTTATGGTTTAATACTACTTGGGACATTGTTGATTTGATCAATGGTTTACATAAATTTAAGTTTTCTAGAAGAGACTTCTTGTTTTTTATTAATATTGGCTGGAATATGGTTACTATGTTGAATGATGGTCTACACGCCACTCTGGTTGCTATTTTTTGGTTCTTATTGGTGGTGTTATTTCCCACCTTGTTTTGGTTCCTTTTTGTCTGTTGGCTATAACCATGGGATCAGGGCCCTTCCCTACTTAAATAATAATAATAATAATAATAATGAATATTATATATTATTAATAATATAATATTACCAAGCAAAAATTATATATAATATTATATATCATTAATAATTAATATTTTTAAACTATATTTATTTAATATTAATATAATATATTATTACTTAAATAATATTAAATGATTATTACACAATATTAATAATTTCAACTATTAAATATATTATATTATATAAATAGATTAATAATTAGCCAATAGGCTATTTATTGTGGGCACAACCCAATGGAATTGTCTCATGCCTAAGAAAATCCATCAAAAAATTGTAAAATCAGATGGCTAAAAAATCATAGTTGTTAATATTTCGGAAAATAAGTTTATGGGTGAAAATCAAGGTTTTTAATCCTTATCTAAGTAGTAGAAACAACAAGCGAAATTAGCCTTGAATTCGATTCTAGGAGAGGTAATTCTCACATCTGCTTCTATTTTGTCGCAATGTCAATGTTTAAGTAATTCACAGAGGCCATTGTAGAAAGAGGAAGATGGGAGAGTAGAAATTATAGAGATCAATGAAGACATTTTGGCAGAGCATACCCAATTCTGCAAGATCTATGGGAAAGGCTTCAAACGATATGGGAATGTGTGAATTCATATGTGATCCCATAGAAATGAATATAAAACCCAAGAAGACCTCATATTTGGCAGGCCCAAGGCAAGAAAATTGCATTATTCATGCCCCCTTGAAGATTGTAGGCAGAACAAGCGTCATCCCAATTTCAAGCCCTTAAAATCCATGGTTTTCATGAGGAACCATTACAGAAGAATCCACTTCGCTAGATGTATACCTGCAACAAATGCGAAAAAGAGTTATCTTTTGTGGGTGATCTGAAAGCCCATGGAAATGAGTGTAGATAGACTATCTAGTGTTGCTCTTGCAACACCACATTTTCTACCAAGGATAAGCTATTTTTCCATGTCACATTTTTTCAGGAAGGACACAAGCTTGTGCTTACCTCACACACCCCTTCTTTTAAGTTGTGAAAATATATGATTTGAATTTTTTTGGATTTTGATTATGGGGTATAAATTTTTTAGGATTTTCTTTTGCGACATTTTGTGTTGTTCCATTTAATTTGACAAATAATGTTGCATTAGTCCTCGTGTTTTGGATTCAATCTGCTCTTGTCCTATAACTTGGATTCAATCTACCCTTGCCCTATAATGCATAAGAGAGTAAACCAGTAATTTGTTTTTGAAATTTTGTTGATTTTGTGCTATCTTTGGGTCATGTATCAACACATATCTTTTCCTATCAATTGAATGAGTGTTGTAGAAAACATTTGTTATGGTTGTGTTTGGCATCAAAGAGGTTTGAATGATGTTGTAGTCCATGAGATGCAATCTTCCAAAGCTTTTTAATGTGTGATTTCCAATAGGAGAGGATTATTTCAAAGTTCATATATCTCACCTTTCTATGAAGTTAGCTTTTATGTGCTTCAATCGATGTTCACAACATTTGGTTATGTTAGTTATTTTTATTGACATTTCAAAATTAGCTATGATTACTTTATGGATGTTTATAAAAAAAAATGTTACCACATTTAATAAAGACTCACAAAAAATATGATTATTAGTCAACTTTAGAGCCAGGCTAGAGATGAAACATACAAATGCAATAATTTTTGTAGATTATTCAACCTCAAGCTTTTAAAATAAGATATGAAGACTAACACACCTGCCCATCAATGCAAGCAGAAATTTTCAACCTCCTCATATAATACTATTCAAAATCATATAAAATACAATCGATGTAACTATTGCACCTTCTTATGATACAATTGCTAGTTAATAATTATTATAATTATTATATTATAGTACATATAACTAGCATATTTATCCTATAACATAGTCTATATAGAAAACGTTGAGAGATATCAATTGCAGGAATGGAAAATGACAATAATATTAATATTGTGTATTTGTAATTTACTTGTATCATAATTTAATATCATTGAATTATAATATTATCATCTACAAAAAGAGTGTCATCATCATTCATTTTATTTTGTTAAAAGACACATAAATTTGGTTTTCAAACATTCCAAATTAGAAATGGAAGGAAATAGACTAAATTATGTTTGATAGTTTAATCTACAACTTGTGAGAACATATCAACTTCATTTCATTTATAATTTTGTAATATTATAATCTTGTAGTATTATAGTAGATATATAGCATATTCAAGAGTATAATACAATTGCATTTTGTGATATTATGTACACATGTGTTATATTCCAAGGCTTGGAGCCTTCATTATAGTAGATATATAGCATATTCAAGAGTACAATATGACTACATTTTGTGGTATTATGTACATAATTTTTTGGTATTTTGTGCATGTGTTATATTCCAAGGCTTGGAGCCTTTGTTCTACTTTTCTATTTGATATTTGCTTTCCTATCAAACTAATATATATGGTTCATACTTTTCTATTCTTATTATCATACAAATACAAGAAAAACTCTTAAACAATGTATTTTGTAGATCCTTGTTTGTATTGTTCTCTTCAGAAACAAGAGAAGCCTACAAATTTGTGACATGTTTTATGAAAATTCACTGCAATCTCTTTATTGTCGTTCAACTGCTCTTGGAAGTGCAATATCATGGAGTTCTCGAATAATTTTTTCAGAATGGTTTGCTATTGATGAATACAACTTTTCAATAGAAATTTGTGATGGCAACTTCACAATTTTCAAATTTTCAGTGCCCATGTTGAAAATTTTGATTTGCACACTTAGAAGTGCCCTTGAAAAATCTGCTCCAATGACCTACTTTGGAGGATCATAATTCAAAGCCAGTTGGTTTTCATGTCAAATACTTTGGTGGGAATATTCATTTGACATATGTGAACAAGTATGTCTGATTTTAGCTTCCCATGATGATTTTTGATAGGGTTTTGAAAAACAAAGCTAGAGGGTTTTGGGACAGTTTTGCTATTTGCAAACTCTTAGTCTTGCGAAGCACCTTTGGTTCAAGTTGATATTTCACAGCTAGATGAGCATCATGAAAAAATGATTGGTGCTCTATATTCCCCTTGTATTCATATGCTCCCTGGTCTAGTTTTAGAGTCTCGGGATCAGATTTGATATTTTTTCAAGATCAAAAGCAAATGCAGTTTGTTCTATTTTTACATCTGCATTTCCAAAATGTTTCGAGGTCAAGTTTGACCCTTAATTTCTTGTGATGACTGTTGATTGAAGGAAATCCCTCTTGTACACATGCTCAATGGACCTAAATGATATAGTGTTTCCAGTGGTAGCTCCCCAGAAGGTGATTTGATATTGTTTTTGAGGTGGTGACTTGGTGGGCCCTGATTGGTTTTTAATAGGTGTAGTTGCAGAAAAGACTGATTGAGCCACTTTGTTGATTAATATCTTGCACCTTAGGATGAATATTTCCAAGTCATTTTTGCACTGAATTTTTGGTTCAAATGTCTATAAGCACACTCAGCTTCAAGCCCCCAAGATGTGTTTTGATGGGTCATTTAATTGCTTTCTGACTACGACTGGGTCAAAATTGGTGTTCCAAAAACTTACAAAATTTCAATTTTCTCATGTTGGTCCAAAACATCTCCAACTCCATTTTCATAAAAAATAGAGGTCATCTAATGCATTATTTTAATGCATTTCAGTCGTGACAAAGACACTCGGTAGGCCAATTTACAAAGGAGGTACCTAAAATATTTCGGCGATGCAAGTTTTGAGGAAATGGGTTTTCTCTAAATAATTGATAATGTTCCTACGCAAATTGTTCCAGCTTTAGTTTTCCCAGTTTTTTCACAATGAATTTCCCCTATTTGAGCCGCAACTGAAATTAAATTTTTACTATTTCCTAATGTTCAAATTGCACATATTTAAAATATTTTAAGTATTTTAAATACTTGAAAAAAAAAATTTGCATGTGAAAGGAGGAATTAGGGAAAGTTTTAATTTTTATAAACTTTATAATGTTCAACATTATAATTTTAGCTTTCCCCGCCAACTTGTGGCTTGAAATGCCCATGACACAGGAAAATCACGGGGAAGTGGGGAGAATGCTGGGAGCAGTGTTTGGGGCAGATTTTGATCTACAATTTCTATTGCAGTGAAGATTGAGATGCTTCCCTCTCCATTGAGGCGTTTTGGAGGTCTTCTGGGCTAGATTCAAAATGTTTTTGCCTGATGAAAGCTACAATCACGTTTTTTAGCTTCTAGGCATCTTTTGGGGGTCCATTTGAGCTCAAATTTTTTGTTCTATGCTTGAAATTCATCCCCTAACCTATCCTATTGTCGGGGCAGAGCTTTTAAGCGTATTTGTGATGGATTTTGAGTGACAGTATTGCCAAAAATGACCAATTAATGTGAACAATTATTGAAGAGAAAAAATTTGGAGCCTTCAAATTATTTGTTTTGTTGTGATGTGGTGTTGCAATGTAGAGGTTTTTACTTCAACACTTCAATGGAAAAACGTTATATTGATGACTTTCTTCCTGATGGTTTTTCCTGCTAGCCCATGAAAGCCAGGGCTAACATCATTGCAGGGGAGCGGGGAGAGGTTTGTAAAATATTTTTTAAAAAATAATAATTTTTGAAACCTTCATCTAATGTTTTGGGATTTATAATGTGGTATTCCCACCAGCCCGTCAAAGTAAAATATTATTTTATAAAATGCAGTGGGTGTGGGCGAACTACACGTGATGGGCTCGAGAAAAGTATAAAGTTGTTTTTAAAAATATTAAAATGTGAAAGGATATGCGGGGTAGCCAAGGTGGGCCTGAGAAAGATTCTTTCAAAAAAATATAATAATATTCCACATTATTATTATTTGGGTTTATAAAGGATTAAGGGCATTCATTTTAAAAAGAGGATTTTAAATGTTGCGAAAATAAAAGGTGCCTGATAATGTTTTTAAAATGTCTCCACCATAAAAACAAAGGCTTTAGGTAAGAATTAAAATAAAGAGGAGGCATGGGTAAATTTTTTTATTTTGTCCAAAAGGGTGAATTAAATATTCACTGTAAAAGCGAAAAACTCTTGTCTTGGGATGAAATAAATATTTTCTTTGTTGGGTAGGAAAATATGAAGGATGCATGGGTAAATCATTTTGCAGCCAGATATAAGATAAATCAAAGTCTTCTATTTGTAGGCCAAGTGATTGATAAAGTATGTGAAGTGTTAAAAGGTAAAAGGAGAAGACAAGAATTTCACGAAGATTTATTCTTTCACAAACACATATTTTTCAACTACAAAATAAAGAAGAATGATGACTCTTCAGGGTGGAGAATATTTTTCTATTAGAGGGAAAGTGAATGCAAGATGCATGAACCAAGGTGTAGATTGAAATTTCTTGAGGAAGCAAAGACAGTTATAGATCAGTGGAAGATCAAGGATCTAGGCGTCAATTACAGATGTAGTTTTAGGGTTTCTCCTTCTATATCTTTTCTTTCTTTCTCATTTGTATAGGTTTTTAACTTTTAGTTTAGGAGAAGGAAAAAGAGAATGCTTACCTAGGAATTGGGATTTTACCTACAGTAAATGAATGTACATACTTTTATGATAGTGTCAATTAGTTTGAGCAAATCAATAAAAATATTGTAGAAGTTATCTCCATTTTGTGTTCTTAAATTGCATATGGATTAAATATATCAAGGATATGTTGATTTGTCACTGCAATCTCTTTGCAGTTGTTGATTGTGTATGGGTCTTTAAGTATGAATCTATAGTAATATGAGAGGTTACATTAATGTAAAGCATTAGTTGTTAAAGGGACACTAATTTGAAATAAGTTGTTTAAATTTGCATTCATGATCTTAGATTTGACTCCATGCCTTAGGATTAGGCACTGATCTGTGATATTACCCAAATCATTTTCAGAAATAATCTAAATCAATCTAAATCATATTAAATATCTATTGCTTTGGTCCTTTTTCTTTGTTGTTTAAGTTATATTTGCTCCATGTATATTCATGATATTTGAAAGAGTATAGAAGCTGAATTTGAGAGAATTTAATCTATTAACCCTCTATGTGTTTGAGATGAAGATATCTAAGTTATGTGTTCTCAATAATGTTCAATGCAAATGGGATTATTCTTGAACCTGGTAGAAGATACAATACCCATCAATGCAAATGGGATTATGCTTGAACCTGGTAGAAGATACAATACCCATCATTCATATACCATACCTGAGAACTATCCACTTTCATAGGCTTGTATTTTGTTGCTTGGCATGAGTTTATCATACATTCAGGCCTACAATTAGGAACACCCTCTCGAATCCTGTGGAGCTCAAAGTGTAGAAGGATTTCATGGCCTTGTTCATTGGCTTTTCTTGTCTTCAATCTCTTGATAGTGCAGATTCCTTGTCATAAACAATTAATCCCCTAGTTTAGGCATTTTGTTTCGCCTTAGGATTGAAGGTTGCAAGGAAAATAACCAATAGTTTGCACATATGTATTTGAATTATTTGACTCTTGAGGGGTTGGTGGCTTTGTAATTGATGTTGGGTCTGACCATATTCATTATGGTTAGCCATTATCTAAACACCAAGTAAAACTAATATATAAGTAACAAGTTATAAACATATATGTGAAATAATTTGGAATTTTTGTTTTGAGAAATACTAACAAAATTATTATCATTAAATATTTACACTTTCAATGTTTTAATTAGTTTTTTAAAAATAAGTTTAAAATTCCATTAGAGTGAACATGAGATTCAAAATATTTTGGATGTCCCAATTGAAATTGCTTTAAATTAATCTTAGGTTTAATTAATTCATATATATGCAACATTAACAATAACATGCATAACAATCATGCAATTTTAGATAATAGTGTAAATCAAAAATAACATGCCACCCATTCAATGCTTAACCAAAGATGTAGGTGAAAATAATAGATAGTGGGATTGTACACAAAGTTGTCTTTAAACCATGAGTAAACTAATTTTCTGGGCTGCAAATAGGAAATGCAATTTTCACCTACTTTGTCTATTGTTTAGTCTGTAAGAAGATAGAATGTTTGACATTTTCTACCAAGTCAAATCATGTTTGAGCATGCTTATGAAAGTGTGAATTATTCTAAGTTGAAGCTAAATTTTGTATAATACTAAATTGACTTTTGAAGCTAAATTTTGCATGAAGTACATGAAGTGTAAGCAAGTGCCTGGTATAAGAGTTCTCCTAGCATAGAAGGTTGGTCGGGTGTAGAGCTTCCATTTCCATTTGCAATGCTTTTTGTTAATTTGATGGAATAAAAAAAATCATACACAAAGGACATTACTGTTAATGTGCGTCCAATAAGAAATTTGATGCTACACAACAAAGATCCTAGATCATGGTCAACTTGTGTGAATGAAGACATGAAAACTATGAATAATACATATATATTGTTGAAGGTGTAAAAAAATAAACAACTGGTACTACAATATTCTCTGAAACTTCAAATATGAAGGGCATGAACCACATTGGATTTGGAAAAGAAAAGAAGAATAATAATAGTAATACTCTACACGAGCCATTGACTTGGATAAAATGTTGTATCCAATCTGGATGAAACATATATCAAGAGAGGAGACCAGTAGGTAGCATTGATGGAAGAGTTACGCCTCAATCATGACACCTAAGCTGAAGGTTACCATAGAAAATGAATTGATCAATTAAAAAAATATGTCCCTAAATCAAAATGGATCGAATTCACAGTGTAAATACAGACCAACCACACATAAATGTTCGATAGAAAGCTTCAAAAGGGATTTTTTTTGCAGACACCAACATGGGAACATTGAAACAGAGCATAAGCGTCATTGGAGCAAAAAACTCATGAATTGTTTACTCAAAAACCTCAAAAGAAATGCCATTTCATGGAATGCAATGATTGCTATTATGCACAATAGACAAGGCGTGAGAGCATAAGACAAGGCACGTGAGCAATTCATAAACCCATGCTTGCATAGAGGAGATATGTGAACTGTTTGACAGGATACCTTCAAAGATATAGGCATAGGAAGAGGCAAGTAAATTTGTTTGATACAATGCTACAAAGAAATGTCATCAAATGGAATGGAATTATCGTAAACCATGCTTGTATGGCTTTGTCGAAAAGTCTGTAAAAACATTTGAGTAAATTAATTGGCATATGTAATACCAAAATCCATGACCCACGCAGCAAAGAGTTAATAATATTTTTTGTTAAATGCTATAGTTGCAAGTGTTTTGGTAGATGTGTAGGGGTGGTGTATAGAGGAGGGCAGTGAACTGTTCGACAAAATTCTCCAAAGATAAGAGCACTCAGACAAGACATGTGGACTGTTTGACAAAGAAATCTTCAAAGAAATGAAACACGTGAAATGAAATGGTTGCAGAATATGCACAAAATTGATTCATTGAAATGATTTTTAAAAACCTTCAAGAAAATACAATAGACGTGTGTAAAGCTGAATACAACAATTTTTACCAGTAAACCGCTACCTGCACGCCAACATGGAAACCTAGACATTTATCAAAGCATAATAGAAAGTGGATATTTGTGAAATGTGATAATTGCAACTGCTCCAGTAAATAGTGAAAATATATAAACAGAGCTCGTGGACTATTTGGCATTATGCATCAAAGAGCTACAATCATCACATAAGTGATTGTGAAAGCAATAGAAGGCAACTAAACTATTTGATAGAACGTTCGACAGAGTAGCCAACACAGCTTATACAATGAATGTGGAACCATGACTACGGGATATGCATTAAATATATTCATTAAAAGGATTTTACAAGATTTAAAGCACGTGCATATGGCAAGCGCTATTATTCCCTCTGCCTATGCAATACAGAATTGAAGAAATTGGTGTGGCAAATGAAGGAAACCAAGGTATTTTCATATTTACTTTGATAAAATAAATAATCACAGTTATAATCTCTGGAACAAAAAGACACAGATTGCATGCCAAGAGGTGCACGCAATACAAAATCAGGAATTCCAAATGCATCGACAAGTTCTCTTGCTATATTCCTCACTTCAAAACTAAGGTACTCAGTAAGTCGAAGAATTGCCTGCAGACAAGGAAAATAACCTAGTCCAAAAAATGTTACAAATAGAAATGTTATGAATTTTATGTTCACAAAATGGACAGCAGGGTTTAAAATTAGCTACAGAATTACTTCAGTTCTGTTAAAAAATGTCCATAGAAAGGAAACTACCTTAGCGTTGTTGGGTGCTACATCATCAACATTCATGTAGCTTCCAATGTCCTTCCAAATACGCTCTAGAGCATAAAGATCACATAGAAGCTTCAATACTGCACGTGCATTCCTGTCCTTGCAGCTGCATGGCCAGAAGCATGGTTAGAATCTTGAAACTATGAGGTCGCTTATGTAAGTATTTTGGAATTATTGTTCTCATTTGAGACTTTATTAGTACTATGGTGTACATATTTATTGTTCTAGATTACTTACCTGCTAACAATCTCTTTAAATCTTGCAAGTATCACAAACTCTATATGTGATTCAGTAAGTATCAACAAATGATTCAAGCATCGATTCCATGCCTCAAAACTGCCAAGTGTCTTTGAGTGTTTCCTGAGACGTACGGCTACACTATGTAGCAACCTTGATTTCCGATATTGAAATGGAAAAAATTCAAACATTTAATAAGCAAGGAAGATCTTTGATGGGAAAACAGTTGCTCTAGATGATAAAATTTTAAAATAGGCTGCAAGAATTTATGCATCTAGCTGGAATTCGGGATCTCGTAAGTGATCGTCTCCTGCTCGTCCAACAATCTGACAAATATGTGCTCAACATATATCTCAAATAGTTCCAAGTGACATTAAATGTCCCACCTTGAAACTTTGCTTTTCACTACTTGAAAAGATCAGCAACGACTTGCATGAAACAACAAAGAGTCCTATAAATGCCTTTTGCTATTGTCAATAGATATTCAGGGGCCTAAGAATAGAACAAACTTAAAATCTCACCTGCTACAACAAAACAATATTGTCCCCTTCAAAGGTTTGAAAAATATCATGGTCATTGCGTAAAATTCGAAATCTATTAACTGCAGCATACCCATGCCCTCCACATGCTTCTCTGTAGACACTCGGAGACTTAGCTGTATAGGAAGTCATGTAGGCTTTTCGACCAGCAGAGTATGGAAGAGGGGAGAAAGCCTTTATTCCCCTGGCTTTGCTATTGTTGCCGCATTCCATCATTTCTGATATCGCGCAAATGAGAGCAACACGATTAAAATTTATTCATTCTTGAAACGGTTATCTAGATAAGCAATAGAATTGTTAGCAACCGTTACGTCCGATAACTTGGCATTACCTTCTCGCATCCTATCTCCCCGTTCAAATATACATGCATAAAAAATAAGGCCTATATTCGTGCCGATAAGACCTATATTCCTGCAATATTAAAAGTTTTTAGTTTATTTATCATACAATAAATACTAATAAAAACTAGCAGTTTTGTGTAGTTGAGCCGATAGGCGGAGAGGAACAAGAAATGGAAGTGACGTGCAGACACTGAGAATGAAAAAAGATTAGAACATCACTGTCACCATTTCCCAGGCGCAATAACTAACAAAGGCATGTGTAGAGTTCGATATATGTCATAGCAGATGCAAACAACATAGTTACATAGTGATACATTGTATGCAGTGGTGGACAATGTATCTCCCCTATGTGCAGATATGTATGTATGCTATAGTAGATACAAACACAATTGATACATAGTGGTGCATACTTGTTGTATGGAACATTCCACAAAGGGGAATGCAACGAACAATATAGTATTTTGTGGACATCACCTTATAGAAGATTGAAACAATATAACAGTTTCAACAACAAGTTTTTTGAAAATGAAACAATATAGCCTAACGTAGAGAACGACAATCAACAATGCCTTACAGAGAGAAAAATAAACTGTATAACACTAACTATTTCATTGCATTGAAGGCATACCCAGAGAATAGAAACCATAAATGAAAGAATATTTGTTTTAGTAACAATATTCACAAAAGAGCAAGATTCACAGTTACAAACGTATGGAAAAATGTAGATTGTTCAAGAGCACCAAATTGAGAATGCAACAATATATTAACATAAAATGTATAACATTAACTATTTTACTACATAGCAACCACAACCACAAAATGGAAGCCATAAATCAAACAATATCGGTTTGAACAACGAGTGAGATGAGAAACCCCACAAAAGTAAAAAATTCACAGCGACAAAGCCATGTAAAAGTTGTATTGTAAGTGTTACATGGAACATTGATGCCACCATTAATCAGAGGAATGGGCATTATTTTATGTCAAAAAGGTAATACAATTATGTGAAATCTTAGAGTGTAAATGAAATGTCAAATAAGTGTATTTACATGAGCAATGCATAACCTTAAGAATAAAGAGATAATAGCATCCACACAGTCCTGTTGAAGTTTGATACAAAAATTTGAAACTATATTTTTTTATTTTATTTTTAATCATTCTCTAAGGTCATTTACAAAACATTAGTTCCTCAAAATGCCCATAATGTAATTTGAAAACTGAACTTGTGGCGAGGCTAACCTCATAGAAGATCTAATGTTGTGAAAAAATCCACAGTACTAATGAGCCGATAGGCGGAGAGGAATAGGAAATAGAAGTGACATGTAGACACTGAGAATGAAAAAATATTAGAACATCAATGTCACCATTTCCCAGGTGCAGTAACTAACAAAGGCATGTGCAGAGTTTGATATATGTCATACTAGATGCAAACAACATAGTTACACACTGATACATTGTATGCAATGCTGGACAATGTATCTCCCCTATGTGTAGATATGTATGTATGCTATAGTAGATACAAACACAATTGATACATCGTGGTGCATATTTGTTGTATGCAACATTCCACAAGAGGGAATGCAACAAACAATATAATATTTTGTGGACAACACCTTACAAAAGATTACAATGATACAATACTTTCAACAATATGTTTTTTGAAAATGAAAAAAAATAGCCTAAGGTAGAGAACGACAATGAACAATGCCTTATAGAGAGAAAAATAAATTGTATAACACTAACTATTTAATTGCATTGCAGGCATACCCAAAGAATACAAGCCATAAATGAAAGAATATTTGTTTTAGTAACAATATTCACAAGAGAGCAGGATTCACAGTTACAAACGTATGAGAAAATGTAGACTGTTCAAGAGCACCAAATTGAGAATGCAACAATATATTAACATAAATTGTATAACATTAACTATTTTACTGCATTGCAACCACAACCACAAAATGCAAGCCATAAATCAAATAGTATCAATTTAAACAATGAGTAAGATGGGAAACCCCACAAAAGTTAAAAATTCACAGTGACAATGCCATGTAAAAGTTGTATTGTAAGTGTTACATGGAACATTGATGCCACCATTAATCAAAGGAATGGGCATTATTTTATGTCAAAAAGGTAATACAATTATGTGAAAGCTAAGAGTGTAAATGAAATGTCAAATAAGAGTGTTTACATGAGCAATTCAGAACCTTAATAATAAGGAGCTAATTGTGTCCACACAATCTTGTTGAAGTTTGATTCAAAATCTTGAAACTATATTTTTTAATTTTATTTCAAATCATTCTCAAATGTCATTTAGAAAACATTACTTCCTCAAAAATTCCCATAATGTCATTTGAAAACTGAACTTGTGGTGAGGCTAACTTCATAGAAGATCTAATGTTGTCAAAAACTCCACAGTACTAATTAGCCAATAGGCGGAAAGGAATAGGAAATAGAAGCGACATGCCGACACTAAGAATGAAAAAATATTAGAACATCAATCTCACCATTTCCCAGGCACAGTAACTAACAAAGGCATGTGTAGAGTGTGATATATTTCACAGCAGATGCAAACAACATAGTTACATGTTGATACATTGTATGCAGTGGTGGATAATGTATCTCTGCTATGTGTAGATATGTATGTATGCTATAGTAGATACAAACACAATTGATACATAGTGGTGCATAATTGTTGTATGGAACATTCCACAAAAGGGAATGCAACGAACAATATAGTATTTTGTGGACAACACCTTACAGAAGATTCAAACAATAGAATAGTTTCATCATGTTTTTTTAAAATGAAACAATATAGCCTAAGGTAGAGAACAACAATCAACAATGCCTTACAGAGAGAAAAATAAATTGTATAACACAAACTATTTCATTACATTGTAAGAATACCTAGAGAATAGAAGGCATAAATGAAAGAATATTTTTTTTATTAACAATATTCACAAAAGAGCAAGATTCACAGTTACAAACGTATGAAAAAATGTAGATTGTTCAAGAGCACCAAATTGAGAATGCAACAATATATTAGCATAAATTGTATAACATTAACTATTTTACTGCATTGCAACCACAACCACAAAATGGAAGCCATAAATCAAACAGTATCAGTTTGAACAATGAGTGAGATGAGAAACCCCGCAAAAGTAAGAAATTCACAGCGACAAAGCCATGTAAAAGTTGTATTGTAAGTGTTACATGGAACATTGATGCCACCATTAATCAGAGGAATGGGCATTATTTTATGTCAAAAAGGTAGTACAATTATGTGAAATCTTAGAGTGTAAATGAAATGCCAAATAAGTGTATTTACATGAGCAATGCAGAACCTTAAGAATAAAGAGATAATAGAATCCACACAATCCTGTTGAAGTTTGATACAAAAATTTGAAAGTGTATATTTTTATTTTATTTCTAATCATTCTCAAAGGTCATTTACAAAACATTACTTCCTCAAAATTCCCATAATGTAATTTGAAAACTAAACTTGTGGCGAGGCTAACCTCATAGAAGATCTAATGTTGTGAAAAAATCCACAGTACTAATGAGCCGATAGGTAGAGAGGAATAGGAAATAGAAGCAACGTGTAGACACTAAGAATGAAAAAATATTAGAACATCAATGTCACCATTTCCCATGCACAGTAACTAATAAAGGCATGTCCAGAGTTTGATATATGTCATAGCAGATGCAAACAACATAGTTACATATTGATACATTGTATGCAATGGTGGAAAATGTATCTCTCCTGTGTGCAGATATGTATGTATGCTATAGTAGATACAAACACAATTGATACATAGTGGTGCATACTTGTTGTATGCAACATTCCACAAGAGGGAATGCAACGAACAATAAAGGATTTTGTTTACAACACCTTACAAAAGATTGAAATGATACAATACTTACAACAACATGTTTTTTTAAAATAAAACAAAATAGCCTAAGGTAGAGAACATAAATGAACAATGCCTTACAGAGAGAAAAATAAACTGTATAACACTAACTATTTCATTGCATTGCAGGCATACCAAAAGAATACAAGCCATAAATGAAAGAATATTTGTTTTAGTAACAATATTCATAACAAAGCAAGATTCACAGTTACAAACATATGAAAAAATGTAGACTGTTGAAGAGCACCAAATTGAGAATGCAACAATATATTAACATATATTGTATAACATTAACTATTTTACTGCATTGCAACCACAAACACAAAATGGAAGCCATAAATCAAATAGTATCGGTTTGAACAATGAGTGAGATGGGAAACCCCACAAAAGTAAAAAATTTGTAGCGACAAAGCCATGTAAAATTTGTATTGTAAGTGTTACATGGAACATTGATGCCACTATTAATTAGAGGAATGCACATTTTTTTTATTTGAAAAAGGTAATACTATTATGTGAAAGCTTAGAGTGTAAATGGAATGTCAAATAAGTGTATTTACATGAGTAATGCAGAACCTTAAGAATAAAGAGATAATTGCATGCACACAATCCTGTTGAAGTTTGATACAAAAATTTAAAACTATATTTTTTTATTTTATTTATAATCATTCTCAAAGGTCATTTACAAAACATTACTTCCTTAAAATTCCCATAATTTAATTTGAAAATTGAACTTGTGGCAAGGTTGACCTCATAGAAGATCTAATGTTGTGCAAAAATCTATAGTACTAATGAGTTGATAGGTGAAGAGGAATAGGAAATAGAAGTGGCGTGCATACACTGAGAATGAAAAAATATTAGAACATCAATCTCACCATTTCCCAGGCATAGGAACTAACAAAGGCATGTCTTGAGTTCGATAAATGTCATAGCAGATGCAAACAACATAGTTACATACTGATACATTATACATGTAGTGGTTGACAATGTATCTCCTCTATGTGCAGATATGTATGTATGCTATAGTAGATACAAACACAATTGATACATAGTGGTGCATACTTGTTGTATGGAACATTCCACAAAAGGGAATGCAACAAACAATATAGTATTTTGTGGACAACACCTTACAAAAGATTGAAACAATACAACTGTTTCAACATGTTTTTTGAAAATGAAACAATATAGCCTAAGGTAGAGAACGACAATCAACAATGCCTTACAGAGAGAAAAATAAACTATATAACACTAACTATTTCATTGCATTGCAGGAATAACTAGACAACAAAAGCCACAAATGAAAGAATATTTTTTGTAGTAACAATATTCACAAGAGAGCAAGATTCATAGTTACAAACGTATGGAAAAATGTAGATTGTTCAAGAGTACCAAATTGAGAATGCAAAAATATAATAACATAAATTTTATAACATTAACTATTTTACTGCATTGCAACCACAACAACAAAATGGAAACCATAAATCAAACAGTATCGGTTTGAACAACGAGTGAGATGAGAAACCCCACAAAGGTCAAAAATTCAAAGCGACAAAGCCATGTAAAAGTTGTATTGCAAGTGTTACATGGAACATTGATGCCACCATTAATCAGAGGAATGGGCATTATTTTATGTCAAAAAGTTAATACAATTATGTGAAATCTTAGAGTGTAAATGAAATGTCAAATAAGTGTATTTACATGAGCAATGCAGAACCTTGAGAATAAAGAGATAATACCATCCACACAATCCTGTTAAAGTTTGATACAAAAATTTGAAAGTATATTTATTTATTTTATTTCTAATCATTCTCAAAGGTCATTTACAAAACATTACTTCCTCAAAATGCCCATAATGTAATTTGAAAACTAAACTTGTGGCAAGGCTAGCCACATAGAAGATCTAATGTTGTGAAAAAATCCACAGTATTAATGAGCCAGTAGGTGGAGATGAATACAAAATAGAAGCAATGTGTAGACACTGAGAATGAAAAAAGATTAGAACATCAATGTCACCATTTCCCAAGCGCAGTAACTAACAAAGGAATGTGCAGAGTTCAATATATGTCATAGCAGATGCAAACAACATAGTTACATATTGATACATTTAATGCAATGGTGGACAATGTATCTCCCCTGTGTAGATATGTATGTATGCTATAGTAGATACAAACACAACTGATACATAGTGTTGCATACTTGTTGTATGCAACATTCCACAAGAGAGACTACAACGAACAATATAGTATTTTGTGGACAACGCCTAACAAAAGATTGAAATGATACAATACTTTCAACAAAATATTTTTATAAAATGAAACAATATAGCCTAAGGTAGAGAACGACAATCAACATTGCCTTTCAGAGAGAAAAATAAATTGTATAACACTAAATTTTTCTTTGCATTACATGCATACCCAGAGAACAATATCCATAAATGAAAGAATGTTTGTTTTAGTAACAATATTCACAAGAGAGCAAGATTCACAGTTACAAACGTATGGGAAAATCTAGATTGTTCAAGAGCACCAAATTGAGAATGCAACAATATATTAACATAAATTCTATAACATTAACTATTTTACTGCATTGCAACCACAACCACAAAATGGAAGCCATAAATCAAACAGTATCAACTTGAACAACGAGTGAGGTGAGAAACCCCACAGAAGTAAAAAATTCATAGTGACAAAGCCATGTAAAAATTTTATTGTAAGTGTTACATGGAACATTGATTCCACCATTAATCAGAGGAATGGGCATTATTTTATGTCAAAAAGGTAATACAATTATGTGAAATCTTAGAGTGTAAATGAAATGTCAAATAAGTGTATTTACATGAGCAATGCAGAACCTTAAGAATAAAGAGATAATAGCATCCACACAATCCTATTGAAGTTTGATACAAATATTTGAAACTATATTTTTTTATTTTGTTTCTAATCATTCTCAAACTTCGTTTACAAAACATAACTTCCTCAAAATTCCCATAATGTAATTTGAGAACTGAACTTGTGGTGAGGCTAACCTCATATAAGATCTAATGTTGTGAAAAAATCCATAGTACTAATGAGCGGATAGGCGGAGAGGAATAGGAAATAGAAGAAACATGTAGACACTAAGAATAAAAAAATATTAGAACATCAATCTCACCATTTCCTAGGCACAGTAACTAACAAAGGTATGTGAAAAGTTTGATATATGTCACAGCAAATGTAAACAACATAGTTACATACTGATACATTGTATGCAATGGTGGAAAATGTATCTCGCGTATGTCCAGATATGTATGTATGCTATAGTAGATACAAACACAATTGATACATAGTGGTACATACTTGTTGTATGCAACATTCCACAAGAGAGAAGGCAACAAACAATATAGTATTTATTAGACAACACCTTACAAAAGATTGAAATGATACAATAGTTTCAAAATCATTTTTTTTAAATGAAACAATATAGCCTAAGGTAGACAATGACAATCAACAATGCCTTACAGAGAGAAAAATAAATTGTATAATAGTAACTATTTCATTGGATTACAGGCATACGCAAAGAACAAAAGCCATAAATGAAAGAATATTTGTTTTAGTAACAATATTCACAGGAGAGCAAGATTCACAGTTACAAACGTATTGAAAAATGTAGACTGTTCAATAGCACCAAATTGAGAATGCAACAATATATTAACATAAATTGTATAACATTAAATATTTTACTGCATTGCAACCACAACCACAAAATGGAAGCCATAAATCAAATAGTATCGTTTTGAACAATGACTGAGATGGGACACCCCACAAAATTCAAAAATTCGCAGCAACAAAGCCATGTAAAAGTTGTTTTGTAAGTGCTACATGGAACATTGATGCCACCATTAATCAGAGGAATGGTCATTATTTTATGTCAAAAAGGTAATACAATTATGTGAAAGCTTAGAGTGTAAATGAAATGTCAAATAAGTGTATTTACATGAGCAATGAAGAACCTTAAGCATAAACAGATAATTGCATCCACACAATCATGTTGAAGTTTGATACAAAAATTTAAAACTGTATTTTTTTATTTTATTTCTAATCATTCTTAAAGGTCATTTAACAAAAATTACTTCCTTAAAATTCCCATAATGTAATTTGAAAACTGAACTTGTGGCGAGGCTAACCTCATAGAAGATCTAATGTTGTGAAAAAATCCACAGTACTAATGAGTCGATAAGCGAAGAGGAATAGGAAATAGAAGCAACGTGCAGATGCTGAGAATGAAAAAAAATTAGAACATCAATCTCACCATTTCCCAGGCGTAGTAACTAACAAAGGCATGTGTAGAGTTCGATAAATGTCATAGCAGATGCAAACAACATAGTTACATACTGATATATTGTATGCAATCGTGGACAATGTATCTCCCCTATGTGCAGATATGTATGTATGCTATAGTAGATATAGACACAATTGCTACATAGTGGTGCATACTTGTTTTATGGAACATTCCACAAAAGGGAATGCAACGAACAATATAGTATTTTGTGGACAACACCTTACAGAAGATTGAAACAATACAATTGTTTCAACATGTTTTTGAAAATGAAACAATATAGTCTAAGGTAGAGAACTACAATCAACAATGCCTTACAGAGAGAAAAATAAACTGTATAACACTAACTATTTCATTGCATTGTGGGAATATCCATAGAACCGAAGCCACAAATGAAAGAATATTTTTTCTAGTAACAATATTCACAAGAGAGCAAGATTCATAGTTACAAACGTATGGAAAAATGCAGATTGTTCAAGAGCACCAAATTGAGAATGCAACAATATATAAACATAAATTGTATAGCATTAACTATTTTAATGGATTGCAACCACAACCAAAAAATGGAAGCCATAAATCAAGCAGTATCGGTTTGAACAACAAGTGAGATGAGAAACCCCACAAAAGACAAAAATTCACAACGACAAAGCCATGTAAAAGTTGTATTGCAAGTGTTACATGGAACATTGATACCACCATTAATCAAAGGAATGGGCATTTTTTTATGTCAAAAAGGTAATACAATTATGTGAAATCTTAAAGTGTAAATGAAATGTCAAATAAGTATATTTACTTGAGCAATGCAAATCCTTAAGAATAAAGAGATCATAGCATCCACACAATCTAGTTAAAGTTTGATACAAATATTTGAAAGTATATTTATTTATTTATTTCTAATCATTCTCAAAGGTCATTTACAAAACATTACTTCCTCAAAATTCCCATAATGTGATTTGAAAACTAAACTTGTGGCAAGGCTAACCTCATAGAAGATCTAAAGTTGTGAAAAATCCACAGTACTAACGAGTTGATAGGCGGAGAGGAATACAAAATAGAAGCAATGTGTAGACACTAAGAATGAAAAAATATTAGAACATCAATGTCACCATTTCCCAGGAGCAATAACTAACAAAGGCATGTGCAGAGTTCGATATCATGTCATAGCAGATGCAAACAACATAGTTACATACTAATACATTGTATGTAATGGTGGAAAATGTATCTCCCCCATGTGCAGATATGTATGTATGCTATAGTAGATACAAACACAATTGATACATAGTGGTGCATACTTGTTGTATGCAACATTCCACAAGAGGGATTGCAACGAACAATATAGTATTTTTTTGGACAACACCTTACAAAAGATTGAAATGATACAATACTTTCAACAACATGTTTTTTGAAAATGAAACAATATAGCCTAAGGTAGAGAACGACAATCAACAATGCCTTACAGAGAGAAAAATAAACTATATAACAATAATTTTTTCTTTGCATTGCAGGCATACGAAGAGAACAAAAGCCATAAATGAAAGAATATTTTTTTTAGTAGCAATATTCACAAGAGAGTAAGATTCACTGTGCGTATGGAAAAATCTAGATTGTTCAAGAGCACCAAATTGAGAATGCAACAATATATTAACATAAATTGTATAACATTAACTATTTTACTGCATCGCAACCACAAGCACAAAATGGAAGCCATAAATAAAATAGTATCGGCTTGAACAACGAGTGAGATGAGAAACCCCACAAAAGTCAAAAATTCACAGCGACAAAGCCATGTAAAAGTTGTATTTTACGTGTTACATGGAACATTGATGCCACCATTAATCAGAGGAATGGGCATTATTTTATGTGAAAAAGGTAATACAATTATCTAAAATCTTAGAGTGTAAATTAAATAATTGTATTTACAAAATATTACTTCCTTAAAATGCCCATAATGTAATTTGAAAAAAGAACTTGTGGTGAGGTTGACCTCATAGAAGATCTAATGTTGTGAAAAAATCCACAGTACTAATGAGCTGATAGGCGGAGGGGGATAGGAAATAGAAGAGACGTAGAGACAATGAGAATGAAAAAATATTAGAACATCAGTGTCACCATTTCCTAAGCGCAGTAACTAACAAAGGCATGTGTAGAGTTTGATATATGTCATAGCAGATGCAAACAACATAGTTACATACTGATACATTGTATGTAGTGGTGGACAATGTATCTCCCCTATGTGTAGATATGTATGTATGCTATAGTAGATACAAGCACAATTGATACATAGTGGTGCATACTTGTTGTATGAAACATTCCACAAGAGGGAATGCAACGAACAATATAGTATTTTGTGAACAACACCTTACAGAAGATTGAAACAATACAACAGTTTCAACAACATTTTTTTTGAAACTGAAACAATATATCCTAAGGTAGAGAATGACAATCAACAATGCCTTACAGAGAGAAAAATAAATTGTATAACACAAACTATTTCATTACATTGTAAGAATACCTAGAGAATAGAAGGCATAAATGAAAGAATATTTTTTTTATTAACAATATTCACAAAAGAGCAAGATTCACAGTTACAAACGTATGAAAAAATGTAGATTGTTCAAGAGCACCAAATTGAGAATGCAACAATATATTAGCATAAATTGTATAACATTAACTATTTTACTGCATTGCAACCACAACCACAAAATGGAAGCCATAAATCAAACAGTATCAGTTTGAACAATGAGTGAGATGAGAAACCCCGCAAAAGTAAGAAATTCACAGCGACAAAGCCAAGTAAAAGTTGTATTGTAAGTGTTACATGGAACATTGATGCCACCATTAATTAGAGGAATGGGCTTTATTTTAAGTCAAAAAGGTAATACAATTAGGTGAAAGCTTAGAGTGTAAATGAAATGTCAAATAGGTGTATTTACATGAGCAATGCAAAACCTTAAGAATAAACAGATAATTGTGTTTACACAATCCTATTGAAGTTTGATACAAAATTTTGAAACTATATTTTTTTATTTTATTTCTAATCATTCTCAAAGGTCATTTGCAAAACATTACTTCCTCAAAATTCCCATAATGTAATTTAAAAACTGAACTTGTGGTGAGGCTGACCTCATAGAATATCTAATGTTGTGAATAGATCCACAGTACTAATGAATATTAGCAGAGATAAAAGATCATTCACTAAGACAGTACTATCCTATGTGAAACAGAATTTGTTTGTTTTGAATATGGT
Organism: Sequoia sempervirens; assembly: GCA_007258455.2. Taxonomy (NCBI): domain Eukaryota; kingdom Viridiplantae; phylum Streptophyta; class Pinopsida; order Cupressales; family Cupressaceae; genus Sequoia; species Sequoia sempervirens. The sequence goes on from VDFB02322083.1 coordinate 4,540,361, forward strand.
CTACAAAAAACATAAAGGAAATGTGAAGTTTAGTGCAATGAATATGTGTAATTGGTAGACAATATGTAAAGTAGTGAAAATAAAGAGTTCTATAATTTATAACAAAATAGTATGCAATGCATGTCCAATAAAAGATATTAAATAAATAAGATGTAGGAATACTTTGTGGGTGGAACGGGATTTAGCCTGAACAGAAGAAAAAAAGGCTTGCTCTCCACCCTACCATAGTGGGTCCTATAGCTACATGGGATGTCAGCAAACTCCTGAGTGAGGACATACATTTCCCACCACTATGATCAATGGTGAAACCAATGTTTCAGCATTTGATAATTTCTATTGAATATATGTTGTTTCTAGATATTTGATTGTGTGTGAGTTTTTCCATCCACAAAGAAAAAACATAATGAAATATCTAGTAACAAAAATCTGAAGCATTATGGATTGTGGAAATATCATAGCATTGACCTAGAAATTTTATTTAGTTGCAATCAGTCTTTTGTATTTTGAGGAATATATATAGTTGTATTGTTTATGACAAACAATTTGACATGTAGTTGTGAAATAAGAGATGGAATAAAGGACATCTAGCCTTACCTTCTATCTAAATAGAATGTAGTCGCAATTTGTAGACCATGCCAAACATGTGATTGCAAAGCTATTTAATATTACGGAGATGTGCATCCATAGTTTAGAACGTACATTTGCAATCTAAAATGGTTTCAATGAAATATAGTTAGACACAAGGAAAATTTGAAGTTCAGTGTAGTGAACATGTGTCATTAGTATACAATATCTAAATGAACAAATATAAAGAACTCTATAGTTTATAACAAATAATATCTAATGTATCTGCAATAGAAGAGATCATATAAACAAGATGCAGGCATACCTTTTGCAAAGAGTGGGAGACAATACGTGGACAATTATGCCTTCCATATAATTGTCTTTTGGCACCTAGCAATTTTGTTGAGCTGAAATCAGTGTTATCTATTTTTAAAAATATATACAATTGTAGCATTTGTGACAAATAATTTCAAAGGTAGTTGCAAAAGAAGAGATGGAAAGAATGAGATATAGCCTTACCTTGTATACAAATGGAATATAGTTGTAACTCAGACACCATGGAAAACTTGTGAGCATGAAGCTATTAAGAATTGTCAAGATATGCAGTTATAGCTGAAAATGTTTGCAATCTAAATTTGTTAGAATCTGATATAGTTAGAAACAAATGGTTCAAAGGTGATAGCTCTTGAAGTGGCATTATTGGGTAAAGGAGAGGAAGGTATTGAGAAAAAAGTTAAATATAGATAATATCTTGGTCAAGTGAGGAACAAGAAGGAATCAACATTTGTTGTTGGAGGCAAGGGGAAACACAAGGTAACAGTTGAATAGCAACTTCTCTAAGCAATCATTGTAGAAGTAAAACCTTGGGTATGTTGGCAGAAGTGATTGCAACTGCATTATGGAGCGAACAAGAAAGAAGGAAAATTAGAAATGGTGGGAATTGTAAAAGCATTGAAATGAAAATGAAAAGGAGAAGTGCTATAGTTACCATTAAGAATAGAAACATTTCATCATGATGGGAATGTAGACAATTGTTGGGGGCAATCCTTTTCTTTGATTCGAAGTGCATTGCATTTTTTGGAATGCAGCCTAGAGTATTTGTCAAAAGAGAAAGGTGGATCTATGTGTATTCCTATTATTGATTTAACATGAGAGAGAGTTGTGAACGTTAGTCCTTTCCTTTCTTTAGTTACAATATCTATTGTAGCTCTCTCTAGTGTCAAGCCTTGAGATTTATGTATTGTTATCACCCAAGCCATTGTCAAGGGGAGCTTCCTTCGGCTACCTCATGTGATTGGGGGAATCGAGATGAATCTTAGATTGTCTTGATCCCATGTTGGGCCAATGTAGTTTCAGAAGTCGACAACAACATATTCAGGCAGTTGAGGTGGTTTAGCACCCCTAGCATATACAATAGCCTTTACTAAACCCAATGATCCATTAACCAAGCCAACTACCACCCAAATATTTGTTGTCAACATTACTTGCTCGCCAATTGCAAGCAAGATCTCTACTTGAAGTTGTTCATCATCACCATAATCAAGTGATTTTTGCTGAGAACTTTCAGCAACACTTATTGCAATCAGAAAATTTAACTGCTGAAGCATTTTCCTATTGTGCAAAGAAGCCAACCTATTTGTTGGGAATAAGTGGATAGCCTCATCAAACTCTTGGTTTTTCCTAGCTGTAAGCATGGATTTTGTTCAATTCATAAGAATTTTCCAGTTAAACTGGGATGCCTGACAATTTCTAATATTCAAAAGGAGCATACGAAATTGTTGTTGTGAATTGGATTGTCCATGCTGGTGAAAGACAGTGTCAAGCGTGACAACAATATTAAAAGTATGTCAAAGAGCCAATGCTATGGAGCGAGAATTGTGGATAGGCATGTCCAAAACAAGAGGCGGTTGTTCTAGGTCACCCATGAGTATAATAGAGACACCACCAAATGGCTGCATATGTCAAGCAAGGAATGCTTGCAACAATCGACTATTTATTTTAAGCAACAACTTGGGACCCAAGAAGCTCATTTCATCAATTAAGATTTACTTAATATGTTTGAATTCCTCTTGAAATATGGTCAATTGTTGTCCTTTTAATGGATTCATATTTCTAATTGGTATCTAGAGGGTTGTATGCACTATGGAGGAACAAATATTGTAAGCAGCCACACTCATTGGTGCCAAAGCAAGCAAAGGATTCATTCTCTGATTTACAAATGTATTTAGTGCTCTTTGGATCTTGTCAATAAGGAATGATTTACCTATTCCATTAGTTCCTTGAATGATCATATGCAACGGTGATGATGAATATGGGCCAAGATGCTGTTGTTCAATGATATTCAGAGCAAGATTTTTCCTAGGAGATAGCTGATGACAAAGTGCAGGCGCTACCAACGAGCAAAGAGTGTCTTCGTCTGTATGCAATTTACTTGTTGAAATGAACTGTTCAGTAATGTTATGCAGATTCTCTAGAACATGGTGCGTGTCTCACTTATGATCTATAGATCAAAGTCTCATCTACCCAATATTTGCAGCTAGTCAAAACAAACATTGTTTGTGGCACCAAGTCGAGAAAACAACTCCCATTCGTATTCATCTATGTGGGGCAGAGACTATGTGCTATCGACCTATTACTGTCACCATCCTCTTCATCAGAAGGGGAGCAATAACTCTATTGACATGCCAAGCGACATATTCAACAACATAAAATAGCCTCCAATTTTGTGTTATGCTTTCTCTCGTAAGAACTATGTTTTCCTCAAAATTTCAAAAAGGCTTGTATAGTAGCAATTCTGACCAAAAAATGTTTCAAAGGCAATCACTTTGTTTCGGGGGTGTAGTCTTGAAAAGCGGGTAAACAATGATGATAACAGGTTGTGGTTGGGCACACTAGGCTACACCTTTGCAATTTTTTCGATATGTATATAGTTGTACAGATTGAATAAGGGATATTGTCTCCATTTTAGCTGATCTTTGCATATAGGAATGAACATAACCACTTGCAAGCTTGTCGCCACTTTCAACTATTTTCAAATGGTGAAATTTCTGCCTGTTGATGTTCAAAGACAAGAAATGCTAGCTTGAGATGACAAGGGGAAATTTTTGCAACATATGGCATGTTTCTTGTGCACCAATGTCATGATCTACAACCAAGTTCATCATGAATTTTTGGTAGGAAAGCAATGCTTGATCCTAAAGGAATTTGTATTTGCAAGCCTCTGCAATATATCAATATAGCTTTCAGATTTTTTTCAAACTTTGATGCATATTTGGAAATGTAGTTTAGCATAATTTGTCTTAACAATACTGGTTCACAATCAACATTTGCTCACCAAATTGAAAACATCTCAAAGCTGTGGATATTAACACACTCATCATTTCTTGTTGGATTATACGATTTTTTCAATTCACTATCAATTACCAATGTCGATGATGGCTATGTATTCCACAAAGCCTTGTAGCGACATTGTAATTGGTGGAATTTTTTCCTAAGGTAGGTGTATTGAGTACACTTGGTATTCCTTTGCACCATGTTCAACAATTCTTCATAATCCACCATTGGATCCATGCAAGAGATTTGTGTAGTATTAAGCAAGCATGTGTCCTCCAAAGTTGAGTGGTGGACCCTTGATATTAGCTAATCTTGGGAACGAGGGTTCCATGCTAAAACATAGTGATCAAAGATGTTTTTTTCCTATTAAAGCTCCTGTGGGTTGGGCCAATCAAGCATGTCCATGTTTGGGGAATTTGGGAACCACAAGAAACCGTGGACATGTGCTAATCCATGATGTTTCCACTCATACCTATACCAGTAGTACTTTGTATGGAAAAGCCTCTCAATAACCTCTTCACAGAAAATGGTGAATCACAAGTGCATGTACAAGGATGTTATGTGTGGGTTCTGTACAACATTGTTTGTGAACCATCTTCATGAGTATGGCATATGCAACTAGGCATGAGGATCAATTACCCTATGCAAATCAGGTCGTTTTGTGTCTACAGAGCTCAAAGTGAAGAAAAGAGTTGGTGTACCAAGCTGGTGGATCATTGCCGCATGCTCTTGGGCACTTTCCCCAATACAAGTGTGTTCCTCATAGGGAGGCACCAAAGCGAACAAGTCGGTTTGCTATCTAGGTGTCTAGTGCATCCCAAGGTAATTATCACAAAGGAAGAACAAACTTTGGGATCCTTTCCTCCAGGTTTGTTTTCATAAAAACTGAAGTCAATTATTGGCTTCAATATCTCATTGTCAAATTATAAAGGCAATATATAAATCTGACATTCCTCCCAAATCTATTATCATAGTATCTTATCAAGTGCAATGCATTTTCATGTAAGTGAATTTGTATGGTTCTCGATTGTAGGAGCATTTTTGTGCTAGTGGGGAACAAGAATGGAAAAGCTATGCTTAATAACCCTTCTATATTATATTCATTGATAGGGCTATAATTTATCTCAAGCCAAGGAAAAGTATTTTGACTAATGTCTTTAATTTGTAAGGCATCTTTGATTTCCTATAATTCCCGATGAGGGTTGGGTATCAATGGAATAAATGATGATGAGTCCTCAAGTTCAGCTTCCTCATCAACAACACTTTCTAGAGTTGTCATTAGTTCAATTATGTTATGTGTTGGTTCTTTCATTGTGAGTAGAAGATCAGATATGTCAGTACTTATAGCAGGAAACAAATTTAAAGCATCACAATCTATTGCAACATCACTATAGTATGGGTCATTCTTAATTTTGTATATTAATGCAACCATGACATTATGTTTGTCAACATAGCAATCATAGTTTGTCCCCTGAATGCTAATTCTTCACACAATCACCAATTCAAGATCATGTAGATGACGCAGTAAAAAAGTTGCAATGGTTGTGATGTCTTGAGGGAAGCTTATAGTATGGCCACTATATTTGTATTGGCCTCCTCTAGCATGGGTTACTTGCAAAACTGGAGCAACTCTAGCTAAAACATTTCTTCAACTTAAGTAAGCTTTGCAAGGACGGGTGGTTGTGGGCTTAGATCCATCTTATTCATTAAACTAAATCTATGGAAACCTTTTTCAAAAGCACAATTCAAACACATTATGCCCGTGTTGGATGCTCAGACTCTCATGTCAGCGTAGATTTCCTTGCAAATAGTACAAATTTTCAAATCAGACAAAGCATCAATGTGTTGACAGAAGGACTACATTGCAATGCAAAAAATTTCACCAAACATGTTGCTTGAGTGGTGGAGCCATGCCCAACAAGGATTTGTGGCAGTGTATAGCCAGGTATTGTGGAGGCAGCTTCATTGCGATGGTTGTGCAAGAGCTGGGAAGGGATGGGGGCTACCTGGTACATCAGTCAGCAAGTTCTACCAGTGAGCTTGGTTGCAATTGCAGTGTGCCTATTTAGATGTGCAGGGCCAAGCTAGGTGGGTCTAGAGAACCTCTTTGTTGCAAGTACTTGGCTCGCCGACTTGCACAAATCTGGTCTCTATGGAATGCATAATAAAGTTGGTTTCTTTGGCATTTTGTTGCCTTTTTACAATCCACACTTGATGCAACGTTGGAACTTGGACAAGGCTACAAAGCCTACAATAATAATATTAAGAAAACAATTAAATGGTTGCAGAAACCAACTTAAAGGGAAATGGCATAAGTAAAGGGGTCAAGCTAATTGAATATGCAACAAAGTAGCCAAAGGTTGATAGCAACACTCAATAATGCCCTATGGAAAATAATATAAAGTGTATAACATTAACTATTTTACTGTGTTCCAACCATTAACATAAAATGAAATCCATAAATGAAACAATATTGGTTTCATTAGTGGCCTAGATGGAAAACTCACAAAACAAAAGAATCCACAATAATAAAGCCATGCACAAAGAAAGGAAAACCCACACACACAACAATTCTTTTTTTCAACAATGCCTTATGGAAAAAAACCAAAGAATACATATATGTAAATGTATCTATCCATATTCAATGTATTTAAAAGTGCTTCCAAACTCCAACTAAAAAAGCAAGAATGCAACCAGTGAACACATAGGTAATACAAAATGAAATAGACGAAAGGAACGCCTGGTCTCCATCCCACCATATTAGGTCATGGAGCCCCATGAAAACAATCTCATTGGAGAAGCAGCTAATTCAAAAGAAAATGCATCGATTGCAATACTAAACTTTCCTATCAATAGAAACTAATGGTAAAAGTATGGATTGATGAGACTTCTTTCTAGCAAATCATTTTTAGTGTTAAACCATGTTGCATATACTAGTAATTTTTCAAGTATAATGATACATAGTTTAATACTTAAATTCTCTTCTGAAAAAGAAGTCTCTTCAATGCTATGAGCTCTAGTGTGTCTGGAAAAATTTCTTCCCTGTGATCAATGGTGAAACCAATGTTGCTTATTATGCACCTAGAAGGAATAATAGCCAAGGTGTCACAATCAACAGTTATTTTTTGAGCCTAGAAGGAATAATAGCCAAGGTTTCATAATCAACATCATGCATTGCATGCATAAATATATGAATTTTCTACTTGGAAATATAAAACCATGGCACGGGGGAGAAAAAAATTAGAAAAAAAAAACCTGCACGTAGACAAATACTTTTTCCTATAGTGACTTATTGACAATAACCAAAGCAAACATATATGGAAATGTATTTGCAAATGTATCTATGCATATGCAATGTGTTTTTGATGGAGAGTGTCATGAATGGAAGGTACGATGCACTCTTTGAAAAATAGTGTACCGTTGTTGCTGCCTATGGTTGTGCATCGTTCCTTCCTTAATTACACCCTCCATATAAAATAACTTCACATTTTTTATTGCACATGAATATATACATATACATATAGGACGATGAAGACAAGAATGTGCTTGCAAACACTAGCTTAACAACTCATAGTGTAGCAAAACAAAAAATACAAAATATAAAATGAAACACAACAAAACAAGGTGTGCTCACCACCCTACCATATTAGGTCATGGAGCCCCATGGGTTCTCACCAAACTCCTAAGAAAGAACACACATTGTCCACCACTATGATCAATGGCAAAAACAATGTTGCTTATCCCAGTCAATATATAACCTATCCCTCTAACGGATCCTTTTTTGAGGCTGAAAGGAAGAATATCCAAGTTGCCACAACCAACATCATGCATTGGATGCATATGCAAGGTTTTGCTACTTGGAAATATAAAATCATGTGTACGCCAACTAAAAAAGCAACAATGCAACCAATCAATAGATAGGTAATACAAAATGAAACAAACCAAATAAACGCTTGCTCTCCACCCTACCATATTGGGTCATGGAGCCCCATGGGCTCTGACCAAAACCCCAAGAAAGAACATACATTGTCCACCAGTATGATCAATGGTGAAACCAATGCTGCTGATTATGCCCAATATAGAACCTTTCAATCTAAAAGTTATTGCTAAGTTTAACGTCACAATCAACATCATGCATTGGATGCATATGTAGGGATATGCTGCTTAGAAATATAAAACCATGGTGCAAAAATTAAAAGTTAAAAAATTAAAAACCCGCACATACACAAATACTTTTCCCAATAGTGATTTATCAACAACAACCAAAGCATACATATATGTAAATGTATTTACAAATGTATCTATACATATGCAATGTATTTTCAATAGAGACTGTAATGAATGGAAGGTACAATGTACACTTTACAGAAGAGTGTAATGTTGCTACTCCTATGGTTGTGCATTGTGTCTTCCTTTCATTCCAATCTCCATTTAAAAAAACTTCACATTTTTTATTGCACATGCATATATACATATACATATACATATAGTACGATGAAGACAAAAATGTGCTTGCAAACACCCAAACACAACAAAACAAGACATGCTCTCCACCCTACCATATTGGGTCATGAAGCCCCATGGGCTCTCACCAAACTCCTGAGAAAGAACACACATTGTCCACCACTATGATCAATGGCAAAAACAATGTTGCTTATCATACTCAATATATAACCTATCCCTCTAATAGATCCTTTTCTGAGGCTGAAAGGAATAATAACCAAGTTGTCACAACCAGCATCATGCATTGGATGCATATGCAAGGTTTTGCTACTTGGAGATATAAAATCATGTGTATGCCAACTAAAAAAGCAACAACGCAACCAATCAATAGATAGGTAATACAAAATGAAACAAACCAAAGAAACGCTTGCTCTCCGCCCTACCATATTGGGTCATGGAGCCCCATGGGCTCTCACCAAACCCCCAAGAAAGAGCATACATTGTCCACCAGTATGATCAGTGGTGAAACCAATGCTGCTTATTATGCCCAATATAGAACCTTTCAATCTAATAGTTATTGCTAAGACGTCACAATCAACATCATGCATTGGATGCATATGTAGGGATTTGCTACTTAGAAATATAAAACCATGGTGCAAAAATTAAAAATTAAAAAATTAAAAACCTGCACATACACAAATACTTTTCCCAATAGTGATTTATCAACAACAACCAAAGCATACATATATGTAAATGTATTTGCAAATGTATCTATACATATGCAATGTATTTTCAATAGAGACTGTAATGAATGGAATGTACAATGTACACTTTACAGAAGAGTGTAATGTTGCTACTCCTATGGTTGTGCATTGTGTCTTCCTTTCATTCCAATCTCCATTTAAAAAAACTTCACATTTTTTATTGCACATGCATATATACATATACATATACATATAGTACGATGAAGACAAAAATGTGCTTGCAAACACCCAAACACAACAAAACAAGACATGCTCTCCACCCTACCATATTGGGTCATGGAGCCCCATGGGCTCTCACCAAACTCCTGAGAAAGAACACACATTGTCCACCACTATGATCAATGGCGAAAACAATGTTGCTTATCATACTCAATATATAACCTATTCCTCTAACAGATCCTTTTTTGAGGTTGAAAGGAATAATAACCAAGTTGTTGCAACCAGCATCATGCATTGGATGATATGCAAGGTTTTGCTACTTGGAAATATAAAATCATGTGTATGCCAACTAAAAAAGGAACAATGCAATCAATCAATAGATAGGTAATACAAAATGAAACAAATCAAAGAAACGCTTGCTCTCCACCCTACCATATTGGGTCATGGAGCCCCATGGGCTCTCACCAAACCCCCAAGAAAGAGTATACATTGTCCACCAGTATGATCAATGGTGAAACCAATGCTGCTTATTATGCCCAATATAGAACCTTTCAATCTAACAGTTATTGCTAAGACGTCACAATCAACATCATGCATTGGATGCATATGTAGGGATTTGCTCCTTAGAAATATAAAACCATGGTGCAAAAATTAAAAATTAAAAAATTAAAAACCCGCACATACACAAATACTTTTCCCAATAGTGATTTATCAACAACAACCAAAGCATACATATATGTAAATGTATTTGCAAATGTATCTATACATATGCAATGTATTTTCAATAGAGACTGTAATGAATGGAAGGTACAATGTACACTTTACAGAAGAGTGTAATGTTGCTACTCCTATGGTTGTGCATTGTGTCTTCCTTTCATTCCAATCTCCATTTAAAAAAACTTCACATTTTTTATTGCACATGCATATATACATATACATATACATATAGTACAATGAAGACAAAAATGTGCTTCCAAACACCCAAACACAACAAAACAAGACATGATCTCCACCCTACCATATTGGTTCATGGAGCCCCATGGGCTCTCACCAAACTCCTGAGAAAGAACACACATTGTCCACCACTATGATCAATGGCGAAAACAATGTTGCTTATCATACTCAATATATAACCTATCCCTCTAACAGATCCTTTTCTGAGGCTGAAAGGAATAATAACCAAGTTGTCACAACCAGCATCATGCATTGGATGCATATGCAAGGTTTTGGTACTTGGAAATATAAAATCATGTGTATGCCAACTAAAAAAGCAACAACGCAACCAATCAACAGATAGGTAATACAAAATGAAACAAACCAAAGAAACACTTGCTCTCAATCCTACCATATTGGGTCATGGAGCCCCATGGACTCTCACCAAACCCCCAAGAAAGAGCATGCATTGTCCACCAGTATGATCAATGGTGAAACCAATGCTGCTTATTATGCCCAATATAGAACCTTTCAATCTAACAGTTATTGCTAAGACGTCACAATCAACATCATGCATTGGATGCATATGTAGGGATTTGCTGCTTAGAAATATAAAACCATGGTGCAAAAATTAAAAATTAAAAAATTAAAAACCCGCACATAAACAAATACTTTTCCCAATAGTGATTTATCAACAACAACCAAAGCATACATATATGTAAATGTATTTGCAAATGTATCTATACATATGCAATGTATTTTCAATAGAGACTGTAATGAATGGAAGGTACAATGTACACTTTACAGAAGAGTGTAATGTTGCTACTCCTATGGTTGTGCATTGTGTCTTCCTTTCATTCCAATCTCCATTTAAAAAAACTTCACATTTTTTATTGCACATGCATATATACATATACATATACATATAGTACGATGAAGACAAAAATGTGCTTGCAAACACCCAAACACAACAAAACAAGACATGCTCTCCACCCTACCATATTGGGTCATGGAGCCCCATGGGCTCTCACCAAACTCCTGAGAAAGAACACACATTGTCCACCACTATGATCAATGGCGAAAACAATGTTGCTTATCATACTCAATATATAACCTATCCCTCTAACAGATCCTTTTCTGAGGCTGAAAGGAATAATAACCAAGTTGTCGCAACCAGCATCATGCATTGGATGCATATGCAAGGTTTTACTACTTGGAAATATAAAATCATGTGTATGCCAACTAAAAAAGCAACAATGCAACCAATCAACAGATAGGTAATACAAAATGAAAAAAACCAAAGAAACGCTTGCTCTCCACCCTACCATATTGGGTCATGGAGCCCCATGGGCTCTGACCAAACCCCCAAGAAAGAGCATACATTGCCCACCAGTATGATCAATGGTGAAACCAATGCTGCTTATTATGCCCAATATAGAACCTTTCAATCTAATTTTTATTGCTAAGACGTCACAATCAACATCATGCATTGGATGCATATGTAGGGATATGCTGCTTAATTTAAAACCATGGTGCAAAAATTAAAAATTAAAAAATTAAAAACCTGCACATACACAAATACTTTTCCCAATAGTGATTTATCAACAACAACCAAAGCATACATATATGTAAATGTATTTGCAAATGTATCTATACATATGCAATGTATTTTCAATAGAGACTTTAATGAATGGAAGGTACAATGTACACTTTACAGAAGAGTGTAATGTTGCTACTCCTATGGTTGTGCATTGTGTCTTCCTTTCATTCCAATCTCCATTTAGAAAAACTTCACATTTTTTATTGCACATGCATATATACATATACATATACATATATTACGATGAAGACAAAAATGTGCTTGCAAACACCCAAACACAACAAAACAAGACATGCGCTCCACCCTACCATATTGGGTCATGGAGCCCCAAGGGGTCTCACCAAACTCCCGAGAAAGAGCACACATTGTCCACCACTATGATCAATGGCGAAAACAATGTTGCTTATCATACTCAATATATAACATATCCCTCTAACAGATCCTTTTTTGAGGCTGAAAGGAATAATAACCAAGTTGTCGCAACTAGCATCATGCATTGGATGCATATGCAAGGTTTTACTACTTGGAAATATAAAATCATGTGTACGCCAACTAAAAAAGCAACAATGCAACCAATCAACAGATAGGTAATACAAAATGAAAAAAACCAAAGAAACGCTTGCTCTCCACCCTACCATATTGGGTCATGGAGCCCCATGGGCTCTCACCAAACCCCCAAGAAAGAACATACATTGTCCACTAGTATGATCAATGGTGAAACCAATGCTGCTTATTATGCCCAATATAGAACCTTTCAATCTAATAGTTATTGCTAAGATGTCAAAATCAACATCATGCATTGGATGCATATGTATGGATTTGTTGCTTAGAAATATAAAACCATGGTGCAAAAATTAAAAATTAAAAAATGAAAAACCCGCACATACACAAATACTTTTCCCAATAGTGATTTATCAACAACAACCAAAGCATACATATATGTAAGTGTATTTGAAAATGTATCTATACATATCCAATGTATTTTCAATAGAGACTATAATGAATGGAAGGTACAATGTACACTTTAAAAAAGAGTGTAATGCTGCTACTCCTATGGTTGTGCATTGTGTCTTCCTTTCATTCCAATCTCCATCTAAAAAAACTTCATGTTTTTTTATTGCACATGCATATATACATATATATATACATATATTACGATGAAGACAAAAATGTGCTTGCAAACACCCAAACACAACAAAACAAGACATGCTATCCACCCTACCATATTGGGTCATGGAGCCCCATGGGCTCTCACGAAACTCCAGAGCAAGAACACACATTGTCCGGGTATGTGCAGGATAATCATGCAAAAAACAGGCCCTTAAGTGGCAAAAAAATTAGAAAAATCAGAGTTAGACAACTTGACATAAAAATTTGAATAAGTTATATGTATTGTTTAAAAAATATGTAAGAATAGAATTTGTAGCAAATTGAATGTAGTTTATAAACTACTAGGTTTATTTCAAAAAAAAATCCTATTTGGTGAAAATTTGAAATTTCAATGTAGTAGTACTTAAATTTCTGTGGAAAAATAAGTAGGTGTCTCAACCACCCTAACCACAATAAAATGATAATATTTTTTTATAAGATTTTAGACATAAGTAGAGGACTGATGTTCGGATGTGATGCATATTTTTTTGTAATTTTTTTCCAAGTAAATAATTAATTATGAATTTTTTATTACAACTTTTAAAAAATATAAAAACTCTTATGTTTGACCACCTTAACTTGGTCAAAACTTAATGAAATTCAATTTTTCTTTTTTTAATCCTATAGTATGGGAAACATAGAATGTGATACTGTTTGAAATCTATAAAAAAAAATTAATTAGCCTATCAATTAGGACTTTAGTCATTATTCAAATAGAAAATAAATAATTATTATTTATTAAATTCAAAGTAAATCAGAATTTATATTGGTGGAAAGGTAAAAATCTCCTTTAAAAACCATTTTCATTATTGGTATGTGGTGACTGATCATGCTATACTGTATAGCCCATGGTATACTGTATGCCCTTGCCCCTATCCTTGCTGGGGTAGGATAGGGGCAAGGGTGTATAGTATACCATGGGCTATACTATACACCCTTGTAAATCTAATTTTGTAGAACCTTATAATTTGGAAGCTTCTAAGCTTGTTAAAAAGGGATTCAGATGGGTATTTCAATATGATGAAAAATGTGATTATTCGCAAGATTGTAATAAATTTTACACTGGATAATAAAAGTATTGGATAGCTACAGTTTGGTGGATGTAGCCCGGATTGGGTGAACCACGTTAAATTTTTGTGTTATGATTTAATCTGTGTGTTTTAGTTTCTATGTTTATTAATTAAATCTGCATTTAATTGTTAGATATCTACCATCTCTAACCCTAACAAGTGGTATCAGAGCGGGTTATGTTTCGATTATCGTCTGTAGGAAGGTCTCACGGCTGAGTGGGAGTCTCACGGTTGAGTGGGAGAAATGGTAGATGAGGGTAAGAAGGTTGAGAAGTTTAACGGGCAGAACTATCAGTTATGGAAGATGCAAATGGAGGACTATCTCTATCAAAAGGATTTATGGCGGCCATTGGAAGGGAAAACCAAGAAACCTGCAGCAATGTCAGATGAGGACTGGGAGATCTTGGATAGAAGGGCTCTTGGCAGTATTCATTTATGCCTGGCACAAATGGTGGCGTTCAATATTACAAAAGCAAAGACAACTCAAGAGTTGATGGAAACCCTAGAGAAGTTATATGAAAATCCTTCCACTTCGAATAAGGTATTTCTTATGAAGTGTTTATTTAATATGAAAATGGTAGAAGGTGGGTCAGTTACTGATCATTTAAATGAGTTTAATACGGTCACCAGTCAATTAACTTCTGTAAAAGTAAACTTTGATGAAGAAGTTAGGGCTCTTTTGATTCTGTGTTCTTTGCCTGAAAGTTGGAATATTTTGGTAATGGTTGTTAGCAACTCTGTTTCTGGTTCAAATACATTGAAGTTTGATGATGTTGTTGGTGTTATTTTGAGCGAGGAAATTCATAGGAAAAGCTCAGGTGGAACATCCACATCAGGCAGTGTTTTGAATGCAGAAAGCAGGGGCAGAACAAAGGAGATAGGAAATGATTCCAGAAATCATGGGAAGTCATGAGGAAATTCAAAGGACAGAAGGTCCCAATCTAGAAACAAGAAGGATTGCTGGTACTGTGGTAAGCCGGGTCATTTGAAGAAAGATTGTTGGTCTCAGAAAAATAAAGGAGACAGAAAAGAATGAAGTAAAGAGGCAAATGTGGTAAGTAATAAATCTGATGAGGATGCTTTGATTCTTTCCCTTGATAATGCTGATGATTCTTGGGTGTTAGATTCAGGGGTTTCATTTCATGGTACCCGCCATAGAAGTTATTTTCTTGATTATGTCCAAGGGGATTTTGGGTTGCTTTATTTAGGAGATAACGAACCCTGTTAGATTATTGGAAAGGGAAGAATCAAGATTAAATTGTAGAATGGGAATCATTGGCTACTACATGAGGTAAGGCACGTTCCAAAGTTAAGCAGAAATTTAATTTCAGCAGGGCAACTAGATGATGAAGGTTGTGTTGTTACTTTAAGTGATAAAAAATGGAGGGTCACAAAGGGTGCCTTAGTGGTAGCAAAAGGTGTGAAAGTAGGCACCTTATATCTTTGTACAGGTCATACAGGTTCCTTCTACTTTAATTGTTATAGAAAAAGGTCAATGTTCAGGAACAGTTGCTGTAGTTCAGTAGGTAGAAGATCATATAGTTGCTGTGGACTTTGAATCAGCACTATGGCATAATAGACTTAGGCATATGAGTGCAAAAGGTATGAAATTAATTCATTCAAATAATGTTTTACCAGGTCTAAAATGTGTTAATATGGATTTATGTGAAAGTTGTGTGTATGAAAAATAAAAGAGAGTAAGTTTTCTCAAGGATGGGAAGCAAAAGAAAGATGAGAAATTGGAGCTTGTGCATACAGATGTATGGGGACCAGTTCAGCTATCTTCTCTCGGTGGATCTCTATATTATGTTACATTCATTGATGATGCAACTAGGAAGGTATGGATTTATTTCCTTAGGCAGAAATCTGAAGTATTTGAAACTTTTAAAAAATGGAGAAGCTTGGTTGAGAATGAGACGGGTAAAAGGATAAAATGTCTCAGATCTGATAATGGTGGTGAGTATTGCAGTAGAGAGTTTGAAGATTATTGTTTCTCAAATGGTATTCATAGACAGAAAATGGTTCCAAGGACTCCATAGGAAAATGGAGTGGCTAAGCGTATGAATAGAACAATAATGGAGCGTGCATGAACTATGAGATTGAATGTTGGGCTGCCTTTAAAAATATGGGCAGAGACTGTAAACACTATTGTTTATTTAATTAACAGAGGTCCCTCTAATCCTTTGGGTTGTGGTATCCCAGAGGAAGCATGGAAAGGTAAGAAGGTGAGTTATTCTTTTCTAAAAACCTTTGGTTGTGAAGCATTTTCACATGTAGATTCTGAAAATAGAACCAAGCTTGATGCAAAATCAAAGAAATGTGTATTTGTTGAATATGGCATTGATGAATTTGGTTATAGGCTTTGGGATTTTGAAAATCAAAAAATTGTGAGAAGCAGGGATGTCATATTCAATGAGAAAGTATTGTACAAAGATCTGTTGCTGCAGCATGAGAAGAAAGAAGATTACTATGTAGTGTTGGATGATATTCCAAACAATGATGTTTTAGTGGTTCCTCATGCTGGGCAACAACAAAAACAACAAATAACACAAACTCCTATTAGATGATCTTCAAGGATAAGTAGACCTCCAGAAAGATTCTCTCCCTCTTTGTATACTATTCTGTTAACTGATGCTGGTGAACCAGAATATTATGATGAAACTATGCAGGTGGATACCAAGGTTCAATGGGTGCATGGAATGGAAGAAGAAATGGACTCTTTGCTGAAAAACTAGACTTGGGAATTATGCAAGTTGCCTACAGGTAAAAAGGCTTTACCAAACAAATGGATTTATAGGCTGAAAGAGGAGGATGGAGGTAAGAAAATATTTAAAGCCAGATTAGTTGTAAAGGGATTTGCATAGAAAAATGGTATTGATTTTGATGAGATTTTTTCTCCTGTTGTTAAAATGACTTCTATTCGTATTGTTTTAAGTATTGTGGCTGCTAAATATTTGCATTTAGAACAGCTTGATGTTAAAACAGCCTTTCTCCATGGTTATTTGGAAGAGGAAATATATATGGACCAACCACAAGGATTTGAAGTCAAAGGTAAGGAGAAACTAGTGTGTAGATTGAAGAAAAGTTTATATGGCTTGAAGCAAGCACCTCGACAATGGTACTTAAAATTTGATAGTTTTCTGGCTGAGCAAGGCTATAGTCGGTGTAATTCTAACCATTGTGTTTATTTTAAGAGGTTGGATAATGACAGCTACATTATTTTATGTTTATATGTTGATGACATGCTTGTAGTTGGGTCTAACATGGATCACATAAGTGAGTTAAAACAATTATTAGCAAATTCTTTTGCTATGAAGGATTTGGGGGCAGCAAAACAAATCCTTGGTACATGAAAATTTGTAAAGATAGGAAAAATAGAAAATTATTTTTATCTCAGGCTAATTATGTTGAAAAGGTGTTGCAAAGATTTCATATGGAGAATGCAAAAGCTGTCAGCAAACCTTTGCCTAGTCATGTTAAATTGACTAAGGATATGTGTCCAAAGACACAAGAGGAGGAAGAAAAAATGTCCAAGGTACCATATGCTTCAGCTGTAGGCAGTTTGATGTATGTCATGGTATGCACAAGACTAGATATTGCACATGTTGTAGGAGTTGTTAGCAGGTATTTGAGTCATCCCGGAGTTGAGCATTGGAATGTAGTAAAAAGGATTCTCAGGTACTTGAGAGGTACATCCAATAATTGTCTATGTTTTGGGGGCTCTAATACTAATTTAAAAGGCTATGTTGACTCAGATTTGGCAAGGGATATAGATACCAGGTAGAGTACCATAGGTTATGTATTTACAATTGGTGGGACAACAGTGAGTTGGATTTCTCGAATGCAGAAGGTGGTTGCTTTATCCACCAGAGAGGCAGAGTATGTTGCTGCAATAGAGGCGACAAAGGAGATGATATGGCTACAACTTTTCATGGATGAGTTGGGCAAACAACAGGCTGGAAATTACTTGTTTACAGACAGCCAGAGTGCTATACATCTTGCAAATAATTCTGCTCTGCATTCTAAAACAAAACACATCCAGTTGAGATATCATTTCATTCGGTCAATGTTGGAGGATGGACAGGTTAAGTTGACAAGATACATACAGATGTCAATCCACGGATATGTTTATGAAGGTGGTGACAAGGGAGAAGCTGAGCTCTTCTTCACTTCAGATCTCTCAAGGTTGAATTCAAGTATAACAGAGCAGATGGGTCCAAGGTCCTTATTTCCAAGGGGAGTCAGAATTGCAGTAGTGTCGTTTGTGAATCAATCTCCAAGTGGGAGATTGGTTGGTGTGGAGCCCACCGTCTCCAAGTGGGAGATTGTTGGTATGTGGCGACTCAATCATGCTACTATATAGCCCATGGTATACTGTACACCCTTGCCCCCTATCCTTGTCGGGTTTGAGGGGGTGGCAACCCCGAGAAAAATTTTCTTCCTACTTTTTTGCGTGATCATCGAAAAAAGGGAAAAATCAATGAAAAAAGAAAAATCCAATTTTGTAGAACCCTAAAATCTGGAAGCTTCTACGCTTGTTAAAAAGGGGTTCAGATGGGTATTTCAGAATGATGAAAAATGCGATTATTCGCAAGATTGTAATAGGTTTTACACTGGATAATAAAAGTATTGGATGGCTGGGGTTTGGTGGATGTAGCCCGGATTGGGTGAACCACGTTAAATTTTTGTGTTATGATTTAATCTGTGTGTGTTTTAGTTTCTCTGTTTATTAATTAAATCTACATTTAATTGTTAGATATCTGCCATCTCTAACCCTAACATTCATTTCATCAATTTTGGGTAAAAAAAAAGTCGTTAGCCACATACCCTACAAATACCCATCATATCGCCACTTTTTGGACCATGATGATCCTGCACATACCTGTCCACCACTATGATCAATGGTGAAATCAATGTTGCTTATCATTTTCAATATAGAACCTATCATTTTAACAAATCCTTTAGTAAGGCTGAAAGGAATAATACCCAAGTTGTCACAACCAACATCATGATTTACTTCATTGCAGCCTCCATATAAACAAACTATAGTTTTTTGATTGCACATGCATATATATATATACATATGCATATGCATACATTGGGACGAAGAAAATAAAGTGCTTGCAAACACCAAAGTAAAGACCCATAGTATAGCTAAACAACAAATAGCAAATATGAAATGAAACAAAACAAAACAAGTCCTACTCTCCACCCTACCATATTGGGTCATGGAGCCCCATGGGCTCTCACCAAACCCCTGAGAAAGAACATAGGTTGTCCACCACTTTGATCAATGGTGAAAGAAATATTTCTTATCACACATAATATATGGCCTATCATTCCAACAACTCCTTTTCTTAGGCTAAAAGAAATAATATCTTAAAAGGTACACTTAACAAATATGCCAACAATACAATCCAACATCATGCATTGGATGCATATGTAGGAATTTTTTGTTTGGAAATATACATACTAAAGAAGTACATGTAGAAATCTATGTACATGGCATTAGATGTAGACAATATTCATATATTTGTTTTCACTATTCTTATTAAAAATTAGACCTATAATTTAGAAACAAGGGTTAAAACAACAATAGTTAAAGTTGTAAGAATTAAGTTTGAAGGTAAGTACAAGTTGCTACTGTCAGATCTGTATGTAATTTCCCCTATGATGCAAGACTCTCCAGACATAATTGTCATACTTCCTTGAATGCAAAACACCCATGGCTAATTGTGACTTTGGATTTTTCTTATAATTTATGTTGACTAGACATTTGTTTCCTTTTCTTTCTTTGGAGTGCTTGTCACATCAAAAGAGCTTTCGTATCTAACACCAACGTAAAGACCTATAGTGCAGGTAAACATGAAATAAAAAATATGAAAAGCAATACAATAACACAAGGCATGCTCTCCACTCTATCATATTGGGTCATGGAGCCCCATGGGCTCTCACCAAACCCTCGAGAAAGAACATACATTGTCCACCACTTTGATCAATGGTGAAACAAATCTTTCTTATCACACTTAAGATACAACCTATCATTCCAACAACTCCTTCTTGAGGTTGGAATAAATAATAACTAAAAAGGTACACTTAACAAATACACCAAAAAATACAATCCAGCATCATGCTTTGGATGCATATGTAAGAATTTTCTTTTCGGAAGTATACAAACTACAAAAGTACATGTAGAAATGTATGTGCATGGCATTAGATGTAGACAATATACATATATAGATGAATGGAAACTTATAGATATAGATACATATTGATACATCTGCTGGAAAGGCCATTCAAACTTCAACCTTCAAAGAAGCTCACAATCCTGGCTTGTAGTTGTGAAAGGAGGTAAAGCCACAGAAGAACACTCGAAAATTCCTTATTGAAAATTGTAAAGACTTTCGCCACCCCTCTCATGTTTTGAATAGCAGGTGTTGGCACAACCATTGCCACTATATGGATACCATACAATAGTAAATGTTGACGCCAAGAGGGCAAGCTTCTGTGAAGGTGCAAGTCCAACTATCCATTGTGAAGTTTCTGTGAAGGTGGCTGATGGATATTTTCTATTTTTTGCATGGGCCAATGACTCCAAAATCAATACAAAAGTCTTGGAAATGACACTATTAATTAGAGTGATGGACAATGTATGTTCCATATGTACAAATATCTATGTATGTGATAGTAGATGCACACAAGGCTATATTGCTTCAATTTTTGAGAAGCTTCTATTGAGAAAAGAGTATATTTTTGCATGTCTTTGTTAGTGTGAATTTTTATGGGTTTCTCTATATGGATTCCATCTTGTGGCTATGTGTGCAACATAATAAAATTGTAAACATTATGCAGTCTTTTCCAGCCTTTCAAAAACAAGGAAACATGGAGAAACCTAGTGGGAATAGGTGTGTTTGAAGAAACCACAAAGGCGTGCATATTGGGAAAATCCTTTGCGATATTGTTTCATTTGTGGTTTGTGGTTTGTGGTTTGTCATAGGCTATATTGTTTGATCTTTGATAACACACTGTTGATTGATTCAAAATTTGATAAGGTGTTGTTGAGAAAAGACTATATTGTTTGTAAAAGAAAATAGTGTTTCATTTATGGTTTGTGTTTTGTGGTTATGGTTTTGCAATGGTATGGGGTAAAAGTGTGAAGTTGGGTACACGAAGAGAGGAAGTTTCGGCCAAAACAAACAATTTCGCATGAAATGTGTACGCGTTTCCAAAAAATGCATATGTGTTACGGATTGGGTACCTAAGCCTAAATCCGAACATGCATGCGTTCTGCATCAGGTATGCAAACCGTAAACGTGTATGTGTTTCTTAGATTTATTTGTTTTTTTAAATTAGCGACTGTGTATTCATTTTAACTGCATTTTTTTGTTTGTGCCAAAGAAGGAGAGAACAGATCGCATACGCATTTCAAAGGCCTTGATCGAAGAAAATTTTCACTACCACCTCCTCCCGTCGACACAACCGACCTTAGTGATCTCCAGGTTGGTTGAATTCTGCCTTTTTTTTGCTTTATATCTTGCATTTTTGTTTTTTAATTGGTATTTAGTTTCTGTTTGTTTAGTTTATTTTTGTTCAATATTTTATAGTTTTTAAATTGCATTTATAAAACAAAAACATCAACAAAACAAAGAACATTAAATTGTAAATCAAAAACCATAAAAACTAAACCTAAATTGGACACATTTTTAAAACTGAGAAATAAAAACCCTAGAAACCCTAGGTTCCAAAAAACATGGGTCCCTAAAAACTAATTTACCTAGGTTAATCCTTGGACCTAAACCCTAAAACATAAACCTAAAACCCTATTTACCCTAAACATAAACCTAAAACATCCTTATCACATTATGTAGTGTTATAAATTAGGGCTCCTTGGAGGTTTCTTACATTTTTTATTTGACATATAGATATGTTGAAATCATGTCATCAAATCTCTAAATCTAAACCCTAAACCCCAAAGCATTCATTTTGTCATAGGACCTTAAAATGAAATTTGGTTGCCTTAGGAAACTCCACCAAATTTTATTCCCTTAAGCCATGGACCATTTTTTCCTAGGACCTTACTAGACATAGATCCCATTAAACCATCCTATCACCCTAAATCGTAAATCGATGCCTTAAGGGGCCCTAATATGACATTTCTTAAGGGGATTAAACAAGTTCTCAAAATTTGGTGAATAGAGCTCAAGCTCATCTTTGTTTATTTTGTACATTGCAATTAGGTCACCTACATATATCTATATGTCCCTTTGAACATGTATTCTATTAATTTTTTATTCTTATCTTTAGTATTCTTTGAAAACAATGAATGGGATTATGAATTAATGTTAACTTGTTAAACTTATAATTTCTTCTTAACTACTTTGTCCCACTATAGAGAACTTGTGTCTCTTATCATGAAATTTAAAAATTTAGATAAATCAATTTATGTCCTCAGATTTAATTAAATTCTATGCCATACTTGATTAATACATGTATTCACAATTGATATACCTTAGCTCTATATATATACTCTTGTTGGGAAATAAGAGCTATTTCAATCAATTGTTCCACAAGAAAATGTTGCTCACTAACTTGCATGTCCATTATTCCAAGGGTGACCCAAACTTCACCCTAAGTTCCCCAAACCCTAAACCCTAAACTCTAAAATCTAAACCCTAAACCCTAAAGCATTCATTTTGTTGTAGGACCTTAAAATGAAATTTGGTTGCCTTAGGAAACTCCACCAAATTTTATTCACTTAAGCCATGGACCATTTTGTCCTAGGACCTTACTAGAATGTATAGATCCCCTTAATCCATCCTATCACCCTAAATCACAAATTGATGTCTTAAGGGGTCCTAATATGACATTTCTTAAGGGGATCAAACAAGCTCTCAAAATTTGGTGAATAGAGCTCAAGCTCATCTTTGTTTATTTTGTACATTGCAATTAGGTCACTAGCATATATCTATGTGTCCCTTTGAACATGTATGAATGATTAATTTTTCATTCTTATCTTTAGTATTCTTTGAAAACAATGAATGGGATTATGAATTAATGTTAACTTGTTAAACTTATAGTTTCTTCTTAAGTACTTTGTCCCACTATAGAGAACTTGTGTCTCTTATCATGAAATTTGAAAATTTAGATAAATCAATTTATGTCATCAAATTTTTAAACTAAGTTCTATGTCATACTTGATTAATTTACATGTTTTCTTGTTCGATATACCTTAGCTCTATAGATATACTCTTGTTGGGAAATAACCACACCTATGAGTAAACTTCGCCTCACCCCAAAAGATAAAGCTCTAGACCCATAAAAAATTAGAAGAATAAATTACTTGTTGATGAATTAGTTAATTAATGATAGGCTTGATATTTATGAGCTCCATTGAGCACCCTTGTCTAGAACAATAATCCTAATATATAAATAAAATCTATTATAATTTTTACTTGAATTAAACTACATGGTTTTCATCATTTACCCATTTTGACACTCATTCTTGAGTTGTTCATAACCTAAATTAGCTTGGGGACCTTTTCTTCTCTTTTTCCACCTTTATATATGTAATAGAAGGCAATCTAAACAACCCCTAACTTTCTATTTTAAAACCCAATTTGACAAATCTAAGTTATATATCTATATATGTCTTATTTTCATTATTTAGTCCTTTACCTTAATCTTAAGTCTTTACCTTGATGGTGATTTATTTAAATAAATCTTAATTCTTTACCTTAATCCATGTGGTTTTATTTATTTTTAAATAAATCAATTAATGTATAGATCATCAAATTTGGCTATAGTTTAATTATCAAGTGATATCTGGCTAAAAATAAGTTTATGGGGCCTTCTTTTAGGGGATTCACTTAATAAACCAATGACATAGTGCATGCATTTGAATAGGGTTCTAATAAAACCCCCTAATTTCATTTCTACCCTTCATATTAACAACCACACACTAGACTCAATTTAATGTGTGTACATGCTATGGATTTTTAATGTTATGGATTTTTTAATGTTATAAATTGAATGGTCTCTAAACGAAATGTTTTTTGAATTTGTTCATATTCAATGTGATTTTTAAATAACTTTCAAATTGTGTGCATTATTTAATTAGTTTGTTGAGATATATTTTTTTATTGTTTAACATGTAGTTGCCATTTAATTTCTCTCATGGATCCAAAATTTAATTTAGAGGATTTTATGCCTGATCCACAAATTCATCTAGATGATCAACCACCAGAACAAAACTCCACACCTCTAGACTCTCCACTGCTTAACCCCGCACCCCCCTGTAGTAGATGATGATCAATTAAGAGAAAGCATCTGAGCAAACCTTAGTGTGATTCAAGAAAATATAGATCTGATAAAAAATGAGCTTAGAATCCCTCCCCATCTCACATAGTTTGCATCTACGATGCAAACTATTATTGATTTTGTTTGATCCATTGATGTGGACCTAGATAGGTTCCATCAATGGAGAGAAGAGATGTGAAAATTCTATGTAGATGGATTGTCCTACAAAGAAATCAATACCTTAAAATTACCAAACAAGCCATGTGCCACTATTTTATTAACCCCAAAACAAACCAACCAATTCCTCCAACCAAAAAATGAATATCAATTTTATGGTGTAGGCACCCGCAGATAGTTGCACATTTTTGGGATAGATGGTGGATGGTGTTTGATAATCCACCACATGGCAACTGTGAGGTGCCCCTATACTTTCTAAGAAATTTATGGGCTAAGTTTGAGTTGGGTAGAATACCCAACTATTTTGATATGAGGTTATTTCAGGTCTGAGTTGTGCATGGCATGCCCCAACATAGACTAGGAGCATGTGTCAATCCTCAACGACGTGCTTTGATTGCTCCTATTGTTCCTCCTCCTTCTTCTAGTGTTCCTGCTACATTTCAACAACAAACCATGTTATCAACATTAGGAGCATTGAGTTCGCTTTCAGGACATCTCACTCATTAGACTGCACACGTGGTGACTAAAGTGGCCAGTAGAGAGCATGGAGGCTCAGGCTATAGGGATACTCAAGCATCCACTTCAGGTGACCCACATGCATCTGGGATAGAGTCATACATGAATTTACTATATGAGGATCATCCTACACATGTATGTTCATATTTTGAACTTAAATTTAATTCAAGTTTGAAATGTGAAAAATTCATATAAATAATACCATCAAATTATATATAATATAATATTAATTCAATAAGTGTTTGGTGTAGACACGTGATCACATGATGCTTGAAACTCAATATGATCGTCGTGTCTATATGTCGAGTGTTGTAGATATGGGCTTACCTTTTGGACAGGTACTTGAGCTAATATATATTAAATAATTTATGTGGATATATCTAATTTTTAATTTGAATTTGTACACATGTGTGAATTGATATAATATAATATAATATCTAGATGCAAGGAGGTCATACGATAACTAATACTAACCAACCACAAGTTATGGTGAGAGCTCCTGAGACATCATCAACTTAGGTGCATGCTTTCAAAAGTTTGTTAAGTTTAATTTTATAATACGCATCATAGATCTAATTTAATTTGTTCATTTACATACACATGTGTGAATGATCTATACAAACTATTGTACATCTATACATGCAGGGATTTCATGAGATATCCATGGCGGGCGCACTTGAGACATCGTCGGTATTTATGCATGGAAAATCTCAGGTGCGTGATCATGAGGTCATATCATTCGAGGTTGTAAACTTTACAAAATTTCCTATATAATTTTTATAGACCTTTTAAATATATATATTTGAGGTTTTAACATATTGTTTGCTTTATATGAATATGCAGGATATAGTAGATCAAGCATTTGGATCTTCTCAATTGACAGTTATACTACATGTTGAACAAAACATGCCAGTAGATTCACATGATCATATGGTAATTTATGCATACTAAAAATAATTTTTATTGTATTTACTAGATATATTTAATTAAATTTATTTTTATCTAAAAGTTTATATTTTCAAGTTTAAATATGTTTAATTATATCAAAATTTCTAAATAACTTTAAATCTAATTTCAAGTTTCTTGTACTCTTTTCCAGCATGATGCAGGTACATCTAGTCGACATGGAACAAAGAGGAGACTTGATATGACCAATCAACCTGATAGTTAGATGGTTTTAAATTTCATGGACTATAGATCTCTAGAGTTTTATTGAAATATATTTGTTGGACTTGAAATATACATCTTGACATATAAATTTTATGGACTATCTCTAGATTTATTTTGAACATGTTATTATCATATTTTAGTTTATTTATACCAATTGACTTTAATACATGATGATTATATATGCAGTCAATTATGATCATGTTATGTTCATTTTGATGATTATATGCACTCATGTATGTATTGATATAAGTTATCTAATTTTCAAGTAATACATGCACTATATAAATTCTTATCTAGAATCAAATTTCATATATATAATTTATCACATGGTTTGGTTTAAAATTAAAACATTCCTTAAATAGTTTAGATAATACATACATAATAAATTAAGGACATGTAATTTTAAATATTTTCCAATTCTAGCAAACATTTGAATCAATAAAAAAAAATCTATCTCCTTGTATGTATAAAATGTATAATCTATACAATTGAACAATTATATACAATGTGGTAAATACAAGACATGAAATGTATAATCTATAAAATTGGAACAAGATATTTGAAAAGTGACTAATAAGCTCATTGAAGTTCATACATCGAACAAACATATATAATGTATATTGATGTTTAATACAACTATATAACATGATGAAACATATATGTGCATGTAGATATAATTAAAGCTTATCAACTTTTATGTGAAGACCAAAAATTGATATTTACATTGTCTCTTGATAAAATAATTTTTTCAGTGACAATCACATGGTAGACCGACTTGATGAGAACCTGCAAAAATAATTAATGGAATTAAACTAACTATAATTTTTATGAGTCATTTAAGTAAGAAATTCATGAGATAAAAGAATAATATATAGTAAATTCCATTCAAATTCAAATGATGTTTTCCATAGGATGGATTAAGGCGACCTAAGAGGATATATAGCTTAAGGGGGGTCTTAAGAGAATGCCTTAAGTGGAGTTAAGAGGATGCATGCCATGAACCCTAGGGGCTTAACGGGTCCCAAGAGAATGCCTTAAGGGGAATTATGAGAGTGACTTAAGGGATGCAAGATTGTGGATTAAGGGTATGTAAGAGGATATGACTTAAGGGTCCTTTAAGAGGATGGCTTAAGGGGATGCAAGAGGGTGGATTAAGGGGATTTGATAGAATGAAGGGATGTAAGAGGGTGGATTAAGGGGAGTTGATAGAATGAAGGGATGTAAGAGGGTGGATTAAGGGGAGTTGATAGAATGACTTAAAGGGATGTAAGAGAGTGGATTAAGGGGATGCAAGAGGGTGGATTAAGGGGAGTTGATAAAATGAATTGAAGGGATGTAAGAGGGTGGATTAAGGGGAGTTGATAGAATGAATTAAAGGGATGTAAGAGAGTTGAATAAGGGGATACAAGAGGGTTGATTAAGGGGAGTTGATAGAATGACTTGAAGGGATGTAAGAGGGTGGATTAAGGGGAGTTGATAGAATGACTTAAAGGGATGTGAGAGAGTGGAATAAGGGGATGCAAGAGGGTGGATTAAGGGGAGTTGATAGAATGACTTGAAGGGATGTAAGAGGGTGGATTAAGGGGATTTGATAGAATGAATTTAAGGGATGTAAGAGGGTTGATTAAGGGGAGTTGATAGAATGACTTAAAGGGATGTAAGAGAGTGGATTAATGGGATGCAAGAGGGCAGATTAGGGGGAGTTGATAGAATGACTTGAACGAATGTAAGAGGGTGGATTAAGAGGGGTTGATAGAATGACTTAAAGGTATGTAAGAGAGTGCATTAAGGGGATGCAAGAGGGTGGATTAAGGGGATTTGATAGAATGAATTGAAGGGATGTAAGAGGGTGTATTAAGGGGAGTTGATAGAATGACTTAAAGGGATGTAAGATAGTGATTAAGGGTATGCATGTCATGAACCTTACGATATGGCTTAACAGGACCTGAGAGGATGGCTTAAGGGGAATTATGAGAGTGACTTAAGGGATGCAAGATTGTGGATTAAGGAGAGTTGAGAGAATTACTTTAAACCCTAAACCCTAAACCATATGACATAAATCCTAGGAGATGAACCCTAAACCCTTAAAATCCATATAGATTTGTTATTCTAAGCATCTCATGAACCCTAGAAACTGTAAACCCTAAACCATATGACCTAGAGATTGGTAGATGAACCCTAAACTATTAACCCATATAGATTTGTTATTCTAAGCATCTCATGAACCCTAAACCCTTCAAAACCATATAGATTTGTTATTCTAAGCATCTCACGAACCCTAGAAACCGTAAACCCTAAACCATATGACCTAGAGATTGAGAGATGAACCCTAAACCATTAACCCTTATAGATTTGTTATTCTAAGCATCTCATGAACCCTAAACCCTTAAAAACCATATAGATTTGTTATTCTAAGCATCTCATGAAACCTAGAAACCGTAAACCCTAAACCATATGACCTAGAGATTGAGAGATGAACCCTAAACCATTAACCCGTATAGATTTGTTATTCTAAGCATCTCATAAACCATAGAAACTGTAAACCCAAAACCATATGACCTAGAGACTGGGAGATGAACCCTAAACCATTAAGCCATATAGATTTGTTATTCTAAGCATCTCATGAACACTAGAGATACTTAAGGGGATGCAAGTGGATGGATTAAGGGTAGATATATGAGGATATGGATTAAGGGGTCCTAAGAGGATATCTTAAGGGGTGATGAGAGAGTGACTTAAGGGGATGCAGGTGGATGGATTAAGGGTAGATATACGAGGATATGTATTAAGAGGTCCTAAGAGGATAGCTTAAGGGGTGTTGAGAGAGTGACTTAAGGGGATGCAAGTGGATGGATTAAGGGTAGACATACAAGGATATGGGTTAAGGGGTCCTAAGAGGATAGCTTAAGGGGTTTTGAGAGAGTGACTTAAGGGGATGCAAGTGGATGGATTAAGGGTAGATATACGAGGATATGGATTAAGGGGTCCTAAGAGGATAGGTTAAGGGGTGTTTGAGGGAGTGACTTAAGGGGATGCAAATGGATGGATTAAGGGTAGATATACAAGGATATGGATTAAGGGGTCCTAAGAGGATAGCTTAAGGGGTGTTGAGAGAGTGACTTAAGGGGATGAAAGTGGATGGATTAATGGTAGATATACAAGGATATGGATTAAGGGGTCCTAAGAGGATAGCTTAAGGGGTGTTGAGAGAGTGACTTAAGGGGATATAAGTGGATGGATAAAGGGTAGATATATGAGGATATGGATTAAGGGGTCCTAATAGAATGACTTGAGGGGAATTAATAGAGAGACTTAAGGGGATGCAAAAGGATGGATTAATGGTACATAAGAGGATGGCTTAAGGAGTTTTAAGAGAAGGGCTTAAGGGGATATGAAATCAATTATAATTTTTTTATAAAATGACAATGAATTAAATTTAGTTTTATATTTATACTATTAATTAAATGTATCTAGAACTATATATATAGTTACCTGTCTCTAGATTCAAATTCCATTGTAATTATATATATGTATCTTCTCTCTTTTTTGTAAAACATCTAATTTTTGGAGACCTGAAAAGAAATGATATAAAACTTTAATTAGGAAATGACTATTAAAGAGAAATATGTATATCAATTAAATATATATACAACTATATACTTACCAATATTTATTTACTCTGTTGTACCATCCGCATCCTCTCTTTTTTGTAATGCATCTATGATTGTCTCATGATCATCCATTGAAAGTGTCCATAAAAAATTATTAGCAAACCTCCCTTGATATCTAACTAGTTTGATATTGGTTGCAAAAATCAAATGTAAATAATGCATAATATTCTTGTTTCTTTCATAATCTTGAAATGTAGGCAGGCCATTCTTTCTCATCAAATATTTTTGAAGCCAGGTGCCAACAACAACCACTGAACTAGTTTGATGCTAAAAGTTGTCATCATCCACTCTAGGATGTACCAACTTATGTTTTCTCTCAACACATCTAGCCAACCAGTACTCAGACTACTCTTCATTCCCCTCAGGTGCAACAACAACATACACATGTCCTGCAAAATAAAATAAAAAATTCAATAAAGAGTGACTTATATTTAATTCACATTTATTAAACATGCATGTACATATAAAATTCAACTCAATAAATAATGTACATTCTTGTACAAGATCTGAAACATGATCATAATCATCTGATGCGAACACTTGATTATCTTGAATTGTTCTTCCATATTCACCATCTCCACATCTGTATCATCTGCATTCATTTCATCATTCATGGCTTCCTCTTCAACATTCTTGGAACTAGATGGTTGCAAATTTTTCATTTGACGAATACTTTCTCTTCTATCCCTTTGTCTTTTTGCCTCCATATGTCTATCTGCTTGAATTTCTTCGAGTGTCATTAACTTTCTACATCTTTTTATTTGTCTTTGCTTATCACCCATGGTTACCAAACCCTCTTTGATGACAAAAAAATGATTCAAATACAACCTATTTTCAAATTTCTATCTCCTTCAAATATTCAATTAAAACTATGTAGTATGAAGATCCTTTTTTCTTTAAACTCTGAAGTACAAAAACATCATGAATGCATCCAAAAATTCTCCTTTTCCAAATCTTCTTGTAAAAAGTTCTTGTACTTTATTCCACTTCAGAAAATTCAACCTGGACTTTGTCTCTTCCAACAATTTGAATAGAATATGCCCTACACAAGACAAATTTGCAATAAAAAACGTAGAAAATGGCGCTTTCGGTCTGTACTGCAGAAAAGGAATGTTGTAGAAAAAACGTGTTTTATCAATATTTACCAAATTAGGAAAAAATGGCTATATCAGAAATGCATATGCATTATGAAAAGCATACACATTCTATTCTAGGAACACATACAAGTTATATAATGTAAACACGTTACCTTTACCCAACGGGTAATTAGATAACACGTATGTGTTATGAAACACGTACGCGTTTCATTTAAATAACGCATACGCTTTATTTAAAAATTGAATTCCCAACCCACATGAAGCCTTGGTTTTAGGCTTGGAAATTCGAGCCTTAGCCTTTGACCTACAACAAAAAAACTAAGGCAAATTGAAGAAGAATGTCCAACTTTGGCAATATGGCTAATGGACTTTTTTTCTGAATCAATCTATAAAATTAAAACCCATTAGAGAACACGATGTCTACTTTCCAAATATATTATTTTTTTATTAATATTAGATTATATTTGCTATTTTTTAAATAATTTCTGACTAAACTAGTCCTTAAACTTGAAACATCAAGCTTTTTTTATTTTTTAATAACTTTTTTTTGGTTAAGCTTCTTGTAAAAAAAATTATATGGAATAAAACTTTAGACAATTCTCTACACAATGAAAAAAAAAGTTCAAAAAATGTCTAGTTTAGGTCCTGTTACCTAATTTTCACCCTCAGGCTCAATCAGGTAAGGAAAATTGTGTTTAATAGGTTCGAGAAGGCCAAATGGAGCATTCGGCCCAGGGAAAAAGTCATGAATATGATGCTAGGTCACAGGGAACTCAATGAAGAAGCCTGCCTTGTTCAGGTTTGGCATGAAAATCTTCTAAGGAGAGAGTCGCCAAGACCCTAGGAATGTCATGGTGAGTGGGATTCACCTACAGGTCCCTATCAGCAAGACATTGATAATCGTCCCTGCGACAAAAGGATATTCATTTCGGTGGAAGTTCTTTTCTTCGGAGAGAAGTATCGGTGAATGCATCGGGTCTCGCTGACAAAGCAAAGTAGGATCCCTTCGGCGTATGTGTGCGGGTTTTGGTAGGAGGTCTTACCAATCGAAAGAGGTCTCATCGAAGTCAGGCGGTGTCGGTGAAGCAAGCGAGCTTTGCCAAAGGGTCTTGCCAAAGTCACAAGGTCTCCTCGACCCTAAAGGCTCTCGGCGTAAGGATTAAGTTCTACAAGATGTCTCAGTGACCTGGGATGTTTTGGTGACAAGAAGGATAGGCCATTCAATTGTCAATCAGGGAGACTCATGGTGACCACGGGCTTCAGGATAACAAAGCGGCTCGGTGAGAAGTCCCAGCGAAGAGTTAAAGTCTCGCCGACAATAGTTGGTTTAAAGTCATCGGGGAAGCTCTCACTGGAAGAAACACTATTGGTAAGAAGTCCTAGCGAAGAGGCAAATTCACACCGATTGCATTCGTTCGGGGTAACAAAGAGTCTCGGAGAGAAGTCTTAGCGGGAATGGAATGTCTCACCGATGGTGTTGATGTCTTTGGTATAACATTTGGCGACAACAATGAGCTCGATAGATGTCTCCCTGACAAGAATGAAGGTGATCTCGGCCAAAGGAAGTAGTTTCGCCACAATGTCTTGGTGAAACCTTTATCTCTTGCCGAAGTGCAATAAAATGAGGCCTCGCAAAATTGAGAGGCCTTCAGAAAAAGCTCTTGCCGACTAAAGGATGTCTCCCCGACCAGGGGGTCTTGATGACTGAAGTGAACAAGTGGGAATCCCACCAAGGAAACATCTGGTCTTGCTTGTTAGTGGGGCTTTTGCCATCGGGTCCTGGCGACTATCCAAAGTCTCGCTGAAGTATGTAACTATTGGCATAATCTTGTGAATTCGATAGGAGATCTCCCCAACTCGATGATGTCTCACCAACAGTAAAGTGAACGGCTTAGAAAAAAGAGAGGACCTCGGTGTGAGGTCTGGGCGATAAAGAAAAGTCATGCCGACTGAAAGACCCTCGCCAAAGCAAAGCACCTTTGGTATGATGTCTCACCGACTGGCGGGAGTTTCAGCCAATAGAGGAGAGCTCGGGCAGACAGGAGGAGTTCGCTATGAAGTCTCAGCGACTGCGTGATGTCTCACCAACCAAAAATTAAAGACCTCACCAAAAAGGTTGGACATCGGCATAAGGCCTTGCTGATATAAGGAGGTCTCGCTGAAAGCAAGCTAAGATCGCCAAGAGTTGAAGCCATCGCTATGAAGTCTTGGCAACCGACTGAAGTCTTGCCGAAGGGGAACCAGCTTGGGGGGAAGGATCCAACAAAGCAGAAGGTCTCCTTGACATAAAAGAAAGCAGTGTAGAGTCCAGCCGTCGAAGTAGTTTCTTGCCGACATGATGTGGTCGGAGCAACTGAAGCGGGAATCAGTATGACTGGGGGACCTCGCTATGAATTCTCACTGACTTGCCAGAGTCTTGCTAAAAGAAATGAAGAGCTTGGTAGAATGGAGTGCATTCAAGGTGACATCAATCAACTCCTGCCAAAGATGATGGGCCTTGGGGTAATGTTTTGCCTTCGGTAAAACATCTCACTGACAGTCAGAGTCTTGCTAACTGAAGAGGAGCTCAGGGAGATGGTGAAATGAAAAGAAAAAGGAGACAAGAGGATGTCGGCGAGAGGTCTCGCCAACCAAAGAAGGATCTGACCGATACAGAATGAGCCCAGGAAGAAGAATCCTGCATCACTATGAGATCTTGTTGACTCGGTAGTGTCTTGCCAATGTTCTGAGCGATGACAAACTTGACTTCGATATAACTTTGGTGGCTCGATAAGAGCTCTCATCAACTACCACATGTTGTGCCGATAGTTTTAGAGGGGCATAGTCGCATTGGTGAGACACTTCCAGTGTCTCACCGAGATGCGATTCTAATCAAAGGAGTTTTTGACCGCCCGAAGAATCTGCGTGGAGTTCACTCGACCAACCAGAGAGATCTGAAAGAGAGTCGTGGCAGTCTGAAGAACATCAACGGAATGAAAAGCAACATGTATCTGGTCTGAGCTCAGAAGCATTGGAGGTGCTCGACAGGGAGGTTCGAAGATCGACACGAGGAACATAAGTGAATGCGGTGGTTGCAGAAAAATCAAGAAGGGAGTCCCTTGAAGGCAATCTTTCACACCGACATGGACACGCAGGGTGTAGCTTGAAATTCAATCAAAAATCTAAGGGGCAATTTTTTTTGGGCCCTGATATTTTTTGTAAGCTCTAAGGGGCCGACACAGTTTGATATATAAGGCATTTTTTTCCTTTTTGTAAATAGTTCTGATTATACACTCTGAAGAGTTAGTTATTTCTATTAATCCTTTCTCGACTAAATGTATGTTTTTGTAACTCAACTAAAATCTGCAATGCAAAACAGAGTTCACCTTGAAAAACAAGTACTAATGCTCTTACCACTCTCATTTTTGTATGTTAGCTTATGTATGTATTTCTTTAACAGTGTTTCCTAAATCTGTGTTCATACCACAAAGCTGTGAAGTTTGTTCCTTCCTTCTTGAGATATGTTTGTAGATCAAACCTGTTAAGAGTGATACATAGGTCTAATGGGGTTATGTTGAGTAAGTAAAATAGCTACAGTCTAGTTTCCCTAGTGTGAACGACCATGACCAACATTAATTTCTTGATTTCTTATCAACTCGGTGTATCGCCATAGGAATAGTTCAGTATAGTTTCATTTTGTATGCACTTTTTCTCCCTTTACCTCACAAAAATCATTAGTCTAGGTGATACCCAAAGGAAGCCAGCCTTCTCCGAAGGTTGACCTTTGTCTGCAAGAAACCCACATCTTTAGAGGTCTTTCAATGTTAGACTGAGGTGTTGAAGATTAGGTTCAACGAGGATGCAATTTCAGGTGATAAAAGTTCTGGCACGCCCGGTGGGACCAAAATTAAGATTGAACAGCTGGTTTGGTATGTGACTAGCAAGTCCCAGGCTTTATAGAAGTCAATTGTGCATACTTGGCAACTCCGTAGAGAGAAATAATTTTAGAATCATCGCCTTCTTCAGTTTATGAGAAGAGTTCAGACAAGAAGTAGCTTTGGCCCTTTCAAATATTTGCAGCTATCACCACCAAGAAGTCAAGGCAGAGCAACATAAAAACAAGGAACAACAGTTATCTATTCTAGAAGAACTCAGTCTACCCCTCCATCTATGGGATCTCATTTTGTTGCACCAGTAAATCCACCTCAGCCACCTCTAATGGCCGCTCCAAGGAATCAACCCTTTGTTGGTTTTAATGGAGGGAGCCCATTGAATTTTGCATAGCACAATGACATTCCAATGGCAACCTTGAAGAGTCTACCAACTTTCACGGGAGAAGATCAAACTACCCCGATTGAACACATGAGAGATGTGGCTTCGTTATGTGGAGTCCATCACATAACCCAAGAGGATGTTGTAGTGAGATTACTAGCTGCTTCACTAAAGGGAAGAGCTATGCAATGGTATAGGAGCCTACCAGTTAATTCAATTGCAACATGGGACGAATTTGGAGATAAGTTGCATAAACAATTTCAAGATAGGTCTGACAACTTGTCTCTATTGGAACAATTGACTACAGTTAAGAGGGCTCCACAAGAGCAGATGAATGACTTCAACTTCAGATTTCAAAGAACTTGGGATAGAATCCCTGCAATGGTGAGGCCACCTCTAGAATACGCATTTTTATACTTTTTGAGGGCTCTGAACAGCGATATAGCTGTCATGATACAGTCAATGGGAGGAGTGTCTTTTCCAGATGCTTTCGAAATAGCAACCAGAGCTGAGAACAGCTTGATACAAGCTAGTAAACTCACTCCTAGGCCTCCAATGCCTATATTTCCAGAAATTCATGCAAACATTCCTTTGCAAATACCTCCTTTCACACCTCTACCAGCTGTACCAACGCTGCCAGCTGTCGTTCCAGTTGCTGTAACACAAGAAAATGCTACTTCCAGTTCTTCGAATGAGTTACAGGAAATCAAAAGTCTATTGCAGTCTTTTGGTAACAAGCTTGTAAGCTCAGAGAAGCATCAATCATATAGTAGGCCTTATCAGCAGCAGAATCCAGGCCAGCAACAAGCATATCAAGGTAATAGACAATAGTATCAAGGAAATTACCAAGGCCAAGACAAAATGTTGCTACAAGACCTTTTCAGGCCTACAATCTAGCTCCAATTAGTGTTATCCATGTAATCAGCCACATAATCAAGCTACATGCTCTAATGGCGTCATCAATCAAGCTCTTATGGTGCAAAATGTTGCAGGTGCGCAAGATTTGCCTGAGGGGTATCCACAATAGCAGGATCAACCTAGAGATGATTCAACTCTCTTGAATTGGTAGAGAGAAGAATTTTGTGGAGTGAACTAGGACGAAACATCCATTGCTGCTAATACTAGAGCCAAGAAGAGGGCTTTTGAGATTGAACAAGCAACGAATAAAGATAAGAGAGTTGTTGGTCCATCAAATCGACAAGTACCACGCACTTTGTAGCAAGGTTATGACACTAGTAAGGAGCATCCTTTACATGCTTCATCTGCAAGTCAAGTGCAACCTGACCATGCTATTGTAAAGATGCAGCCAAAGGTAAATGTATCTACACCTTTCAACATTGTTGAAAGTATGAAAAAGATGAATTTTTCAATTTCGATGTGGGATTCTTTAGCAATCCCTGGTCAAATCAATTTGTTACAGTCAGCCTTATCAAATCCAGTTAGTTTGAATCCTCCAAATGAAGTCTCTTTAGGCCAAAAAAAGTTAGTTTTAAGCAATGCACCTTTGGATAGTACCACAGCAAAGTAATGGTGTCAAGCCCCCTCCTTTCTATGTTTCCTTAATAGTGGGGAATAAATTGGTACAAATTGCATGGTTGATAGTGGGGCTAGTAGTTTGGTAATGCCAAAAAACATTGTAGACCAGCTAGGTTTACAATACCAGCCATTAGAAAAGGGACTACCTCAATTAGATGGGACAGCAGTAAACACTATAGGTGTTATTAAAAATCTGAATCTCACACTACATGCCTGTCCCAATTTTTCAATCCCACAAGATGTGTTGGTCATATATTTGCCTCCATTTTTTGCTCTATGCCTGTCTAGAGACTTCACAACTAAAATTGGAGGGTATTTATCCTCAGATTGATCTCATATGCTTTTTAGGACTAGGTATGGTACTAAGGTAACTATAACCTTTGAGTCCCTTGCCAAAGATCACATCAAACCTTATGTGCCATCTGCTATAAATGTTAATTCTATTATTTTAGACGATACTGAACTTGCTGCAGCATAAAAGTTACAAGCTATGAGTGTACCTGAGGTACTCCTCAATGAATGGGCAGCTGAGAACATGGTTGATAATCCAAATGAGCTTATTCAGGATGTTAGTCTGAGAAATTATGTATTGCATAAAGTTGGGACAGAAATGCCAAATCTCAAGAGAAGTGCAGAAAGCCAGTTTGAGTAGCAGAATAGATTATGGGAGATGTATTTTGATGGTTCAAGAAGCAAAAACGGCGCTGAAGGAGGTGCAATGCTTGTATCTCTACAAGGTGATAAGTATTATGTTGCTTTCCATCTTGCATTCGCATGCTCCAATAACACTGCTGAATATGAGGGCCTTGTTCAAGGCCTTGAGTGGGCAAGGAAGAGAGGAATAGCCCGCCTAAAAGTATATGGGGACAACAAGCTAATTGTTAATCAAGTAAGAGGCCTGAATGTTGCTAAAAATGATGCACTAAAGTCTTATAGAAATAGAGTGTGGAACATGCTTGAGGATTTTGATGCCTTTAACTTAGTATCTATTCCAAAAAATCAGAACAAGCATGCTGATAGGCTTGCAGCCATTGGGGCACAATTTGATATTCCAGGTGACATTAGAAAAGAGAAAGTGCAGCAGTATGTAAAGGTTGTAGTCAAACCATCAATTCCCAATAACAACATTCACTAGCAAATTTTGACAGTGATGAACAGATTCTTTCTTTCTTGCTCGAAGAAGATCAGTTCTCCATGGTGAATCAAGCAAAACTTAAGCTACAGTATGATGATCAAGTCATACAGCTAAGGACAAATAAGTTACCCAAAGGTCTTGTTACCTTAGAGTGTATTTCCAGTACTGATGATCAGCTTAAAAAGGGTAAAGCTGGCTTGCAAAGCAAAGAAGAGCATTATGAGGAACTGGAGATTTTCAAAGGTAAGCTCCTTAAGATAGGAAAAATTTGTTCACATGAAGATAAACAAGCTTTTATTGCTTTATGCTAAGAATTTCATAATGTTTTTGCTTGGGAATATTCAAATTTGAAAGGGTTTGATCCCCATATTGCTCAGCACACAATTGAGTTAGAACCTAATGCTAAGCCAGTAAGGCAGAAACAAAGGTCCTTGAATCCAAAGCTTGAGTCCTTAATGATTAAAGAGCTGGCCAAATTAGTTGAGGGGGGTATTATTTTTCCTATTAAGCATATTTCATGGGTTTCTAACCTTGTACCAGTTAGGAAGAAAAATAGTGAGATAAGACTCTTTGTAGACTTCAGGGATCTTAACCGAGCATCTTTAAAAGACCACTACCCATTTCCCTCCATGGAACAAATCTTGCAAGTAGTTGCTGGTACTGAGAGATTTTCCTTGTTAGATGGTTTTTCGGGCTATAATAAAGTGTTGGTTAAAGAGGAAGATCAGTTCAAAACTGCTTTCACAACTAAGTGGGGCACCATGGCATACAAAAGGATGCCTTTTGGTTTATCTAATGCTGGTGCCATGTTTCAAAGGGCCATGGACATGGTGTTTCAAAGTTTGATCAATAAGATTATGCTAATTTATCTAGATGACATCATAGTTTATTCTGGGAAGGCCGATGAACATTTGTCACACCTTAACCAAGTTTTCAAAAAATGCAGAGTTTGGTATCTCTCTCAATCTGAAAAAGAGCATCTTCGCTATTCATGAAGGGAAATTATTAGGCCATATAGTATCAAAGGATGGAATTACTATTGACCCTGAAAGAGTTAAAGCCATACTTGAGTTGCCATTACCCAGTCACAAGAAGGGTCTGTAGAGCTTTTTGGGGCGAATCAACTTTTTGAGAAGGTTCATCCCAGATGTTGCAAACCTGTTACAACCTTTGACAACTATGTTAAAGAAGAATGTAGTTTTCAGTTGGACTGGAGAAGAAAAACGTAGTTTTGAAGAAATCAAGGAAGCTTTGGCATCAGCTCTGACATTGGTAAATCCAGATTTCTCTAAAGACATTTTTTTGTATGCTTTTGGTAGTAGTAGTTCAATCTCTGCCATGCTAGTTCAAAAAAATAGTGATCACTTAGAACAACCCATAGCTTTCTTTAGCCAGGTACATATTGATTATGAGGAGAGGTATACTTTTGTTGAGAAACATGTTCTTTCCGTGATCAGAAGCCTAAAGAAGTTTAAGCCTCTAGTGTCAAACAATAAGATTCATATTCTGGTGGCACACTCAAGTGTGAAGGAGTTTTTGTTGAACAAATATTTGAATGAAAAAAGAGTAGGGTGGGTCACCAAGGTCATGGAGTATGATGTAGATATTAAGATCATCAAACTGGTTAGAGGTAAAGGTCTTTGTGAGCAGCTTGCTACAGGGTCAAGCAGTTAAACTGAATTAGAGAAGGATGTTGTGCTTACTAATACAAATGAGTTTCAAAATGCTCAAAATGATGTGCCTATGGGGATAACTAATTGGGTTCAAGATATGACCCAATTTCTACAAACTGGTGAATGCCCATTAGGATTAAATAGAGCTAAAAGAAGATACTTTAGACTGCAGTCCATACCCTATGTGCTAGTACATAATGTTCTTTTTAAAAAGGATCTAAATGGTGTTTTATTAAGATGTATTCATAGTGATCAGATTGAAAGGGTACTTCATGAGTTTCATGATGGAGCTGTGGGAGGTCACTTTGCCCCAAGAACTACTACTTGGAAAATAATGAGAGTTGGTTACTACTGGCCCAGCTTGTTCAAAGATGCATATGCCTGGTCAAGAAAGTGTATCAAATGTGCTCTATTTTCAGGAAAGGAAAAGTTGCCTGCTATGCCCCTGCATCCAATTCAAGTGGAGTAGCCCTTCATGAGATGGGGCATTGATTTCATTGGACCAATAAATCCACCTTCCAGTGCCGGTCACAAGTGGGTGCTCACAGCTACAAACTATTTCACATGGTGGACATAAGCAATAGCTTTGAAAGAAGCAAAGGAGTCTTAAGTTTTGAGCTTCTATGAAGATATAGTCACCAAATTTGGAGTTCCTGACTCTATCATATCTGATAATGCTCTTGCATTTATGGGATTAAGATTAACTGATTGGGCTGTTAAACATGGCATTTATTTGAATACATCCTCAAATTATTACCCTCAGGGTAATGGTTTAGCTGAAAGCACAAATAAGAATCTCATCAGGATTATCAAAAGAACAATGGAGGATAATCAAAGGACCTGACATACTAAATTAAAATATGCACTTTGGGAAGACAGAGTGACTCCTAAGAAGTCTATTGGTAGTTCACCATATATGTTAGTTTATGGCAAAGAGGCTAGATTACCTCTATCTGTGGAGCTTCCAGCTCTAGACATTGTTCACCAATTAGAGATGTTTGAGGGACAGGACCCCATGTCTGTAAGGTATGCAGAGCTCATGGAGCTCAAAGAATTAAGGGATAGAGCAATGAAAGCTTTGGAGTATCATCAGCTCCAAATGAAAAGAACATTTGACAAGAAGGCTACAGGAAAAGTTTTCAAGGTGGGAGATCTTATGCTGAAATGGGATGTTTTGAAAAGTAAGCCAGGCCATCACACCAAGTTCGATAACATGTGGACAAGTCCATTCCTGATCAGAGACTATAAGGAGCACAATGGTTATCAGCTGGCTACAACAAAAGGGGAAGTGCTCCCTATCCCAGTCAATGGGATACATCTTAAGCCCTGTTTTCAAGTATGATGGGGTTCCTCTTTTGTATATATTAGTTTAGGTTTATGTTTTCAATAAATGCTTCTGCGCTTCAGGTTGATTATTTTCTATTTCCTGGGTGTTGTAATGGCATAGTATTTTCTCTTTCGTTTTCCCTATTTTTTTTTCTTCTAGCAACCTGTTGTATCCTGTGGATCTCAAACGAGTTGCGGCCATGTGCAAAACTGATATTTTTATTTGTTTTCTGATCCTCCTAATGACTCCATGCCCAATGGATAAGCATAGACTACTGGTCTTCATGTTTAGCAGGCAAAGATCCAGCAAAGGTCACCAGAAATGTTACCTAATTTTCACCCTCATGCTCAATCAGGCAAGCAAAATTGTGTTTAACAAGTTCAAGAAGGCCAAATGGAGCATTCGGCCTAGGGAAAAAGTCATGAATATGATGCTAGGTCACAGGGAACTCAGTGAAGAAGCCTGCCTTGTTCAGGTTCGGCATGAAAATATTCTAAGGAGACAGTCGCCAAGACCCTAGGAATGTCACGGCGAGTGGGATTCACCTATAGGTCCCTATCGGCAAGACATCAATCATCGTCCTGGTGACAAAAGGATATTCATTTCAGCGGAAGTTCTTTTCTTTGGAGAGAAGTCTCGGTGAATGCATCGGGTCTCACCGACAAAGAAAAGAAGGATCCCTTCAGCGTATCTGTGCGGGTTTCAGTAGGAGGTCTTACCAATCAGAAGAGGTCTCGCTGAAGTCAGGCAGCATCGGCAAAGCAAGCGAGCTTTGCCAAAGGGTCTCACCGAAGTCACAAGGTCTCCATGACTCTAAAGGCTCTCGACGTAAGGATTAAGTTCTACAAGATGTCTCGGTGACCCAGGATGTTTTGGCGACAAGAAGGATAGGCCATTCAATCGTCAATCGGGGAGACTCATGGCGACCACGGGCTTCAGGATAACAAAGCGGCTCGGTGAGAAATCCCAGCGAAGAGTTAAAGTCTCATCGACAGTAGTTGGTTTAAAGTCATCGGGGAAGCTCTCACCAGAAGAAACACTATGGGTAAGAAGTCCCAGCAAAGAGGCAAAGTCACACCGACTGCATTTGTTTGGGGTAACAAAGAGTCTCAGAGAGAAGTCTTAGTGGGAATGGAATGTCTTGCCAATGGTGTTGATGTCTTCAGTATAACTTTTGGTGACAACAATGAGCTCGACAGATGTCTCCCCAACAAGAACAAAGGTGATCTCGACCAAAGGAAGTAGTTTTTCCACAATGTCTTTGTGAAACCTTTGTCTCTTGCCGAAGTGCAATGAAATGAGGCCTCACCAAATTGAGAGGCCTTCAGCACAATCTCTTGCCGACCAAAGGATGTCTCCCCAACCAGGGGGTCTTGATGACTGAAGTGAACAAGTGGGGGTCCCACCAAGGAAACATCTGGTCTTGCTTGATAGTGGGGCTTTCGCCATCGGGTCCTGGCGACTGTCCAAAGTCTCGCCGAAGTATGTAACTATCAACATAATCTTGTGAATTTGATAGATCTCTCCAACTCGGTGATGTCTCACCGACAGTAAAGTGAATGGCTCGATAGAAAGAGAGGACCTCAGTGTGAGGTCTGGGTGATAAAGAAAAGTCATGCCGACTGAAAGACCCTCGCCAAAGCAAAGCACCTTCGATATGATGTCTCACCAATCAGCGGGAGTCTCAGCCAATAGAGGAGAGCTCGGGCAGACAAAAGGAGTTCGCTATGAAGTCTCAGTGACCGCGTGATGTCTCACCAACTAGAAAGTAAAGACCTCGCTAAAAGAGCTTGACATCAGCATAAGGCCTTGCCGATATAAGGAGGTCTCATCGAAAGCAAGCTAAGCTCGCCAAGAGTTGAAGCCATCGCTATGAAGTCTCAGCGACCAACTGAAGTCTTGCCGAAGGGGAACCAGCTTGGGGGGAAGGATCCAACAAAGTAGAAGGTCTCACCGACCAATAGAGGGTCTCCGCGACATAAAAGACATCAGTGTAGATTCTAGCCGTTGGAGTAGTTTCTTGCTCACATGATGCGGTCTTAGCGACTGAAGCGGGAATTGGTATAACTGGGGGACCTCGCTATGAAGTCTCACCG
Organism: Sequoia sempervirens; assembly: GCA_007258455.2. Lineage (NCBI taxonomy): Eukaryota > Viridiplantae > Streptophyta > Pinopsida > Cupressales > Cupressaceae > Sequoia > Sequoia sempervirens. The sequence goes on from VDFB02322083.1 coordinate 4,583,321, forward strand.
ACTTTCCAGAGTCTTGTCGAAAGAAATGAAGAGCTCGGTAGAATGGAGTGCATTCAGGGTGACATCAATCAACTCTTGCCAAAGATGAAGGGCCTCAGGGTAACGTTTCGCCTTCGGTAAAACATCTCACCGACAGCCAAAGTCTTGCTGACTGAAGAGGAGCTCGGGGAAATGGAAAAATGAAAAGAAAAAGGAGACAAGAGGAAGTCGGCGAGAGGTCTTGCCAACCAAAGAAGGATCCGACCGATACAAAATGAGCCCGGGAAGAAGGATCTGACATCACTATGAGATCCTACCAACTCAGTAGTGTCTTGCCGATGTTCTGAGCGATGACAAAGCTGACTTCGATATAACTTTGGTGGCTCAATAAGAGCTCTGATCGACTATCACATGTTGTGCCGATAGTTTCATAGGGGCATAATCACATCAGTGAGACACTTCCAATGTCTCACTGAGATGCGATTCTGATCAAAGGAGTTTTTGACTGCCTGAAGAATCTGCGTGGAGTTCACTCGACCAACCAAAGAGATCTAAAAGTGAGTCGTGGCAGTCTGAAGAACATCAACAGAATGAAAAGCAACATGTATCTATTCTGAGCTCAGAAGCATTGGAGGTGCTCAACAGGGAGGTTTGAAGATCGACATGAGGAACATAAGTGAATGTGGTGGTTGCAGAAAAATCAAGAAGGGAGTCCCTTGAAGGCAATATTTCACATCAACATGGACACGTAAGGTGCAGCTTGAAATTCAATCAAAAATCTAAGGGGCAGTTTTTTCTGGGCCCTGATATTTTTTGTAAGCCCTAAGGGGCCGACATAGTTTGATATATAAGGCATTTTTTTCCTTTTTGTAAATAGTTCTGATTATACACTCTGAAGAGTTAGTTATTTCTATCAATCCTTTCTCGACTAAATGTATGTTTTTGTCACTCAACTGAAATATGAAATGCAAAATAAAGTTCACCTTGAAAAACAAGTACTAATGCTCTTACCACTCTCATTTCTGTATGTTAGCTTATGTATGTATTTCTTTAACAGTGTTTCCTAAATCTGTGTTCATACCACAAAGCTGTGAAGTTTGTTCCTTCTTGAGATATGTATGTAGATCAAACCTGTCAAGAGTGATGCATAAGTCTAATGGGGTTATGTTGAGTAAGTAAAATAGCTACAGTCTAGTTTCCCCAGTGTGTTTGCATCTTGTTTTCATTTCCTGATTTCTTATCAACTCGGTGTATCACCATAGGAATAGTTCAGTATAGTTTCATTTTGTATGCACTTTTTCTCCCTTTACCTCGCATAGATCATTAATCTAGGTGATACCCAAAGGAAGCCGGCCTTCTCTGGAGGTTGACCTCTGTCTCCAAGAAGCCCACATCTTTAGAGGTCTTCCAATGTTACACTGAGGTGTTGAACATCAAGTTCAACGAGGGTGCAATTTCAAGTGATAACAAGTCCAATTATGTTGTTCGTATACGTTGATTTTTAAAAACAATAATTAAGGCCAATAAAAATTTAATAAAAAAAATATATTCAACGAAAAGTTACAAAAAAAATTTCACATCAATCTTCATGTTGTTAGCTCTCTTTTCCCAAAAGGAATTAGCAAAATACTTTTATTTGGGTCAAAAAGTGGTGTTCGTACACGTGCTTGGTATGGAAAAAAAAGGGACTTTTAAAAAAGTGGTTTTTATATATCCCGATCAAAATTTAATTTCTATAATCTGGGTATTTGAATAATTTACATATTTGGAAACTAGATTTAAAATTCTAAAGTTTATAGTACTAATTTTTTTTTAAGATTCATTGTGTAAGTGCCTCAAATTTTTAGTCCAAGTGTGACAAATTTTGAAAAATAGCAAAAACACTTCCACTTTTTAAGCTTTTTGTGTACCCAACTTCTTGCATTAGCCCTATGTTACTGTGAATCTTTGTGTTTCATGGCTTTCCCCATCTAGGTCATTGTTGAAACAAATATTGTTTGATTTATGGCTTCCATTTTGTGGCTATGGTTGCAACAAAGTAAAATAGTTAATGTTATATAGTTTATGTTTGATTGCATTAGGCATTCTTGATTACTGTTCTCTACCTTAGTCTATATTGTTTCATTTTCAAAATATGTTGTTGAGAAGGCTATATTGTTTGAATTTTCAATAATATTTTGTTGAGAAAATAGTATATTTTCACATGGCTTTTCAACTACAATTTTTTTTTTTGGGTTTTTGTTTATCGCTTCCAATTTGTGGCTGTGTTTGCAAAGGAATTACATTGTTAACACTATTCGAGCTTTGTCGATTGTTGCTGTCTAGCTTGGGGTATATTGTCTCGTTTTCAATAAAGGGTTGTTGAAAAGGTTGTATTGTTTCAATTTTTGAGAAGGCATTGTTGAGAAAATCCTATGTTAAAAGCAATATTGTTTCATTTATGGTTGGTGTTTTGTGGCTATTGTTCTACATGGGTTGTATGTTTGACTCCATTAACCATTGTTCATTATTGTTCTCTAGCTTAGGCTACATTATTTCATTTTCACAAAAGGGTTGTTGAAAAGGCTATATTTCAATAAGGTATTGTTGGGTGTCGTTCTATTGCTATACTTACTATCAGAGCAGTGAGTGAGGAGGGGAAGCTTATGTGAGGGTGCAAGTTTGATCAAGCCTTATGCAGCTTCTGTGAAGGTGGTAGGAGGTTATTTTGTGCTTTTTGCATGGGGTAATGGTTACAAAAGCAAAAGAAAAGTGTCGCATGTGATAATTTTTTGCCCATTTTGCGCAGGAAATTTAGCAAGAAGAGGTTTGTTTGAAGCAAGCGGGAAGAAGTGCATATCGAAAAACACTCTACAATATTGTTTCATTTGTGGTTAGCAGTTTGTGGTAGGCTATATTGTTTGATTTGTGATAAGGTACTATTGATTGTTTCAAATTTTGACAAGGTGATATTGAGAAAAGAGTATATTGTTTGTGGAAACAAATATTGTTTCATTTAAGGTTCACATTATGCAGCTATGGTTTTGCATGGGTTTGTTACTCTAATTTTTTTTGGGTTTCTCTTTATGGCTTTCATTTTTTTACTATGTTTGCAACAAGATAAAACTATTTAGGCTATGCATTTTTCTACAGACTTTGAGAAACAAGGCAACGTAGAGAAATCCAATAGGAAGACGTTTGCTTGAAGCAAGAGAGAAGAGGTCCATATCAGAAAAAACCTTTGTGATATTGTTTCATTTGTGGTTTGTGGTCTATGGAAGGCTATTTTGTTTGATTTGTGACAAGGTATTGTTGGGTGTTTCAAATTTTGATAAGGTGTTGTTGAGGGAATACTATATTGTTTGTGAAATCGAATATTGTTTGGTTTAAGGTTCACGTTTTGTGGCTATGGTTTTGCATCGGTTTGTAACTATGAATGTTTTTGTTTTGTGGGTTTCCCCTTCTGGGTCAGTGTTCAAACCAAGATTGTTTGATTTATGGATTTCATTTTGTGGTTATGGTTGCAATGGAATAAAATAGTTAATTTTATACAGTTTATGTTTGATTCCATTGGGAATTAGGCATAGGTTTGTTATTGTGATTTTTTGTTAGATGCCACCATTGATTACAATGATGGACAATATATTTTCCCTCTGTGTAGATATGTATATAAGTCATAGTGGATGCAAAACAACATTCATACACTATAATCCCTATGTTTATTCTATTGCTACATTCTTTGAATGGTAAACTATATTTTATGTGTCATATGGAAGATTGATGCCACCATTCATGTAACTTTAGGAACTCACATGTAGGATGTGTGGTTTCCCCCTATTTGTGTGAACTTTGGTCAGAATTTTCGTTAGCCTTCCCCTCTTTTGAGCCTTTCCGCGTAGGGGAGGGGGTTGGATCAGGATAAAGGTGGAAAATGTTTCTTGATTTTTAAATTAAAAGCATTTGGCACGTCGATAGAGAAGGATAGCAAAATTAAACATTGGTTTGCATCAACATTAATTTTTGTATGGTTCCTATGTGGTGGCAATGTTTGCAAAGTAATAAAATACTCAATGTTCTTGTTTAAGTATAGTTGTTACCAGTGTAGACCTCAATAAGGGTTTGTTACAATGGAAGGCTATATATTAAGTGTGAGATGAAACATTGACCAAATCACTATTGAGGTCTAGAAAAATAAAAAATATCCTTGAAGTGATACAAAAACAACCAACAATGGTTCATTGTGAAGAACATGGACTATTTTATCACTTTACAACCATTCCTAGTGGACATAAACCATAGATTAAATAGAAATTTTAATTATCTTATGAAAAGAATAAGAATAGGGTAAACCCACAAAAGTGGTTTACAATTCGAATGAGGAAGGAAAACTTGTAAAAAATGACCCCATGCCAAAAATTTTCATTTTGGGGGTTCGAACGAACCCATTTAATGCATGTACGGACTAATCGACCAAAAAAACAAATGGAAACCCATTTATGGAAGGGGGTTCGAATGAACCAAGGTTTGAATGAACCTAGGTTCATTCGAACCCCTGGGGGTTCACTTGAACCCCCTAGTTCGAGCGAGTCCCCCCTTTCCCTGATTTTTGACCTTGTTCACAAAAAAATCAAAATTTTTGCACTTCAGAGCTTGGGTTGAAGATGAAAATGGTGGAGAATTCACAAAACCAACTGGAATCAGGTAGTCCTCAGAACAAGCTATCCAATGAATATAATTTTAATATGTTTTGGTTTTATTATGTATTTGTTTTTTTAGTTTTTTTAAACATAGTTTTTTCATTGAAAATCAAGCTCTCTGTTCTGCACATGTGGAAAAATAGTAGATTATCAAAAAAAAATTGAAAAATATGAGTGCACCAGATATTGAAGTCCTTGATCCAACAAAAATAAATAAATTGAATTTTGATACATACAAAAAAGTTACATGTTATACGATCGTGCTATGTTTGAATTGTAATTGGTTTGACTTCAAAACTTGATTATAGAAAAAATATTCAATAAAAAACTATCTAACCAAGTGGAAGCACTAGATATCAGAGTTAAAAATCTAAATTCGAAACAATTAGAATTTTATCCTTAATGGAAATAAAGTTATGCGTTATATGGTGAGCGTCACTTTTTTAAAATGTTGTTTTCTAAAAAAACTAGTTTTCAAGGGAGATGGAAAAAGAAGTGCAATCTGATTCCAAAAATTTTGGAAAAAATATATTTAGAATCTATAGAAAAAATGTCACAAAACTCTATTTTGCATCATCTTCAAATTCCTCGTGGTTTAGCCGCTATAGGTGCCCGAAAGTGAAGATTTAGTTAAAAGAAATTATTTTAATGTCCAGTTTGGCCAAAAATTGTAAACCGGTATTGTGGGATCACCCCATAGCAAGGAGTATATATGAATTTTTTCTGCATTTGATTTCACATAGATACATATCTGCACACAGGGATGAATGTTGTATGTCTCTAATTTCACAAACATACATATTTGTATGTACATAAGCTAAGTAAAATGAGCAAGAACAAAAGAAGGCCTGCTGTCCACCCTGGCTTATGAAAAGAATAAAAATAGCAAGGAGTATATGCGAATGTTTTCTACATCTAATTTCACATACACACATATCTACAATGGAGAAAAGAAGAATAAAACACTACAAAAGAGACACATACTTTTTTACATGCATATATTTCCAAGCAATAGATTCGTACATATACATCCAACGCATGCAATGCATATATTTGGAGTTGAAAAACAAAATATAAATTGATATATATGTCTCCAAAGTTAACTGCACATATATACACATTGTTGATTGGTGTTGAATAGCTACAAAAATGTTATTTCATCTATGATTTCCATGTAGTGGGAATGGGTGGAAAGCAATAAAACAGTCTACATATATAGTTAGAAAGGAAAATCTATACAAATATATATGTATCTAAAGCTATATCTAGACAACACACATATATATCCATAGGTGCACCTCAAGCATATGAATGTTTTCTGCATCAAATGTCAAAAACACATAGATCTGCACATAGGAAATATGAAATGAAACACCTTATTGTCCACCCTACCATATTGGGTCATGGAGCCTCATCGACTCTCACCGAACCTCCAAGCAAGAACATACATCGTCCACCACTCGAATCAATGGTGAAATCAATGTGCCTTATTAGACTTACTATACAACCTATGGCTACAATGTTTTCTGCATATGTTGTGCAACTCAATCTACAACCCAACACTGAACAATGCCTTATTCAAAATAACATAAATTGCTCAATTACTTTGGTAAGTTTTAAATGCAAGGTATTATTGCAACCATCACCAATATATGGAGCCCATACATGAAACAATGTTTCCATGATGATTCCCCAAACAATAAACATGGCGAGCAATATATATCAACGCTGCCTACATCTAATTTCACATACATACATATCTGCACAAAGCAAAAGAGAAATGAAGAAAAACAAAACAAACACACAATTTTTTGTGTTTATATATTTGCAAGCAACAAATTCCTATGCACGGATCCAACGTATGCAATGCATATATATGCAGCTAAAGAAAAAAGCCACACTGATATATATAAATCTAATGTTAGATGCAGATATACATGCATTCTTGATTGTTGTTGAATAGATTTGAACATGTTATTTCACTTATGGTTTCTATGTAGTGGTGATAGCTGCAAATAAATAAAATAGTCCACATAAACACACATAATAAGTAATAAAATAGTCGACATATATGGCCGCAAGAATATTTAGCATTCTAAAGTTACCAAAGCAACTAAATAGTTTATGCTATTTACAAAAAGGAATTGTTGATTGTTGTTCTGTAGCTTTAGGTTATAGCCAAAGATAGAGAACAATAGTCAACAACACCTTGTAGAAAACAATATAAAACATCAACCTCTTGGCTAGCCAGTAGCCCTCCCATATTGCAATACTTGCAACGATCGTGGAAAAGGTGGCAGAGGTGGCTGGCGCACATTGGGAAGCTATAGAACAACAGTCAACAATGCCTTGTAGAAAACAACATAAACTGTATAGTGTTGTAACCATCAGCACAAAACAAAAGCCTTAAATGAAATAATGATGATTTCAAAAAAGACCTAGAAAATAATTTTTCCAATAGTGACCTATCAATAGGTGAGAAAAAATATAGATAATTTTAAATCTAGATACATATGGTTGTTGCTTGGGAAAATGAAATAAGCATCACTTGGCACAACTTGTGATGACAACATTACTTCATCTATGGGCTGCATATTTTTCTAGTGGGTGGAATAATAGGTTGTATTCAAAACTTAGCATGTAGTAATTCAGTACTTTGGGTTATTTTCAATTAGGAATTATTTAGTCTAGAGTTGTACCTTCAACCGCACAACATACATAGTTACCCACATCTATACTTCACAATGCATGTATATATATATATATATATGTGTGTGTGTGTGTGTGTGTGTGTGTGTGTGGGTGTGTATAGCATTAAATGCAGTTACATATATCGACAAGTATAAATCTAAATATATACATGTGCAGCTATGCTCAAGCTAAATCACAAAAGTATTGTGCAAAATGTAGGCAACAATTATCACTGAACATCACATAGAAAATATTATAACAAAAATAAAGTTATATGCAACTCCAATAAAATGGAAGACACATAAATAGCTACACATAGAATACTCCCAAATAGCTAGAAAAAAAATGGGAAAGCCACATAAATACCTCAAATACAAATAAGTTAGACTATACACCAGAAGGACTGCTGCAAGCAAAGCACTTTTTCATTTTGCTAGATGCACATGACAAAAACCAATACAAGTGTCAACAACAAAAAGTAAACAAGGAAAAAACTTATATAAATGGGATTGGTACTCGAGGGTTTTCCAGCAGCCTGGGGAGAGCTAGAGTCCACCAACATTGTTGGGGCTGCTCTTTGAAAAGGATAGAGTTGCAATGTCGACGGCTGGCCACAAGCTCTATTGCGACAACAACACAATAGCAAAAGATTCAATTAAAGCAACAAAGGATGACGAGCTCCATTCCCAATTTTTTTATTTCAAATTTTTTATATTTCAATTTTTCTGTTGGGACATTTACAATATGACTGAAAAAAAATAATATAAAAAAGGCACATTTAGAGAACTCTTCATAAATGATTTCAAAAACAATCTATGTTCTTCCAAAACAACCAACCTAGAACATACATTGTCCATCAGTGCAATCAATGGTGGCATCAATGTTCCATATAACAGTAAAAATACAACTTATCATTCCAAAAATGTCCCAACAAAAATAAACATAGGAATCAGTATGTATCAATGTTGTTTGCATCCACTATGGCATACATACATATCTACACATAGGGGAAATACATTGTCCATCATCGCAATCAATGTGGACATCAATGTTCCATACAACACTTAAAATACAGATTATCATTCAAAGGATGTTTGAGTATGTATCAATATTGTTTGCATCTAGTATGGTATACAGACATATCTGCACACAAGAGAAATAAAGTGAAACACAACAAAACAAGGCATTGTCCATCACTTCGATCAATTGTGACATTACTCTTCCCTTAACATTTAAAATACAACCTATCATTCCCTATGTGCAGAAATGTGTGTACCATTGTTTTGTGTTGATGGCTGCAACACAATAAAATAGTTAATCTTATACATTTTTTCTTGTTTTCAACAAGGAATTGGTGTTTATTGTCCTCTAGCCTTGGCTATATTGTTTCATTATCGACAAGGTGTTGTATGGGGGAAATAATTTCTGATTCATGTCCTTCATTTTGTCACAATGGTTGCAATGCTAAAACATAGTGAACATTATACAGTTTATGGTGATTTCCATAATGCATTCTTGATTGTTGCACTCTAGCCTAGGCTACATCGTATAATTTTCAACAAGGTGTTGTTGAGAAGGCTATATTGTTTCAATTTTAGATAAGGTGCTATTCAAAAAAGGCTTTATTGTTTGTTAATGGGTATGTGCAGGATCATCATGGAAAAAATAGGCCCTTAAGTGGCAAAAAATTCAGAAAAATCAGTGTTAGGCAACTTGACGTAAAAATTTGAATAAGTTATCTATATCATTTCAAAAATATGTAAGAATAGAATCTATAGAAAATTGAATGTAGTTTCTAAACTACTAGGTTTATTTAAAATAAATAAAATCTATTTGGTGAAAATTTGAAATTTCAATGTAGTAGTACTTAAATTTCAGGAAAAAATAAGAAGTAGTGTCATGACCACCCTAACCATAATAAAATGATAATTATTTTTATAAGATTTTATATATAAGTAGAGGACTCATGTCCAGATGTGATGCATATTTTTTTGTAATTTTTTTCCAAGTAAATAATTAATTATGAGTTTTTTATTAAAATTTTTAAAAAATATAAAAACTCGTATGTCTGACCACCTTAACTTGGTCAAAACTTCATGAAATTTAATTTTTCTTTTTTTAATCCTATAGTATGTGAAACATAGAATGTGACGCATGTTTTGGATTCAAAAAATGTGATACTGTTTGAAACTTATAGATGTTTTTCAATTAGCCTATCGATCAGGACTTTAGTTGTAATTCTAATAGAAAATAAATAATAATAATTTATTAAATTCAAATTAAAGCATAATTTATATTGTTGGAAAGTTGAGAATCTCATATAAAACCCTTTTCATTTCATCAATTTTGGATGAAAGAAAAGTCATCAGCCACATACCCTGCAAATACCCATAATATTGCCACTTTTTGGCCCATCATGATCTTGCACATACCCTAATATGAATAATGTTTGATTTATGGATTGCATGTATTGATTTTACAATGATCACCCCATGCAAATAAACCAAAATAACCCCCACCCACCTTCACAAAATCTCAATGATAGCTTATCGAACGTGCACTTTCAGAGGAGCTCGCCACTGTCGCATCAACATTGATTGTTGTATGGCTTTGATGTAGTGGAAACGACTGTACAGGAGCAAGCCATTGTGCCATCATCATTAATTGTTGTATGGTTTCCATGTTGTGGTGATGGTTGTAATTAAACTTGCTATTTTACACCCCAGGAAACATAGCGAAAGATGGCGCAAGCAAACATGGAAAAGTGGTAGAGGTGGTTGTTGGCATGCCTTGGGAATAGGGTGGTAGATTTCTCACCGTGTGGATAGAGAAGTTCACCAAAATTAAATGCTGGTTTGCATCAACATTAATTTTTGTAATGATTTTTTGTGTATTAGCGATTTTTGTAACAACACTTGCCATTTAAAACCTCAGGAAACATAGCAAATGCCTGCGAAATTTTCAATAAGGCATTGGTGGGTCTCATTCTGTTGCTATATGTTACTATGATTTTTTTGTGTTTTTGTCGGTTTTTCCATCTAGGCCACTATTGCAACTAATGTTGTTTTATTTATGGCCTCAGTTTTGTGGTGATGAGTTGCAATGCAAAAAAATAGTTGATGTTATACAACCTATTCTTGATTCTATCAGACATTGTTGATTATTGTTTTCTAGCTAAGGTTATATTGTTTCAATTTTTGATAAGGTGTTGTTGGAAAGGCTATATTGTTTCAATTTTTGATAAGGTTTTGTTGAGAAAAGATAATATATATACATATATACACATACATATATATATATACATATATACATACATATATATACATATATATATACATACATATATACATATTTATATATATACATATATATATATATACATATATATATATACATACATATATATACATACATATATACATATACATATATATATATATAGATACACATATACACGCATTGTTGACTGTTGTTGAATAGTTTTGAACATATTATTTCATTTATGATTTCCATGTAGTGAAGATAGTTGCAAATCAATAAAACAGTCCACATATATATATATATTTCCAAAGTTAGATGCACATATATACACATTGTTCATTGCACTCTACATAAGACTATATTTTTTTTGAAACCAATATTGTTTGACTTATGGTTCGCCTTTTGAATTTTGTTATGCTACATTACCCTTGCAAGGAAATGATAGAAAATGCAAGGGGAAAGTGTCAAGAGTCCGCCCAAAATACACGGTTCTTCCCTAAATGACATACAACAATAGCTAATTTTGACTTTCAATATTTATTGCAGCTAATGATGGAAGACCACACAAATGATATTTGGGCCAATGCTTTTGATGAGATTGCCAAAAGCTTATTGCAGATGTCAGCTAAAGAGCTATACATGTTGCAATACAAGCCTTTAGCTACAATGACTATTGAGTCTATTATCAATGGTTTAACCTACATCTATTTTGTTTTCATTTGCAAGTTTCTCCATTTGGGTCACTGTTAAAACCAATGTTGTTTGGTTTATGGATTTCGTCTTGTGGTTATGGTTGTAATGGAATAAAATAGGTAATGTTATATAGTCTATCTTTGATTCCATCAGACATTTTTCATTATTCTTCTCTAGCTTAGGCTATATTGTTTCAATTTTCGATAAGGTGTTGTTGGAGAGCCTATCTTGTTTCAGTTTTTGATAAGGTTCTGTTGAGAAAAGAGTATAATTTTGGATGGGGTTGTTACTGTGAATTTTTATCGATTTCTTTTAATGGCTTTCATTTTGTGGCCATGTTTGCAACGGAATGAAACTGTTAATGTTATGCACTTTTTTGTCGATTATTGTTGCCTAGCTTGAGTTATATTGTCTCATTTTTTAAAAGGAACATTTGAAAAGGCTGTATTGTTTCAATTTTTAATAAGGAACTATTGAGAAAAGACTATATTGTTTGTTAGAAGCAATATTGTTTCTTTTAGTGTTGGCATTTTTGTGGCTATCATTTTGCATGGGTTTTGCAATGGTTTCGTGCATTGTTGATTGTTGTTCTCTACCAGTATAATATATTGTTTCATTTTCCATAAGGCTATGGCTAGAAGGCTATATTGCTCCATTTTCGATAAGGTGTTGTTGAGCAAAGACTATATTTCTAAATTGGTTTGTTACTATGCTTTTTTTCTATGTTTTGTGGGTTCCTTCATGTGGGCCGCTATTGAAATGAATATTGTTTGATTTATGCCTTGCATTTTCTCCCTATCATTGCAATGCAATAAGATAGTTAACCTTATACAGTTTATGTTGCTTTCCATAAGGCATTGCTTGTAGTCTTTCTTTTTCTTTTCTTATGTGTAGGTATGTATGTACGTGAAATTACATGCACACAACATCCATATATACTTGACTTTACTAACAAAAGAATTCACAACAACAAACACATACATTTAACTAGATATATATCAAGACAATTGACACCAACTTTTAATGTTTAACAAAAAAAGATACACTTCTTTTCTTTTGTACTTTTTATGTCACTTAATGTTTGTGTGGTCTAGTTATATAGGTATGTCACCCTATTTAACACATGTATTATCATTTACAACTATTAAATTTCCTTGCAACCATCAGGACCACACGGAAAGCATAAAAGAAACAATATTGGTTTGAACATTGCCTTATTGAACTATTGTAATATGAATCGAATATAAAAAAATATAGCCAAAGCTAGAGAACAACACCTTAAATGAAACAATAATGGTTTCAATAGCAACCTAGGGAATTCTTTTTTTCAACAGCACCTTATTAGGGAAAAACAATATAGCCATAGGGAAATGCCCTATCAAAAATTCTACAAGCATTCGTTATGTTTTCCAAAGCTTTAAAAGGTAGCTATTACATACAACCATCGCCACTACACATAAACCATAGAACAATTAATGTTGATGCCATTTCACTAGCCTTCTCTATCGGTGCGGAAAATTCTTTTCATTTAAAAATAATAAAATAATCCGCCACCTTTTCCCCAACCATGCTAAATGAAGCAATATAGCCTAAGGTAGACAACAACAATCAACAATGCCTTATGCAAAACAACATGAACTGCATAACATTAACTATTTTATTTCATTGCAAGTAACAGCACAAAACAAAAGCCATAAATGAAACAATATTGGTATCAACAGTCACCTAGATGGGGAAACCCACAAAACACTAAAAATCATAGTAACAAACCCATGCAAAACCATCACTGCAAAAGTCGAACCATAAATCAAACAATATTGGTTTGAACAAACTATATAGTCTTTTTTCATCAAAACCTTATAAAAAAGGAAACAATATACCCTAAGCTATAGAACAATCAACACTACCTTACAGAAAAGAATGCAACCTGTATAACATTAACTATTTCATTGTGTTGCAACCATCACCACAAAAATATTGCTTTCAATAGTGACCTAGATGAAAAAACCACAAAACACAAAAATATCGCAGTAATAGACCGATTCAAAACCTTCACCACAAAACATGAACCATGAATGAATCAATATTAGTTTCAACAACAACCCAGATGGAAAAAATCACAAAAATGCACGAGATTAACTATTTCACAACTATTGACACAAAACGGAAGTCATAAATTAAAAAATATAGCCTAAGCTAGAGAGTTGTAACCATACCCACAAAATGAAAGTTATAAATCAAACAATATTGGTATCAAAAGTCACCCAGATGCCAAAACCTGCAAAACACAAAAAAATCACAGTAACAAACCCATGCAAAACCATCGCTGCAAAAGCCAAACCATAAATCAAACCATTTTCATTTCAACAAACTATATAGTCTTTTTCCAACAAAGCCTTATCAAAAACGAAACAATATAGCCTAAGTTAGACAACAACAATCAACACAACGAAATAATATTGGTTTTAAGAGTGACCCAAATTAAAAAGCCCACAAAAACACATGAATTCACATTAACAAACCAAAACACAAACAAACAATATTGCCTTCCACCCACTGCGACTACACGAATAAACAATATTGATTACAATAGTGACCCAGATAGAAAAACCCACAATAAATACACGAATTCACAGTAACAAACCAACACAACAACAAAAAATATTGCCTTCCACCCATGGCGACTACACGGAAACCATAAACGAAACAATTTAGACTAAGCTATAGAACAACAATCAACAATGCCCTTTGGAAAATAACATAAACTGTTTTAGAAATACTCGAGAAATGATTTTTTCAATATGCACATTTGCCCACTTCCTTCAAATACACCTCTTTCTGCTTTCTTTTTTTCCACTCCCTTCTTTCTCCACCGCCTGCAAAAAATGGGCACATAATTATCACAACTGACACTTTTATACTGCTTTTGCAACCATCACCCCATGCAAAAAACACAAAATAACCTCCAACCACCTGCATAGAAATTCCGCAGCTGATGATCGCACTTGCACCTTCACAAAAGCTTTCCCTCCTCACTCACAGCTATCCGAAACAACAAGGTAAACCCAAAAAATGACACCCAACAATGCCTTATCAAAAATTGCACAGACATTAACTATGTTTTCTAAGGATTTTCAAGGAAGGTTTTACTTACAACCATCGCCACTACACGAAAATCATACAAAAAATAATATTGATGCCATTTCGTTGGCCCTCTCTATTGTCACATCAAATGCTTTTTATTTAAAAATAAAAAACAATCTGCCACCTTTTCTCCGACGCCAGAAAGCTCAAAAACAGGAAAGGACAACGAAAATTCCTACAATAATAAAAACCAATCCGCCACCTCTTTCTCGTCGCCGAAAAGTTCAAAAATTGGGAAGGCTGACGAAAATTGTGACCAAAGTTCACACAAATAGCCTATCAGCTAAAAATATTAGTTTTTCTTCAAATTTCAAGATTGACATAAAAAACAGGACGGTGATTTCAAGAACTCTCCTTGATTTAAGATAGAGTTTTTCTAAACACAAAAAATGACATTGTAAGACATCTCTAACATAATTAGAGAATAAGTTATAAGTATTGTTTAAATATAATATGTATTAATTGGGGACATCCCTTATAAATTAATATCGTTATACTAGTGCCAAAAATTAAGTATGTGAGATAGAGAGTATTGTATTTATGTGCAATGAAAATTTATTAGCGAGAATAGAAATTCAAAGGGGGGCCCACATAGGTCGGCTTAATCGGTACACTCTAAGCGCTGACTGTACTTGGGTGGTTAGGCTCGTGGGCCCCATCAACCTGACATTTTTGTACCCTATCATTTCTATTTTTCTATGGATTTCGTAGTTGCTTTCATTTTTATGTTAATATGGCCGAATAAATTCCTATAAATACCCGTCAGTAAGAAAATCAAAAAATAGTATTTTAACAACAAAACTCAATATAACTGCGCTCATTCTTAGGAGATAGATTACTGAAGATAATTATATTTTACTATCCTCCCTTTTTGAAAGATATATAATTAGGGTGTTTAAATAATATAAAATATTATTGTTTTACAAGAAAATTATAAACACAATTTATTTATTTATTTTTACTTTATAAAATAAAATAGTTATAAATACAATTAATTTACTTAAAAAATAATAGTAATTATTTTTTAAGTAAATGAAAAATATATAAAATAACTTAATAAAAAAATTAATAGTTTTTAGATAATTTTATTTAATTGTGTTTCAATTTTTATATATGATCATGACATATAAAATAACTTTTATATAATTGTGTTTCAAATTTTTAAAATATTGAAGGTAAAATAACTCTTAAGTAAATAAAAAAATTAAATAATTCTTAGATATATATATATATTTTTTAAATATTTAATTTGTTTCAAATTTTTAAAATATTGAAGGTAATTTCTTGTGAAGATTATTTACTGTGTTTAGATGTATTTAATATTATTTTGAGTGGATTGGAGGTGAATTTTACCCTCATCCTACTTCTCTTTCTATAAATCATTGCTTACATATCTAGTTGAGGTGTGATAGCTCGCAAAGCTTAATTGGCACATTCTAAACATTGAGTTAGATAATATTAATTAAGAAAGTACTATCGTAACTAGATATACCACTTGGTTAAATGGAGTTTGGATGACCTCCCTTGGTTTAAGATATAGAAAAAAGATCTTATCATTATTAGATTTATTTATTTATTTTGGGTTGTGGTTCAAAATAATATTTTAATAATGAACATTATCATGCATAAAGGATTCTCGATCTCTAATAGGTGTGCACTTTATAAAAAAATTGCAAAATCAAAGTGTCATCTTCTATCCCACTGTGCGTAAATTCTTATCAAGAATTGAGGATAATCTTATACAAATTTAAAATATATTGGATTCATCAAACCTCTATATTAGATAGTTCTTCAATGGCACCCTCCTTTTATTCTCCTTTTATTGAAGACAACTCTCACATTCTCACTTTTCTTAGGGAGTTTGGTAGCTACTTGTCTTGTCGCTTCTCTCCTTTTTCATGAATTAACTCTTGAGACCCCTTTAACAAGGTTATATTAATAGTTATATATATATATATATATATATATATTTCTTGAGTTATTTAATTTACGTAAGAGCTATTTATTTACTCTATAATTATTTTATTTTTTAGAATTATTTAAGAACTATTTTATACTTTTAATTTTTTTAAATATATTTTTGCTATGTTTGAATGTTTTTAATGTATACAATGACCTTAACATAGATGTCTCCTATGATAATATATTTATATAATATTATTATCCTACTTTTAAAATAATATAAATATAGTAAATTAAATTTATTGATACAATAATATACATTCTTCTTCATTTGGTATTTGATACTTTATTTTTATTTATATTACTAATTCAAAATTTATTTTTTTATTTTTTTTAGTCAACAATTATTTATATTTATAATTATTTTTTTAATTTAAACTAACTCTTATAAAAAAACTCTCAAAAAATAAAAATAACAATAATCAATATTTACTAATATTTTTAATTGATTAGTATGAATTATAATTTCTACCATATTACAACAAAACTAATTTCAATAACATGATTTGTGAAAAAATAATTCTAAAAATGAAAATATAACATTAAAATATAACCAACTTTCAAAATATTATAATTCATTAAAACATTCAATGGAAAAATATTTATATTGTCCATGTTAATAAACATGAATAGTAGGCAAATTTATGATATTCAAATTTAAAATCATTTTCTTTCTCTTTTCTTCTTTCATAAAAAAATATTTGAAGTCTATTAAATTAAAAATATTGAACAATAATGATTCTCCTCATCAGATTATAATCATACTTGCACCTTGAGACTCTAAATAAAATAATGAATGGATATAAGAAACAAAATGCCATGCCATGCCATGATCATATATAAACATTGGAACACAATTAAATATTTAAAAATTATATAAAAATTATTTATTTTTTATTTACTTAAGAGTTATTTTATATGTCATAATCATATGTAAAAATTGAAACAAAATTAAGTGTTTAAAAAAATTAAAATTATATAAGAATTATTAAGTTTTTTATTGAGTTATTTTATATATATTTTCATTTATTTAAAAGATTTTGTAATTACTATTCTTTTTAAAATATATAAATTGTGTTTATAACTATTTTATTTTATAAAGTAAAAATAATTCTAGTGTAAAACAATAATATTGTTATATTGTTATAATTAAATATTATAAAAAACTTGTTTCAACAACCTTCATTATATATTTATTATTAAACTATTTTAAAATTAATTATTTAAAATTTTATAATTTATTATTAAACTATTTTAAATTAATTATTTAAAATTTTATATTATTTAAACACCCTTGTCATATACTTTTAAAAATGGGATGGTAGTAATACATAATTATTATTTTTAATTAAATTACCCTTGCAACTAATGTATCTGCTAAGAACAAACGCAGTTAGACGGAGTTTTTGCTAAAATACCGTGCTTGGCTTTTTCATAAGGGGGTGTATTTATAGGAATGTATTCGACCATATTTAATCCTTACGAAATGTGGGAGTAAAATGAACTGCTACGAAACTGAAAACGACGAACATAAAAAACGGAGGAACGAGAATGTTTACGGGAACGGGATCTGTCGAAAAACGGTAATGTGAAAATGACAGGGAACGGAAATGTCAGGTTAAATGGGGCCCACGGGCCCGGCCACTTAAGCATAGTCAGCGCTTAGAGTGTGCCGATTAAGCCGGCCCGGCCCACATGGGACAGCGCTTATTGTGTAACAACAAGATACCTACCAATTCTTTACGAGACGTTGGTTTCTATGTATTCCTTTGCCGCCGATCACATCGTTTACACTACTATTTTCTTCAAGTTGTAGGGAATTCTGTATTAAAGGAAAGAGCGCTGTTTATCTTTCCCACCGATCTACCGATATTTTCAGTCATCCTTCCCCGGAAAAACCCGTATAAAGCATAAAAAGAAAAAAGAAAAACGTATCACACGAAAGAGAAATGAACAAAACATTTGGTGCCAGGCAAATGTTTTAAAGCAAAATCTTTACCAGTACGCGGCTTATTCTTTCATTAAAGAAATCGCGTCGTTCGATAAATTCAAAAGAATTTTGGATGGGCACACACGCAAAAACTTTATACTTTTAACAAGTGGGTAAATAATATCCTTTCCCTATCCTCAAAGACCCGTTACGTAATGATGCAGCGTTCAAGAAATCCGTGATCTCCAAGTTTGTGGGAACTCCTTTTATATCGACCAAAGCTGAATTACAGTTGTGAAATACTACACAGCCTGACAAGCTGTCAAGAATCAAGAATTAATGTTTGAGAGCCTATTATAAGACATTCTATCAAGCCTAAAGAATGTTGAGCACAAAGAATACCATTAAGATCAGATCTTCGTTGATTATTCTTCTGATCACATGGGTCTCTTTAATGACTTCTCAGTCCATCAACACAAAAACGGGAGAGAGAAAAATCAGCAGTCTTGATAAGAGCATGAAGGGAGTTGTATTGTCTCCAAATGCTTCAATGCCATTTTCTTCTCAAAATGCCATGGTAATGGTGAAACCGCCATCAGTAATGAAAAAGAAGAAGAAGAAGAAAAAAAAAAAGTCGCCGCGACCTCCGCCTGGCAGTACAAATGATCATCATCATCATCACAGCAATGGGGCATCTCAAGAGGCTTATGGAGATCATGCACTTCTTTACATACTCTTAACCCTTTTTTCATTGCTTTCCAGCTGTTGGAACGGGGGCATATGATTTTAATGGAGAAGTTTTTAATGTATGTTTTGTATTGTTTGGTATATTTTTTAATTTTCTAAATTAAATAATTACTACGCCGAAAGGCGTCTACATTTGCTTTACAAAATCCTTTATTTTCGCCCATTCATTGTGGTTGCCAATTTTATCATGCGCTGCATTTTTAATACTTCAACGATGCTTTTTTATGCTTTAAAGCTGGAAGAATCTGAAACTTTCGTCAATTGGGTAAACCCATAATTTTCATTTTCATTGGGGAACCGAAGACGATTATTTAAATGGGGCTGTACAGAGTTTGAGGGTAAATGTGTTGGTTGCAGGGCCATTTGTATGAGACATTATGGTAACGTTTCCGTTCATGGCATACAAAGCGCATTAATCAATTTACATTTAGTATATCACTTTGTGTTACTTTGTCTGGAGGTTTCTTAAGATTTGAATAAATTTTAGTGCACTGGGTTGAGGGGATTTTGGGCGGAATGAGGGGGATTTTGGGCGGAATGAGGCGATTTTGTGCTATTTTTGGCTATTTAATTTTTATTGTCATCGCTTCCTCTTTTGCAAAAGCCAAACACTAGTACAAGGAATGCATTTCACCCCCCTCGAGAAAATTCTATATAATGATTGTTTCTAATAAACAATCTTAATTTTAGAACTTTAAGATACCCGGTTCAAAAATCAGAAAGAAATTTTGTACCATGATTAAATCTGGTCCAGTTTATTGATGTCTATGCTCAAAAAATATTTATTTGTGAAGGATCGTGATTGTGTTTTGCACGCTGAGTTGCTTAGAATAAATAAATTGGGGGTTACCATATGTTTTTTCCCCCATGATTTGTTGATAATTGTTGTATTGTTAAGCTTTGCTCTTAACTCAAATCAGTAATGGGTTTGCATTACCGTCAAGGAAAGGTTAATTTGACCTTAGATGTACTAAGATATTCTTTTTAAGCTGGATCTCAACTTATCCGTTATGCGAAAGAAATTATTGCCATTTTATTGTTTGGTTTATGGTTCAAAAGTTATATCTAGCTTACAAAGGGACATGAATCTAAAATTTGGGTGCATATAAGTTATCAAGCATTTTATGTGGAAAGAAATTATCGTCATGGTATTGTTTGGTTTAGTTTGAAATTGTAAGGAAATTATCGTCATGGTATTGTTTGGTTTAGTTTGAAATTGTAAGGTTTATGGTTCAAAAGTTATATTGAGCTTATAAAGGGACATGGATCCAAAATTTGGGTGCATATAACTTATCAAGCATGTTAAAGTTTGGCAAGAGGCAAGGAAAAGTCTTGCAAGTGGTAAAACCTCATTAGTCTCACTTATGAAGCTAGGTGAGTATGGTAACTTGTTTAATTGCAAGAGGAATTACTACCGACCTTGAAAACTCTAAAGTCTAGTAGTTTTTCTTTTTCTTACCTCACAATAATGTTTTCCTAATCTAACTTGATTTGCATTTGCACAAGGGTTGGTACTCAAGTATGTTGTCTAGGCTTTTAGAAGCATAAAGAGAAGATAGGGGATTATTTACATTAATGTATAAGGAAATATGTAAGAAGGGCTGTGACACATGATAAGTTGAGAAAGCCATTAAGGAAGTGTCTTTTCTTTAGGGTTCAAGTATCCTAGACTTACGGATCAAATTTGAGCCCAAGTTTGGAGAAATTCATCACAAAGTGTTTTGCAATGATTGTAGGGGATAGGTGCTTTTGATGACTTGTGATTTATTGTACCTAACAACATAAGGAACTGCCTCAGCCCTACCATTGAAAACATGCCCTTATTATCATTCATGCGTACTCATCAAGATTGCTTACCACCTAAGGTATCAAATTGAAGGTTGTTGAATCAACAACCTAAGGCTATGAAATTTAATATTTTCTTCAAGATGGGTGAAAATTTTGGTCCATAAAGTACCCTAGAATTCATCTTTCACTCACAAGTGTTATTCAGATAGAATTATTGTATTCCTTTTGTAACACAAGTAAGAGAGGAAGTATTAGTGTAGAAGTGTAAATAAACCCTAACCCTAACCCTAACTATAATTAAATCTTTGTTAAACAAGACCCGTAACCCTTATTAAACCCTATAAGTATTTTTCCTGAGACAAAATCCAAGCTTATCCATGTAGTTCCATATATAGTCAAGAAAGAGAAAAGAATAAAAGTCATAACTGGGAATATGCATTCAGTAACCTATTTCACATTCCCTAGAGGAAATAATGACATTGTTATCAGTACTCGAGACTATAATTCTTGAATCATGATGAACAATAAATCCATGATGCTTACTATTAACACCGAGGTGAAGGTAAGAAAACTTATGGATATACTCATAGAAAAGGGGCTTCCATTGCCTCATACGACCAACTAGGATGTCTTGTCCATTGCTGGAGTCATTTGCACAATGGCTCATGGGACCAATTTGTGGGGTAAAGGCATCAAAATCCATGAGTATGTGGTAGGCATTGACATAGTGCTTCTTGCACTTACAAATGATCGATACACTAAGATCATTGATTTGGCAGAGAAAGAAAAGGTATTCAAAGCTATGAGAGTTTCTTGGAAGACTTGAGAGCCATTTTTTAGGTGACATCTAATTAGGGAAAATTTATATATTATCTCTTCATCTCCCTCTACCCTTATATCTTTTCCTCTCTCTACATCTCTATGTATCACTTCCTATCTGAATATTTATATTTCTATCACTCACTCTCTCATTCTCTCCCTCATTCTCCCTCTCTATATATTTATATCTTCCATCTCTATTTATTCCTCTATCCTCTATCCCATTATCTCTCCCTCTATTTCTATCCATATCCCTCTCCTTCTACATCTCCATCTCCATTTCCATCTCCATCTCTATCTTTATCTCATTACCCCTTTGTCTCTCTCACTCTTCCCCCTATATTTCTCCCTCTTTCTATCCATATCTCTCTGTCTCTCTCCCTATCTCCCTATTGCAAACATAACATGATTCTACTGGTAATGGAGCTTGATTATCTTCCTGATCCATAGGTTTTCTTTTAGTTGTGTTCGGATCCTTGTAAGTCAATGCAAATTTTATTTGTAACTATCACTTCTCCATTCATACCTTTTTTTCACAAACATCATTTTCTAAATGGCCTCCACATTGACCTCATGTATAATGCACAGACGTATGTGAAAAATAGAAAAAAAAATTCCTAATTGACCTTCCACACATTTTTGTTGTACCTGTTGCACACCAAGGTGCAATTACTATTAAATAAATCATTTAAATATAAAATTAAAAACAACCAATTATTGTAATGATAGTGTGCCTATAAGAAAGGCTATTTAAGAGTGTGTGAGAGAGAGAAGCTAACTTTTGATTAGTTGTTTTGTGCCAAAAATCCAAGGATAACGCGTTTCCATTGTGAGTTATGCTAAAGGTAGCATGCCATTTGATTAAGGATATGATAATTCACCTTTAAAACTTCTTCACTATACCTATTGCATACTTGAGGAAAATAGATAGAGAGAGAAAGAGATAAAAGAGAGAAATGAGAGAGGAAGAGAGAAGGGAGATGGAGACAAAGATATAGAGAGGAAAAGAGAGAGAAAAGAGAAAGAAAGGAAGACAGAGAAAGAGAAGAAGAGAAAATGAGACAAAGGAGGAGAGAGAAAGTTAAAAGAGAGAGACATAGAGAGAGTTAGAGAGAAAGAAAGATAGAAATGTAGGGATAGAGAGAGGGAGAGGGAGATACAAAAAGAGAGAAGAGAAACAAAGATAAAGATAGAGATAGAGATATAGATAGAAAGAGATAAAGAGAAATAGAGAGATAAAGAAGGAGACAAATGTTGCAATTTTGAGTAGTTTGTATTGTCATTGATGTCAATAGGCTTATGTTTGTGTTGTTATTGATTTCAACTGGTTCATACTATTGGTAATTATTGGAAGTCTATTGATGGTTGAGAAGTTGTGATGATGTTTTGATTAGTTTCATTGTTACATCCCTTTTGGATTGAACATGATTATGGCAATCAAATTATGGTCATTATGTTAGTTGTGATTAACTACCTTTCATGAGAATGTGAAATTGGGAAAATAATTTTAAATTTATTTGTTATAATTGCAATTATGAATTATTTCCTTATATATGTATATAGTGAATGTGTTGATGAGTTTTTTATTTTAAAAATGATACTGAGAATGGTCTAACTCTATTTCTTTTTCAAGTGGTTGCAGGATTTCCAACACCTCGAGGGAAAGGGGAATATCATCAAGGAGAGGTCATACTCTATAAAGGATCAAATTACCATCAAGTCATGAGTTGGTGTAAGGTGGCCACATGGAGGTCGTAACCTTGGGATATACCTCATTTAATTAAATAATTATTAAAAAAATAAGTCAATTTAAATTGTGCATCATCGTACTCCTTAGAAGCCATGTATTTAGCCTTAAGCACACCTTGGGAAGAAATTTAAATAAAATATTCAAGCCGGTATTAATGTAATCTCTTAGTTGTGATTTTGAGTGGATAAAGGGTCATTAAAGTTTGGAGGCGGTAGTCCATCGCCACCTTATTCTCTAAGTCTAGATATAACACTCAAGATGGAATTCATGCAGTCGCTCGCTCTTGGGAGTCTTGGCTCACTTAGGATTATAGGATGGTTTCCTTCTTCTGTCTCTCTCCATTCATTTTCATTCTCTCTCACATTTTCTTTTGGGAAAGGGTATTCTTTGGTTTATATCTTTCTATCAAGTATTGTGTGGGAAAGTCATTATCTTTTTGTTTGACACTCTTGATTCAGGGGGAAATAGCATTTTATTTCTTGAGTAAGCCATCTCAGAATACCTTCTAGCCAGTAAGGATCTTAGAGACATTGTTGCTTTGTCAAGCTCGTTGGAAGGAAAATTTAGGAGATTCTTCGAGCTTTAGTCCTACGTAACCAAGCATGTAATGTGTGTCTTAAAATTTGTTAAGTCTTTAGCTCTGCAAAATCCTTTTCTTGATTCTTGAAATCATCAAGCAATGGTTAGCATATTCACTAAATTGAACATCCTATTTGAAGTGTAATGTTATCGAATCCTTGTAAAATCTTCGAGCCTTGTCCGTTGCAATAATCTTCCTTTATTAGTTATGAACCTATTTTGTTATTTGATCTTGCACTTGAAATATTCTTTCTTTACTAGTTATGAACCTGACTTATTTATTCAATCTTGCACTTGAAATGCCATGTGATTTAATCAGTTAATGCTTAAGTTGAAGTCTTCACCATACTTTGTTCTTATGCTCGAATTGGTCAGATCATTAAACTCTATTTCATTTTAATTAAATGGAACTTAATCTAACTATTGGAATCTTTCCAAAACTATCAAAATACTATCAAATTCTCTACTCTTGAAAGAATGAATTGAGTTTATTACCTCTGATTGCAAAGGCACAAAATTTTGAGCTGAGTCATAAGACCTCATTCTCTCCTCTATAAGTCAAAAATAATTTTCTACTCCTAATTGTGGAAGAAATAATTAAGAGTTGAGTCTCTGATAATATAAACTCTTTGGGTTAAGAATTTAAATGTTGAGTAAGGGTGAGAGTGTTGACAACACGAGAAACGTGCTCATTATTGATAAAATCCTTGGAAAAGGTTATGATGCTTTGAATAAGCATCAGTCAGCCATCAAAAATTAGATATACCCCTGGTCAGAGTGGTATTTCTAGTTAGGAGAACCTATAGTGAAGGATCAACCAGGGTAGTATAGGTTCTTGACACCAGACTTGGATGGAAAGATGATAATTTGTGAAATCCCTTATAGTCTACCCTCGTGAAGGGTCAGGTTTCTTCAGTTGAAGAAACATGGAAGACTAGTAGGTGTTTGGTTTGGTGGAAAAGCCCTTGATGATGTTTATTTTTCCCTTGAAGATAGAGTCTTGTTCAAGCATTCCAGCAGGAAGCCTTCATACTGTACTTTCTCATAACTCTCTCTCTCTCTCTCTCTCTCTCTCTCTCTCTCTTTACTTCAGATATATTTTATTTATATTGTTTGTTTCATTACTGTATTAAATGATCTATTCATTTTGTAATTAATGGAAAATTAAGTTCATTACCAACTATGGATTTCAGTTATATAAATTGTTAATTGTTCTTTTTTCAACTTAAATTCACAAACTAGAAGTTAATTAATGAATATGTTAGAGTAGTTAATGTTTAGATTGTTTATCTTTCCTGTTCATTATTGCAAAGAAAAACTATTGTAAGGAAATCTAGTTAGTTACACTTCAGCTGAATTTGGTAGTTAGTTACCATTCTTAAATTGTAGAATAGCTAGTATGCACAACATTCATTATGTTATCATTAGTAAGTGTTACTAGTGTCAACCTCTAGTGTTTCTTTGATAAGCATGTGTATGGTTGAGTTGATATGTTGTAGTTGGTTTGGTTGTGATGAGGATGTCTTATAGATGATGAGAATGAGTTTGTGGTGGTTGGTATCCAAGTGCTTTTGAGAAAATTTGGATAAAAGAGGAAACAGTGTGTTGTAGAGGTGTTCTGGCATACATAGTGATGTTTTAGTTTTGCTCCACATTTATTTTGTGCTAAAGATCTGCTTGTACGGTTCATATATGTTGATTAGAGGTGTTTATAGGTGTTATATCAAGATTTTCTTGGTCTGGATTGTTATGCAGAGAAAGTTGTGTTCACCACTGTGTGAATTGTGCATTATAGTGGTGTTTGGGAGAAACAATTTTGCTTCTCATTTCTCCATAGTTTCTTTTTTGGTCTTGCAGTTCTAGAAGTGTGCTGATAAAGTTCACATCTACCTTTGGTTGAATTTTTTCATGGTTTGGTTCTTTGCAAGTAATTTTATTGAGTTACAGTATGTAAAAGGTTAACTGGGTGTATAGGATGAGTTTGTTCTTCAAGTGAAAGTTGTTGCGAATGAATTTATTGGA
Source organism: Sequoia sempervirens (assembly GCA_007258455.2). NCBI lineage: Eukaryota > Viridiplantae > Streptophyta > Pinopsida > Cupressales > Cupressaceae > Sequoia > Sequoia sempervirens. Next base: position 4,609,362 of record VDFB02322083.1, read on the forward strand.
TTTCAAGGTGTTTGTGGAATATTCTAGATTCTATTCAAGTTATGTTTGTTGTTTGTGAGTTGTGGGTGATCCCACAATACTGGTTTACAATTTTTTGCCAAACTGGACATTGAACTAATTTTTTTTAACTAAATCTCCACTTTGGGGAACCTATAGCTGCTAAACCATGAGAAATTTGAAGATGATGCAAACTAGTGATTTGTGAAATTTTGTCTGTAGATTCTAAATATATATATATATATATTAAATTATATTTCATTTCTTTTTCCATCTCATTCAAAAACTACTTTTTTATTAGTAAATACCATTTTTAAAGATTGATGCTCACTGTAAACAACATAACTTTTTTTCTATAAAGGATAATTCTATTTTTGTAGAATTTAGCTTTGTAACTATGATATCTAGCCTATTCATTTCATTTCATAGTGTTTTATTGAATATTTTTTTCTAATTAAAGTTTTGAATTCAAACCAATTACAATTTATACATAGGTGGACTGTAAACAACATAACTTTTTTTGTATGTATCGAAATTCAATTTATTTTTTTACTAGGTCAAGGACATCAATACCTATCCCAAACATATTTTTCATTTTTTTAAATATAATCTACTATTTTTCCACATGTGTAGAATAGAGAGCTTGATTTTTGGTGAAAAACCTATGTTTAATTAAACTAAAGAAATAATACATAATAAAGCCAAAATATATTAAAATTATATTCAATGGATAGCTCATTTTGAGGACTACCATCATCTAGTTGGGTCTCTGAAGTTTCCTCCATTTTCATCCTCAACCTGAGATTCGAAAGGAAATTTTTTGTAGAAATTTGGTAGAAGAGAGGGAGAAGGGAAAAAATGGGGGTCGAGTGAACCCCCCTTGACCCATTCGAGTGAAGGGGGGTTTGCTTGAAGGGGGATTTGCTTGAACCCCCTTGTTTAGGGGTTTCTCATGAGGAAATAATTTCATTTTTGGAAGTTATTGTTAATAAAATGTTAGAGGACAGAGTGGCAAGTCTGGAGGATAAAATGGGAAAGATATTGAAGGACTTGAAAACGGTGGTCAATATTAGCAATAACTCTTTGAAGAGCATTGTTATGGGTCTTTCTATTCTGAATGAGAAAGAACTGAATTGGACCGAAAATTCATTTGACTTGGGTAATATGGAGGAAATGATTAAAGAGATTAGTGGCTCTTACCTGGTGGAGAAAGTGGAAGCTTCTACTCATGTGTTGGAGAAGAACATGTAGGTGGGCCCATGCCTTAGGATGAGGAGGAAGATGGAAAAGAGGGTTGCTATTGTTATTGAGGAGCTAAAGGATGTTATCAGTATCCATGAGGAGGTCATCAAGGAGAACATGGCCTCGGATAATGTTTTAGATAATTTGTTGTAGTTGGTGCTTCCTCTTTTGGTTCAACAAGTTTGCTGATGTTTTTTGCTTTCTGGTTTGCTGAAGGGTTGCTAATGTTCCATCTTATGTCAGCTTTTTGGTTTTTTGGGCTATTGGGCTTAGTGGTTTAATTTATTTTGCAGCTTGTTGTCATTGTAAAGGGTTTCAGGGCCCCTTCAAAACTTGTTTTTCCTTATCAAAAGCTGATTTAATCTGATTTTCTACTGTACAATTTTTTTTATGTGATTTTTACTTTTTGCATGTGGATTACCATCAGAAAGAGACTACTTATTTTTTCTTAAATGAAGCCTTTACATTTCCTGTCTATGAAAGAAATTTACTGCTTGACAACAGGTTCTTGAACCTCATACAAATTAAGATTGGTGTAAAAGGCCATCCCTACAAATGTTGTTTGGTCTAGAATTATAATGGAAAATAAAAAGCTTGCTAAGAGAATAAAATAGGTTTTCAATTGTCCAAGTACAACATAATATTAGTGAAGCATTTCAAAGTTTAGGCATTTGAGATTCATGGATCTCCTTGGAGGTCACCCACCTAATATAATAATAGTAAATTAGTATGAACCTTTAGTGATAAATTAGAATGAAATATAATATCTCTATGTCTCTCACACATGAACGTTTCATATAACCACATACCTTGTAAATGCTGACAATCAGCTTATGGCATTCCTTAAGTCAGCTATAAGACATGAATCCCCCTAATTGCTAATGGCATGATATGCTACCAAACACATTTATGAAAATTAATAACATTCAATTTTCACAGTCCATGATAGTTATGTAAAAATTTGCACACAATTTATCCATAAATCTTACTCACATAACATTTATGAAAAGGTCATTAGTAATTTTTTCACATGAAAAAATATCAAAATAAATTTAGTGCTTAATCAATGTTGTCTCATATATTTCCACCCACTTTCCTCTCAGCGATTTAATATTTTTATGTCGTCCACGTCCTCTCTCCATGGCCTTGTCTGTGAATAAAAATGTTGACACTGAAGCTTTCACTGCACTACCGTCGAGAAGGAAGATGCAACTTACAGGATCGCGGTAAAAAATGCTCTACCGCACCGAGCTGATGAAGGAGCCGTGGAACAGTGGTGGTCACCACATTGTGGCACGCTAATGGTAGAAGACTTGTGGGAGTCACCGCAACACTGCTAAGAACAAAAGGAAGACTTGCATGTCGCCATAGAAGCTTTCACTGCACTACCGTTGAGAAGGATGAATCACCTTGCAGGACCGCGATAAAACATACAATGATAGGATCCCAATTAGGTGCACTTGACACTGCCTTAGGTACCCCAAACTAATTACATTAATGGCCAGAAGTTGGTGCTCAAGTTGGCGTTAAGGAAGAAATCAAATGACAAAACAAGGAAAAAAGGGGAAAAATATTGCCCGAAGGAAGAAATCAAAATCAAAAATTTAAAAATTTCTCACGTGAAGGAAGAAATCAAACAACATAAAAGGGAAAAACGTCATACGAAGGAAGAGAGCAAGGTGCTACCAACAACTGAAGAGAGCATGAAGCCAGGATGCACAGAGGAAGTTTAGTGAGGATAGTATGTAGGTATTTGAATTTTCTCATAAGATTATATCAAATTTATTAAACGATATTTAAAAAAAAATTCTTCAATCGGTGATAATATTTTTATTTTATTTAAGATAAATCAAAATATACAAAGCTCCCAATAAAAATTTCTTCCAGGACCATCACATCATGTCTGTTAAAACAGAAAAAAAACCTACAGATTAAAAAGCCCTACCACAACCGCCTAAAAACTATCCAACTAACTACTACCCAAACACCAGCTATTTACAGTATCGAAACCAAAAACATGGCTTAACCCCTTAAGCTTATACATCAACATCTAGCTTAAACACAATTAACTAGTTTACATGGAAGTTCTAGAAGCACTGCCTAGATGCAATGGGCACATTTCTACGAGTGGCTTCACCTTATTTCTCGAATGCAAACCCTTCTTCTCACACATCTCCTCTTTGGGAATGGCTTTGAATCTCTCTATTATCTCCTCAGTTTCCATTAATTCGACACACAATTTCAAAGGTTGCCACCCTCGTTCTGCAGCCTCTCTCCACATGACTTTGGTTCTTCCTTCTGGCCACCTAATGAAAGGGTGATTTATCTCTGCTACTTTTGGGTCCACACCTTCCATTCCTTCACTCACAAAGCCTTTTTCTGGTATAGCCCTTTCCAGGATACTCTCCATGTTCACTAAGAAATCCCTATGCACCAACGCTTTCATCACTTTCCTTACAACCTCCACCGACTCTCCTAAGTCCATTCCCCACACCGTAATTAGAGAGTATATATCCATATTAGTTTGATATCTATTCTTCAAATCTTCGAAGCCATTACCTAGAATGATTTGCATAGATTGTGCCACCTTCACATCCTTGTACAGGAACAAGCCATGCAGTCTCTTCACTATCACTTTTCCATCAAAAGGATCCAATTTCTTCCTTGCTTTTAGAGTGAAGTTGGCCTCCATTTCTTCTTTGGTACATTAGCCACCAAACTACTTCACACCACTGTCCTAACACTCTCCTTACTCCTGCAAACCAAGAAGCATCAATGAAAATGCAAGAAAAAGCTTCATTACATAGCAAATTGCCAGCCATCAACATTAATGTCGAACATGCGTACAACGTTGGAAAAAGGAGCTAATTCTTCAATAATTTCAAAAACATCCCTTCAATAATTCGTAAGTATATTTAATATGTTAAATGTTTTTTTGTTTAATTTCCTTGGAAAAAGTAAATGATTGTATTTTTGGCTTTGGCTTCTAATTCATCCCATGTTTTACCTTCCTCCTCTTCAAAATCTTCTTCTTCTTCTTTGTCCTCCCCTGACTCCACAAGAGATTCATCTTCTAAACCTTCCTTGTCTGATTTTAATTCGTCTTCTACATCAAAGGGTTTGTATCCTTGATCTGACTCTTTTGAATTATCAGAATCAGAATCACTAGCTTCCATATTCAAAAATTCCCAACCACCATCTTCAATAAATTTATCTGGATCATCAGTAATACTCTTCAAAATTGGCTGCTAGTTCAAGTTCATTCTGCTTTCATAATACTTTATATCCATGAAAACCAAGCTCTCTAAATGGTATATCAAACTCTAGTTCAAAATCTTTTAGATGAGGTTGCTCCTATAGCTCTCTTACTCGCTTGACAAATCCTTGAAACTATGACTTCTTAACATTCAAAAGAAAAATGGAATGTCCTCAACACCTAGTAGAGCTATCCAAAAAAGCTAACTAAAAGCTAACCTAGTTTTTTAGTTGAATAATTTAATTATAAAGTTTAAACTTTGAATGCTAATTTTTTTATGTGTTATTGGCTTATTACAGGTTGCAACATTGTTTAATATTTATATCTATCAATTGTCTCTATCACATTAATAGTGTGTCAAAATGGAAAGGAACTTGTTGGAAGTAGCATGTTCTAAATTTCCAATACTTAGTGAATCTAGATCCATAGTTAGTAATGTCCAAACAAAACTTGTCCCATTAGCCATAGGGAAATGGGTAAAGTTAATGGGTAATAATCAATGGGCTACATAGGAGGCTATCATACTGCTAGCTAATTACCCAAGCCTTCCCCCATGCACTCTTGAACTGGCAGGGGGATTCTAAAAGTGTTTACGTTGCTTCTTACCATTGAATAACCGATGAAAGAAAAAATAGTTGACTGCAGACCGGCCTATGACCACTCATAATCTAATAAGAAACACATGTGAGATTGATATCCTCTAGAGGTTTTCAACCATTTTGTTTCCATGATACTTGACTTGAATTTTGTAGGAAGAGACCTACTAGATGTGTGTAGTAAATGTTGAATCCAACTTAGAAGGAGGATGGCTTCCTCTTGCCCAATTACAAAAGAAAATCTGAGCACATGACCATTTGGTGGTTTAAGATGTGGAATATTTTTTGCATTAAGTTCAATGGTAAGAAGCAATGTAAGCTCTTTTAAACTCCCCCTCACTAGTTCAAGAGTGCATGGGGGAAGGCTTAGGTAATCAGCTAACAGTATGATAGCCTCTTGTGTAGCACATTGATTATTACCCATTAACTTTTCCCATTTCCCTATGGCTATTGGGACAAGTTTTGTTTGGACATTACTAACTATGGATCTAGATTCACTAAGTATTGGAAATTTAGAGCATACTACTTCCAACAAGTTCCTTTCTATTGTGAATGTGATAGAGATAATTTATAGTTATAGATATACTTAGTATTGAAAATTTGGAGCTTAACACTTCCAAATTTATTTAATCAATTTGGAGCATAAGACTAAGACTACTAAAATGAAATCACAACCAGGTAAAAATTTATTAAGGGCATAATAGTAGTATACTTGTGTATGTGTATTTCCTTCAGCTAAAATTTGCATTTATACCTAAGTGGTCGATGTATACTTGTGTATGTGATCAAAATTTCTTCTATTTAATGATATTATTGTGTATTTAAGGTCTATTTAATAAAGGGTGCATGAAAAAAGTTTTAAATCCTTAAAAATATTTAAATTTCTATGGTTTTTTCATTTTGCCGAGTCTATGCCGAGTCCCCGAGACGCTAAGTCAAGTCACCCTAGTCGAGTCCGAGTCTCGTTACTATGGTTGTGATAAAAACAAAAGATGCTTACACATTGGCTAAATATATCCTCATCAAAATGACCAAAAAGAAATTTCAAAATTTTAAGTAAACTCTAACTGTCAAGAAAAACAGTCATAAAAATTGGAAGTAAACTTTGGCAGACATGTAGGTGAACTTAATTCATCTGACTTTATGCCTCTTGGTAGACATCAGGACCTCTCCTCCTAAAGTTTGGACCACATCCATTACCTCCACATAAAACTGGACATCCTTTGTCTTCTTGGTTCCCATACCATGATATGGTTATGCAAATGAAAATGAAGCAAAGTAATCATCTCCTTCTCCGCTGATTGGAAGAATGCATGCTTAATGTTTTGATACATGATATCAGCTCTCTCTTATGCTCTCATGGTTGAATATTGAAATCCATTATTGTGGGCCTCCAAAGTTCCAGTCATCTTTCGTCCTCTTCCACCAAATGCTAGCCTGGTCCACATGTTTCCTAGCCTAATTGACTTTGTTTTTGAAAGCTAAAGTTTCTCCTGAGTCACCAATGTAGAGCTCTCTTCCTTTTCAGACTCCCTCATTACTACAGATCGTCTCTAGGATTTAATTTTTTGTACCACATGGTTTATGTGCTTTGAATCCTTGCATCTAAAGGAAATTTCCTTAACATAAATACTGCTAAGGAATTTCAATGTTTCCATTGTAGTTGGCATTAAAGCCGGTGCCCACAAAATTGAAAATTATCCTTATATAAGAATTCCCTCCATCTTGTTGGCTTGTAACACTCTTGATGGTGGCTACATGAAATCTGATTTTGATTCCTCTTCTACATCAGAGGGTTCATATCCTTGATCTAACTCTTCTGAATTATCAGAATCAGAATCACAAGCTTCCATATTCAAAAATTCCCAATCACCATCTTCAATAAATTTATTTGGATCATCAGTAATACTGTTCAAAATTGGCTGCCAGTTCAAGCTCATTCTACTTTCATAATACTTTATATCCATGGATTTTAGCCATTCCTTGATGCCATGAAGTGAAGATTGAGGTATGGTGTCAATGCGGAGCACATCCCGCTTGAAGTCTTTGAAAACAATAGCCATACAAAATTCCTTTTTCCCAAGTCTTACTCTCTCAAGGTTAATAATCTCAATCTCACTAATAGGGATTACTAAGAAAGGTAATTCCACCAACTCTACCAAACAGTTTACCGTAGGAACAGTAAAAGTAGAGGCTTTGAAAGGAACTCCATGAAAACCAAGCTCTCTAAATAGTACATATATCAAACTCTCGTTCAAAATATTTGAGATGAGGCTACTCCCATAGCTCTCTTACTCGCTTAATAAATCCTTAAAACTTTGTATTGATTTTATTTTTCATGTCCCTCTCTTGTTGTTCTTCCTCAATTTCATCAGGATCATACATTGGCCTTCTTGCCCCTCCTAAATTTTGGACCACATCCATTACCTCCACATGAAACTAGACATCCTTGGTATTCTTGGTTCCCACATCATGATATGGTTACACAAATGAAAATGAAGCAAAGTAATCATCTCCTTCTCCACTGGCTAGAAGAATGCATGCTTAATGTTTTGATACATTATATCACCTCTCTCTTCTACTCTCATGGTTGAATATTACTGAAATCGATTATGGTGGGCCTCCAAAATTCCAGTCATCTTTCTTCCTGTTCCACCAAATGTTGGCCCAATCCACAAGTCCGCCAACCTAATTGGCTTTGTTTTTGAAAGTTGAAGTTTCTCCCGACTCACCAGTATTAGCTGTAACTTTTTTGAAATTTTATTATGATATATGCACTTTGATATGATGTAATATGATTATGGTTTCGTCTCATATGTTGTAATATTCTAGATATATAATAGAAAAATAAATTATTGCATGAAATAAATAATAACTTTTCATTTTTTTAAATTTTTTTTGCAGAACACGGGTCTTCCAGAAGATCAAGATGATCCTTGAGAAACATGATATAGATCCACAAAATATTGGTTATGTCGGTACAAATCACATGGTAGAGGATGATGATGACACATATATGGAAGACACCAAGGCTGATGACAATGACGACGATGACAACGATGATGATGACGACGATGATGATGATGATCATCATCATCATCAACATCATCATCATCATCATCATCATGAGACAGTTGGTGATAGTAACTAGTGACATTCATGATCATATAGACTACATCATGGATCATTGTTGGTATATTGTTATGATGACTCTTTTCATGGTTACTATCATATGCATCATTTTTGCAGCCTACAATACTATATTGTTGAGTTGTATCATATTAACATGTATCATTTTCACTATATCATTTGGACATGTATCATCTTGACTTGTATCAATTTGAGTTACATAATTTATCAATTTTGTTTATATCATTTGTACATGTATCATTTTCACTTATGACGATTGTTGGACATGTATCATTTTGACATGTTTTTAATGTACTGACATATTTGACTTTCACTTGTTTTAGTTATATATGATGATGATCTTATTAGTATTGACTTGTCAATTTATATATATTAAAAGTGGTCGATGATTTTTGGATGGATATTTATTAAGTATGATGATTTTAATTTATTGCTCAGGATGGATGTTGTCAAATTCAATTAAATTATGGATATTTGACTCACTTGTTTTAATTATAGATGATGATCATGTTACAATAATTATATTGTTATTTAATCATATGAGTTAAATAATTAAATTACTTACTCTATAATCATATGCGTTATTTAAGAGGTGTGATATATTTAACTAATTAAATCGAAATAAAACATATTAAATAAATAAATGGAAGCAAAACAAGAATCATTTTTAGAAGAAAAAAAGGAAGCAGCAATGGAAGCCAAACTAGAAGCAAACCAAAAGAAAACCAGAAGCAATCTTGGAAGCAATCTTGGAAGCAATATTGGAAGCAAAATTGGAAGAAAACCTGGAAGCAAAACTAGAATAAAATTTGGAAGCAAAACTGGAAGAAAAACTAGAAGCAAAATCAGAAGCAAAACTGGAAGCAAACCTAGAAGAAAAATTGGAAGCAAAACCGGAAGCAAAACCAAAAGCAAACCTGGAAGCAAAATCGGAAGCAAAATTGGAAGCAAAAATAGAATAAAAACCAGAAGCAAACTTGGAAGCAAAACTAGAAGCAAAACTAGAAGCAAGACTGGAAGCAAAACTAGAAGCAAAACCCGAACCAAACTTGGACGAAAAACCAGAAGTAAAACTAGAAGCAAAACTAGAAGCGAAACTAGAAGGAAAACCGGAAGCAAAACCAGAAGCAAAACTAGAAGGAAAACTAGAAGCAAAATTGGAAGCAAACATGGAGGCAAACCTGAAAGCAAAACTGGACGTCAAATTGGAAGCAAAACTAGCAGCAAAATTATAAGAAAAAATGGGAGTAGACATGGAAGCAAAATTGGAAGCCAAATTGGGCGCCAATTTGGCGCAATTTCCGACGTCACTTCTCGGTGCTATTTTAGGTGCTTTCAGAGACGCTACAATTTCCTGATGCTAATTTTGGTGCTAAATTCAGCAGAAAAGTTGACTCAAAAGTCAGGGCCAAATTGACCATGCCCGTTTGCGCCAAGTTTAGCGCCAACCAAATTGTTGAATTCATGGCTCAAAATACACTAAAATATGGCGCCAAAGTCAGCGATAATTACTTGTTGTGCTATTGTGTGTATATATATGTATGTATGCACACACACACACACACACATATATATATATATGTATGCATGCATATATGTGTATATATATGTATGTATATATATATATGTATGTATGTATGTATGCATATATATATGTCAATGGTTTCATGTAGCTCTAAAACCTGCACAAAGATAGCTACAATTCTTGCTATGGTAATGGCTACAATGCCAAAGATATACAAAGATGATGAAAAGGTTGTTTCAATAATATTTAGTGTTGTTTATGCACAACCAAGTGAGGTATTTTTATTCTTCTATGGGATAACTATTTTTTTATTCTTTGCATGAGAAGAGTTTATAAGATCTATAAAACCAACTACTTTGAACATAATCTCAACAATTTTGTATATATATATATATATATGTATGTATGTATGTATGTATATATACATAATAGAGCATATATATATATATATATGTATGCATATATATATATATAGCATGCATATATATATATATATATATATATATGTATATATATGTGTATGCATATATACATATATATATATATATATATATATATATATATATATATATATATATGTATGCATACATATATGTATAAATATATATATGCATTGTATATATATATATATATGCATGAGATATATGGAAGTGCATGTATGCATACATATATATATATATATATATATATATATATATATATGCATACATATATATATATATATATGTCAATGGTTTCATACAACCCTAAACCCTACACATAGATAGCTACAATTCCTCCTATGGTAATGGTTGTAATGCCAAAGGTATACACAGATGATGAAAAGGTTGTTTCAATATTTAGTGTTGTGTATGCACAACCAAGTGATGTATTCTTATTCTTCTATGGGATAACTATTTTTTTATTCTTTGCATGAGAAGAGTTTATAAGATCTGTAAAACTAACCACTTTGAACATAATCTCAATGATTCTCTTTAGTTTCACATAGATTATATGTGTGGTTATATTTGTAGAAATTAGTAGAATTATGTTCTCCAAAAATGCACAAGCTTCATTGAAAATTTGAGCTGCATCACCACAAATAGACAAATTGTAAAAGACCTACTAGAATAATACTAGACAACTACCAAAGTAATTTTACCTCCAATATGTTAATGCTTTCATACAACGCTAAACCCTACACACAGATAACTACAATTACTCCCATGGTAATGGCCGGAACACCAAAGATACACACAGAAAATCAGAACAATAGACCAACAGTGTACAAATAACCAACCCTAGCCATATTTTTTGATAGAAGAAGGAAGTTTCAAGTGCAATTCTACATCCAAACATAATGATAATCTCTTATAAATCTATGAAATGGGTATACACACAAACAACCAAAATGATAGGCCAACATTTAAGTACAATTGCTCTTCAGGTAATAGGTATGTATATGTTATACATATATGTACACATATACATACATATATACATGAATATGTTGTAAACTCGAGCTGCATTGTTTGGGATTAAATATTATAGAGAAATAGGAAAATTGTAAGAAAACTATAAGGAAAAAACTAGAGAATGACATACATCTGATTCATGAGTATCATCCTAATAGTTGTAACAACTATTACATAGACTACTTGTCTTGTACCAATAAAACTAAACAGTTTCCCTTCAACTCTTTGTTTCTGAAAATGATGCATCTCCCTAATATGTGTTACATACCCTTTCATTGTCCAAACATTTTGATAAATGTTCAAAGCTTTAATAGGGCTAACCTTTGGAGGGTTGTTTTTTTTTAGGGGACACCTGCAAACCAAATTTAGGGGCCCGTTGACAAGGAGAAGGTAAGTCAGGTGCCAACATTTGCTCTTCTTGTTACTTCAACAAATACCTAGGGGTCCCAATAATTTGACAATCAGGCATAATTACAACTAAGTTGGATATGATTAAAGCCTTCGAAAAGAAGCAAAAAAATGTATTGGAAAAATTATATGAGGCAGAAACAAAAGAGGTTTAGCTCTTTTATCTATTGCAAATTTCTCTTTTAACAATGCAATTCAATCAATATGGGAGAGAACGAAAGATATAAACAATAAATTAATCATTTATGTAAACTACTCATGCAAAACGTCTTATTGGTTCCGTAGCTCAACAGTTTTATCATTGAGCTCGCATGCTTTTCATTTGAATATAGTATGTGTCTTCTTTGTAGTCTGCTAACAAATAGTTGTAATTGTATAAGAGGAGCTGCATTATCTGGCATTTAGTTATATAGAGAAATAGGGAAATTGTAATAGAACTGGTAGTAACACATACATACATGTGTTTATCAATATATACATATATAAACAGATGTATAAACATATACTAACCCATAGGCTATTTTGTTTGAAGTTGTTGCTGGGATACTCTTTTATACATGGGTGTTTTGCATAAATAATTAATTTATTGTTAATGTCTTCTTGTTATATGTCTCTGTATAAAAAGAGTTGCATTATGTGTCATTCCATATTATACAGAAATGAGGGAATTCTAATAGAGCTATTAGTAAAACATATATACATATATTTATCCATATATCACTGGTACATTTTGACCCATTTTTCAATGAGCGTCCATCAAAATTTTGACGGCTGTTTGTCGCTATTATTGCGTCAAAATTTTGACGACATTTGAAATGTCAAAATTCCAACTCGACATCATATGGTAGGCCAGAATTTCGACGTTTCAAATGTCGTCAAAATTTTGACGCAATAATAGCGACGAACGGCCGTCAAAACTCCAACGGACGCTCGTGAAAAAATGGGTCAAAATGTACCAGTGTATACATATCTATACACATGCATATATATATATATATATATATATATATATATATATATATATATATATATATATATATATATATATATATATATATATATATATACACACACATCAACCCATCCATGAATTGGAGCAATCACATAATGTGCATATTTTTTGATAGGTGCTTGCTCAGGATGTGACTGGGTCTATCCTTGTGCATTTTTTTCCTTCTACCCATTACCATAGGAGGAATTGTAGTGGAACCTTGTTTGTTTGCTCAATAAATATGCTTAGGGTTAGTATTTTTTATTTCCTTGCATTTATTTTTTTGGTTATCTATTTGCATCTATGCTGGTGGACGCATTAACATAGGACCATTTGCAGATTATGAACATGATGGATATAAAATTAGTTTGGTAGCTGATAAGTGTTATTATTTCTAATATCTCTTTTATCTGTTCAATTTATCTGTTTGAACTTTTGAGCAGGCTTCTCGTTGGCTTGGCCGGCAAGAGCAATTGTTATGCAATAGCTCTTTTGGAAATTCCCTATTTGATTGTAAAAATTATTGCTAGCTGATGTAGCTTGAATTGTTGATTAAGCATGTGCCATTGTGGGGAGGTTGTGTATATTATTGGTGCTCATTGGCTTTATGAGTTCTATTTAATATGGGTTTCATACCAAACAATGTAGCTTCAAATTTGAATCGACAAATCAAGTTTTATACAACCTACTTGCCTTCTATGAGAATGTTTAGTGTGGGTTCCAACTCATTTGTGATCTAGCTATGATTTTTAGCTTTTCTTTGAATAGTTGTTTTGCAATTTTTTGATTTTGTCTATAATATTTAGTGGGAAATAATGTTGCTTGAATTTTTAATTGAGAAACCAGTAAAGGATGTGTCTAATACCTATTATACAGTTCTCTATTTTTCTTCGATATTTTCCTATAAAGGATGTAGGTTGAACCTTGTATCAATATGTTTCAAATTTTGTTTTCTGCCTATAAGTTCAAATAAATCAGCAAGATTTTTTTTACATAAAAAGATGTAGGGTCCCCAAAATGCAAGTAAGAATCCAAACTAGATTTTCCATCAGCTGACTAGTTGAGAAGGATTCAAATCAACCCTTTTGCTGCCTATACTAATGCCAAACTTCGGAGTAGACGATATGGTATAAGCAACCAAAAAAGTTTGTATTTGTAACCTTCCCAATTGGTTAATTGAGGGGGGGGGGGGGAATTTGGATGTTTCTTGTCTTCATAAATTCCAAGCTCGAGAGTTAAATGGTGATAAAAAAATATACTATACACAAGTATTTAGATATAGTCATGTGTATATAGGCACATATATACATATGTACATATGGATACATATATATGCTTATATGTGTGTGTTTGTAAATGTGTTCATAAAGGGGAATTTCAATGCATATATGTACTTAATTATTTGTACACATATATACATGCATATATTCTACATTGAAGCTCCATTATTTGCCATTAAATATTATATACAGATAGGAAAATCATAAAAGAACTTTTAGGAAAAGACTGAAGCACGACATATGTTTGATTCTTTAGTAATGGTTGTTGTTTCTTTTGTTATAAAGACATGAAAATATATTGGTTAATTTGCATTGCCAAAAGAGCCATAGCAATGTTGCTTTAAAATTATAGTATTGTAAGAATCGTCTTCCTTGGCTCTCTTGTCTAACAAAATAGAGGTTTACCAAACTGGTGTGCTGTGGAATCTATAAGTTGTTATGCATTGGTATTTTGCATGAATATTTTTCCCATAATATTGAATCCCAAGCAACCTAGGCTTAATCTGCAATTATGATTGTGATGTTATACAAATTTTTGGATAGCCTATTGCACCATATGATTCGTGCCATAACATAGTAAAATTTACAATCTGCATAAAATACATATATATAGAAAAAATAAAAGCCTGCATGCACACACATATAAGCATCTTGAAAGATCTATAGAGAGATACATATGAGGGTATATGCATTTGCACATTTATTATTTTTATTCTTCTTGATGCATCCCCTGGTGTTTGCATACCATTAAAAGTGGATTTCTATTCTTATTGTATCTCGTCTTCTTTAAATAGTATTAAAACAGGAATGGTCATAAATTGATAAATGTAAGTTGTGTACCAATTAGCATTTGGATGCTATAGTACACTGATCTTTTTTTTTAATTGTGAAAGATTTTTCATTAGTGAACTCAAATTATAACATTGTGGACCACTGCAAATAAGCTCATAGAACTATGTCTACAAAAGCGGGCTTTGTGGATGGGTTCCTAGAGGGCCCCAATATTGATTTCTTTCCAGCCCCTGTTGGTCTCTCCACGGAGTCTAGCTTTGAGGGCGTGGCTGCCCAACCTTCAGATCTTAATCCTGTAAGTATGTTTTTGCTTTATCTTGTACTTGTTGCAAATTTGGTGTTATTGTTTCCAATTCTCTTCGCTTCTAGGTGTATATCTACAAGGACCATCTTGACAAAGCATATACATGTGGAACTGGTTATGCATTCCTATTTTCTAGCTCATATAAAAGGATTGCTTTGATGTATATGTATATTTGTATGTATATATGTATGTATATATATGTATATGTATATGTGTATGTATATGTATGTGTATGTGTATATATGTCTATGCGTATATACATGTATATGTATGTATTTATATATATGTATACGTATATGTATATGTATATGTATGTGTATGTGTATGTTTGTATATGTATACGTATGCATGTATGCATATCTATATGTATATGTGTATTTGTATGTATATATGCATGTGTATATGCATATGTGTATGTCTATGGGCATGCAAAAAAAATACTACAATATGATAGATCAGATATGACGACAAAAGATTTTGCACTTTTGCTATGAAATAAATGGCACAATGGCTCTTTTGACAATGCAACCTAATGAAATTATAATTTTTGACACTACAACAATCAATATTTTGTATGTATATGTATATGTATGTATATGTGTATATATGTCTATGTATATATATATTTATATGTATGCATATATGTATATGTATATGTATATGTATGTATATGGTTATATATGTACATGTATGTATGTGTATGCATGTATGCATATGTATATGTATATGTGTATGTATATGCATGTGTATGTATACGCATATGTGCATGTCTATGTATATGCAAAAATAAATACTACAATATCGTAGATTAGATATGTAGATAATAGATTTTTCCCAAATACTACGAAATTATTGCCACAATGATTGCTTTGACAATGCATCTTAATCAAAGCATAGTTTGTGAGACTGCAACATTCAATATTGCATTTACTCTGTCTGCTCTCATTTACTTTGCTTTGCTTGCCCCCATTGCGCAGCAAATAAGATGCATTAAGCCTCGCATGAGCACAAAATTACTACCCAACCCTCCTTGTCCAAAGGTTCCCAAGTTGTCTATGTATATTCAACTAGAATTCAATATTTCCTAATGTTCAACCTATGCTATTCCTTTTTTGGTCATTCACAGATATTGATTCATATACAGATGGATAGGCATGTATATTTTGTTATTTGTTTATGTATAATTGTCACTTTCAATGTATGTATGGGTATATATGTATATTCATATATCCTAATGTACTTGAGATTATATGTATACTCATAGGTTGTACGGGCAGAGTCAAGTTGCACAACCCAATCAATTACTAAATTTAGAAAGGGTAAAAAACAACAAAACTATTTGTACTATAGGGAGCATAGAGAGGAAATATCCATGAAGCGTCGCAAAAAATACTTATAGCAAAGGATAGCTACAACAAGCACATCTGCACGTGAAAAAGGTAATAGTGCTCCCTTGCAGCATGAAATCCCAATGGAAAATGGCAACCCTTGTATACAATCTCAAAGGAGCTCCCATGTTGCACGAACACACAAACAATACCTCAAAGAAATATTCAACAATAGCTATCATGCTATGGTAAAGCAATTTCGACATCGTATAGACGCACTCTCCAACCTTTCTGTTTGTCAACTATGTAGGGAAGCCTACATAGGGATGCACACTCAAATGTTAGGGTCAGAAGCCATATGTGTAAGGTGTTATTCTGAAAAAGGTTCCCATCGGTTCAACTCCACAAATGGAATGGATCTAGACCCACAACCATTGTTACTCAAAAAATTAACACAAGTTGAAGAGATGCTTATTGCTAGGGTGGCTCCAGTTTTACAGGTCACCCACGCTAGAGGAGGCCAATTTAAATATAGTGATCACACAATAAGATTCCCTTAGGATATCTCAAGCATCGCAAAAAAAAATTTGTGCCATCTACAAGACCTTGAGATCATTATTGTTCACAGGACCACTATTGAAGGCGAGAATTATGATTGCTATGTTAATAAACATCATGTCATGGATGCATTGAAATACAAAATCCAATACATATGAAAAATACTACAATGATGTTGAGATTGATGTTGAGGCTCTTAATATGTTAAATGATGTTGTTGATGTGTCCAGTTTGTTGCATACAATAGAGAAAGTTTTAAGTGAATACCTAATGTCATCAACTAGCTCAACAAATGTTGGACAAGAAGAAAATGGCTCTTCAAACTTTTCATCATTTATTCCTTGCTTACCAAATGGTAGACGAGAGTTGCAAGCAATAAAACATGTCTTGCAAATTGGAAAAAAAGACCAGAATATCTTATCTTGGCCTGAAGTTAGCTCTTCTCCTGTTAATGAATACACCATTGAAGGTTTAATTTCAATGGCCTTTCCAACATTGTTCCCCACTAGAGCACCACTTCCCCTTCAACTGAGAAATATTAAAATTCACTTGCATGAATATTCCCTCCACCTAATGAGATATTTTGACCACAGGTTTGACAAACATGTTAAGTTTAGATATTTTCTCTACAACTTGATTATGAGACATCACAACCAACAAAATATCTCTATTTTTGTTAGAGCAGATGTGGAGGATAGAATTCCTAGGTCATTGGCTATTTTGAGGCAATAGCTTCAAGCCACTCCTGACCACCAACTAGCCGATCAGTTGATGCGATTTGGAGCATTGTTGCGTGGGACCCGCTCCTTTTGGAGCTCTTGCCAGGCCTAGCTAACCACTATGATCAAACAACTTGGTACACCCACCCTTTTTTTCACTTTGAGTTGTGCAGACACAAAATGGGATGACCTACAAAATGTTTTCTCTGTTGCATCTCATTTAACAATGGAGCCTTCAACAAATACGCTAATAGATAGTGTTGTTCAGAATCCACATATAGCATGTTTATATTTGCAACATAGATTCTCAATTTTCTATGAAGAGGTGATCGAAAAGCTTTTGCATGAAAAATATTATTGGTATCTAGATATGAATGGAAGCATTGTGGCTCTACACATGTGCATGGTTTTCTATGGCTTTTAGAAGCTCCTATCATGGATACTCTTGATTGGTCCAATGACCATGATATTACCATAGCAAGGCACTTTTTTGATAGATATGTTTCAGCTTGGAATCCACGTTGCCCTGCACAAAGATTGCTTAGAACATATCATTGCTCTGAAGAAAACCCGTGCTTGCTTACCACGAGCCAAATCCTGACCAATGATCCAATCATAGATTATGAAGAGTTGCTAAACATAGTTCAAAGGCACACAAAATGCTTTGAATATACTTGTTTAAGAAGAAAAGGAGAGAAATTGCAATGTTGGTATAAAGCACCATGGCAACAACTTACCTCTACATTGACATCTGATGTTGACTCTAACAAATCCTATAAACTAGCAAGAAATGATGATTGCTTAAATATTCACAGCCCAGCTATGTTTGCAATTTGGCTTGCCAATGTTGACTCCTAGCTAGTTGTTTCTAGGAAATTTTTTTTGAATTATATTTCTAAATATGTAGCTAAATCTGAGGAAAAATCAGAAAATTATCTAGATATGTTGAAAAGAGTTGTAAATACAAATATAGTTGAGGATAGAGCACTAGTTGCATACCAGAAAATTATCTAGATATGTTGAAAAGAGTTGCAAATACAAATATAGTTGAGGATAGAGCACTGGTTGCATACCAAAAATTCATGATGAATATGCTTGTGGAACGTGAAATCTCTGCACAAGAGACGTGTCATATGTTACAAAAATTGCCTCTTCTTACTTCAAGATGATGATATGTTTGGTTGAATGTTTTCAAAAAGACATGGTTTCGTATAAATAGAGATGATACTGATGAAGATTTTCCAACAAACTATATTCATTGCTATATGTAAAGGCCTCTAGAGCTAGCTACTTTATCCCTTATTGACTCAGTCTACCTATATACACACTTGCAACAACGCAAAAGGATAAATGGAAACCAAGGCTCCAACCTGCACTTGTTCTTGTTTACCTGTTATTCAAGACTACTCTTGTTGAAGATACAAAGATATTTCAGACATATTGTTGGACTGAACTTATGCTATACAAACCTTTCCGACACATACAAACAAATTTAGGTCTTCAGAGAGAACAAATAATAGAAAATTGTATTTTTTTAAAATGGTTGGTTATCATCCTTGGCATGTTAATAGAGTTCTAGTTATGTCCACAATTGAAGAACATGATGATAGTGATACTGATGATTTAAACCATCATCCTTCTATGGATGAATATGAATGGGAAGTTTTCTCTTGGCTTGGTGCTACTACTAACTTTAGTATAAATCAGCTTCAGCTATTGGGTAGGCAAAATTTTGATATGAACCATCCATGGAATGTAAACCAGGTTCCTGAAGAACTCCATAATATTGCTTTGTAGTCCATCTCATCAACGAAGGCATAATGTGAGCAAGCTATGGTTCAATTCTTTCCTGTAGATATGTCAACCCATCAAATTTCTTCAAAGCAACAATTGGCCCTTGAAATAATCCAAACCTACCGTATGCAACCTTCATCGAAAGCGCCTCTCCGCATGATTATTAAAGGGACAGTTGGCACTGGAAAATCTTTCCTCATAAATTGTATTTGACAAAAAATGAACACCTCTTTTGCTAGAACCAATAGTTGCTTGCTTACATTGGTTCCTACAGGTGTTGGTGCGTACAACATATGTGCCTCTACAATCCATACAACATTTTAGATTCCCATAAAGGATATGAGTCCTTTGCAAGGGCAACAATTGACATTATTCCAAGAATAATTTAAGTATATTGAGTACATATTGATCAATGAAATGAGTTTTTTAGGCCCAAAATTGCTATTGAAAATAGATAATTGATTATGCAAAGCATTTCTAGATAAGCAAATAGAGCCATTTGGAAGTGTTTCTATGATCCTTATTGGTGATCTTGCTCAGTTGCCACTTTTCATGGATACACCTATTTATGCTTCATCCTCATTGGTTGTAGCTTTGTGGCACACTTTCATGGTCTCAATAACCCTAGACACTATCTTTCACCAAAAAGGAGATAACCCTTTGCAACAAAAGTTTCGTAAAATCCATCTTCATATAATAAATGATGAGGCTCTCCACGATGATTGGAAAGAGCTTATGAAACAAACAAATAAAATGCTCTCAGCCATAGAAAGACAACAGTTTGATGTTGCTACACATTTGTTTGCGACAAATGACTTGGTCACATTCCACAACAAAAAAATGATCAAATAGTTAAATCTACCAATAGCCATTAGCATTGCTCGGATGGCTTAGCAATAGGCATTTGATCATGGAGATGATGACCAACTTCTCCCAGAATTGCTACTTTGTGCTGGTGAATAGGTGATGCTAGCAACGAATTTGTGGATTCAAGTTGGCCTCATCAATTGATCCCTTGGTGTTGTTATGACTATTGTGTACAATCCATATTCTAAACCGCCAAACCCACTTAACTATGTTCTTGTTCACTTCCAAAATTACATTGGCCCACCATGGGACCTAGAACATCCAAGAGACATCCCCATCCTAGCTATAAGTCAGGGGAGTCGAATACAAATTCCACTCACTATGACATGGGGAATCACAATACATAAAGCATAGGGCTTAACATTGGATAGAGAAACAATAAAAATAGGTACCAAAGAGAGGCAAGGGTTGAATTTTACAACTATTTCATGTGTAAAATAAATTGAAAAATTTTGTACATTGATCCACCTTTCTCATTTGAGAGATACTCTAGGATTGGCACCAACAAGTACATTGCTTGTTGCCGTAGTGAAGAAACATGCCTCAAGCAATTGGAGGCCTTGCCAATTGCTTCGGGTTCTAGCCGATAGGCCGACAAACAAAAAAGGCTCCAGCATAATTATTCTTGCATCTACCTCAACTTATGTGCCATCACCTCTTCAAACCTTTTCTAAGTTGTATCTTTAAAAACCATACCAAGTAATAATTTGTGTAAAATGGGTATAGTGCCAAAGATGCACAAAGATACCATGCATAAATAACTAGACGCCACAACTTCTATAGGAAAATTCCATGTTTTGATGATTCTATTCTATTAAATTTTTGACTTCTTTGTCTAAGATTTTGTTTAGCAATGCTTTTACTATATGGCATTCAAACCAATACACTCTTTTGTATATTCCATTTTCCCATCTTTGTTTAAGTGTTTTAAAATTTCATGAAGTCAACTATTTATTGGTATACCTACAATTCTCTTACAACTAATTTTAACATACAGTGGTGTAAACATATAGTTAGAGTTGTTTTTGAAAAGGAAAAAATAGGTTTTATAGGGACCTGAAACCACAAAGTTAAAACAAACAAAGATAGAGCATAAAGAGTCCGAACAAACAGACAGCTGTCCCAAAAAGGAAACGACAGCACAAAGAGACAACAAGGTCCATAAAAAGGACCGCCAAAAAGCCAGAAACAACCACCGCAGCACTACTCCAAGGTATTCATCAACTCCTCGGCTTCCTTTTCAACTTCATTCATATCATGTAACCCCTGCTTGAGGATTTGAACCGTGTGTGGAGAAGCAAGGGCCTTCCTCTTCGTATTAGCCTGGGTGCGAGTCGAAATCCCTTCAGCAGCAGATCTACTACAACCTCTGTCCGCATCCAAGTCCACGACCAGCGAGCCCTTTTGTTTTTTCTCTACCTTTTCCACCATAGCATTAATGATAATGGCATTGTGCCTGGAAATTTTGTGATTATTCGCCACAGTGGCCCTGATATTTTGGCCAATCTTGGACATATTGCACTCGAGCCTAGTCAATATTTCCTCCTGCGATTACTATCTTTTCCCCAGTAAGGGGGTGTCCTGTCCCTCATTCTCATTACAACTCCAGCTAATATTCTACTCCAATTCCAAGACTCTGTTGCTGAGATCTCTATTATGGCCATTCAAATCACAAACTTCCTTCTGGGTCCACTTAAGAACAGTGAAGAGGCCATCCGTACTTTTTTTCGCCATACTCATTATGTCCTCAGGCCTGAGGTTATTCAGGGCAGAATTAATTTCACCCTAATTAGGGGAATCTTTAGGGGCATTCAAAAATCTTCCAGACACAGGGGCACTAGGGGCCGACTCTTTACTAACCATAGGTTTATCAGAAAGAATTTCCATAGAATTCCCAGAGTACGAGACCAATTTCATAACTGAAGTACCTTTAAAACCAGAGACCAAACCTGGGGTAGGGCAACTACAAGACGGCTGGGGATTAAGACAAGATGGCGAAGCAAAACCCAGGATAGGGCAATCATGCGAAGGCTGCGGATTAGGACAAGAAGGCGGAGTAGAACCCATAAGGGCATTCCGACAAGAAAGGGACTGGGGAGCATTGGTTTTAGAACCAACAAGGGAAAAAGTAGGAGGGGCCAGGGGATCGTTCTCCCTACTACTTTCTGTATCCTCATCATCCAAATCCCCAACGTCAACAATTTTAGGCAAAGCAGGTAAATTTTGATAATGCTCAAAGATGAGCCTGACAAGACTAGGGTGAATAATAGAAATCCTCCTAGGGTTTCTTTCAACTTCATCAAGGAAATTCTTCAGAGAAGAGAATAAGTAAAAAGGCAAAGAGATAAGAACCTTGTGACGGAAGTGGTTCAAAATGGCAAAGTGATAACCATACGCCCTGGTGAAGCGCCCGTCAACCGTGATAAACTCCATAATAACTCTTAAAAATTTCCTCCAGATTGATTTAATGGACTCCACATCAAAGTAGTTATTGGCAACCTTAACCAACTTACCCTTCTCCTTGTCTTTTTTAGGAAATCTTATGACCGCTTCATCAGAGAACCGACGGTCCCGATAAAATTTCACACCATCAGTCGAAAGACCAGTAATCTCACCGATAATTTGCTCATTTAGCTTAACATTCCTACCACAACACAATCTCACCATTTTTCCAATTTTTGGCAAAATAGTCCAACACCATCTCATCAGTACCATGGAGCTTTTCCAAAAATGGGACTAAACCTCCCTTTTCAAATTTTTCCCAAGCTTTAGCATTCTTTCTGTGCTCTTGAAAGCAACTCAGCTCAACACATTTTCTCTCTCCCCCCATCTTCAAAGCTCTGTTATACCATACCCTATAGTTGCTTTGGGTCCTGTTTAAACATATTTTACCAAACACCCAGAAAGCGTGCTGGAAACTCTTCTTGAAAAGGAAAATGACGTCAGTCCCATCAAATCTAATGAAATCGACGTACCTAATCTTTATCCGCTTCATCATGGCGAAGAAAAACTTCTCTTCCATGCATTGAATCATAATAAATTAGCGCTTTCACCTCAGAATGGAGGTAGTCATTCTTCCTCCACGTGTTTTCCCTGCCCTTCTTAACCCCTTCATTGGCGAAGTAATCAGCCACCTTATTGGCTTCTCTGTAGGCGTGGGAAACTTTCACTTTGTCGAATTTACTTAATAAGGCAATTGTATCTTCGATCCACTTTTTAATGGTCCACGAGGTAGGGGTAAGCCCAAGAATGCAATTTATTATATTCATTGAATCACCCTCCAACCAAAGACATTTCGTGTTCATCTTGAAAGCTAAGTTAACCGCGTGATAAGCCCCAACAACTTCCGCAACATGATTAGTTTGGGTGCTGATGTCCACAGTAAAAGCCGCAATAAAAGCCTCTATATTGTCCCTTAAAACACACCCACTGCCAGCTTTCCCAAGGTTGCCTTTAGCAGCACCATCAAAATTGGCTTTCAACCAACCCAAAGGTGGCAAAGACCAACTAGCATTCTCCCTCCCACAAAAGTCAAGGATGGGGACATTTAAAGCTACTAATTTTGAATTCCACTTTTCAACAGTAGCAATATCAAAAGGAGACCAAGTAGCTTTAGCCACCATTTTTCTAGGGATTAAAGATAAATTTTCCTTTATTGCCCTAACAATTTTTTCATACAAGTCCCCCTCCGACTTCTCTTTTTCCCTAAACACTCTGTTGTTCCTTTCCTTCCAAATACTCCATGACACAAAAAGTAGAACAAAAGACTAGAGACTACGCACAAAAGGGTTTTTTGAAGGAGCTTTCCATTGCAAGAAAAAGTCTTCGATCGAAGCAGGGGAAACCCAAACCACTTCAAGAAGCGAAATTTTTTTTTCCCAAATGTGTGAAACAAAAGGACAATGAAGGAAAAGATGATTAACAGCCTCAACATCATGGACTACACATGTAGCATCTGTTAGGTAATTGAATTCCTCTTTTACCAAGATTGTCCAAAGTGAGAATCTTATTTTGTAGCATTATCTAATAGAAAATATTGATTTTAGGAATCAAGAGATTAATCCAAGCCTTAGCCCAGAAGGGCGGAGGCTCCATCAGACTAACCAACATAGAAGTAGCAGAAGAAACTGAAAAAATGCCAGACGGATTATCTATCCAAATAGCAAGATCATCCACCTAGTGTTGAACCAATCTTAGGGCCCTGAAGGCAGACTGAATAGGGCTAAGATCCAGACTAATGGCCTTCAAATCAACCCAACCCCCATTCCTCCAGTAATCTTTGACCAAGACCCCAAATTCCCTTTTACAATCATTCATCCATTTACTGAATTCCTCATTTCTTATTAAAGGATCCTTAAAAAGCCATCTGTCTTCCCAAAATCTAACATAATTTCGTTTTCCAACCAACCAACTAGTTCCCATTTCCAGCAACTTTCTACCTCTACTCATATCATTCCAGCAGACAGACCCACGAGGTAAAAAAGAAGAATTAATAACATCATTAAGAGACTCACAATTGCTAAAATATTTGGCTTTTAAGGTATCTCGCCATTCCCCTCTCAAAGTAAGAGTTCTCCAAAGCTATTTAGCAAAAAGGGACAGATTCAACACTTTAATTTTCCTTAAGCCTAGGCCACCTCTCAATTTAGGTCTGCAAACCAGATCCCAACCAATGAGTGGCATTCTCTTCTTATCCTCTACATTAGACCAAAGAAACCTTTTCTGAATTTTTTCAATAGCCTCAGCATATTTAGCAGGAATTTTAAATAAACTAAGAGCATACATAGGAAGATTTTGCAAAGAAGCCTTGAGGAGCTGGATTTTTCCAACTTGACTGAGAAGAGCTCCTTTCCACCCTGACAGCTTCTTATTGAATTTTTCAACCAAAGAGATCCAGAATGAGTCCAAGGGTTTAATGCAAAGAGGCAAACCAAGATAGGTTGATGGTAGAGGCTCAATCCGGCATCCAAGAATCTGAGCAAGTTTAACTTGTCTATGCTCAGGAGTGTTGAGGAAGAAAATTGAACTCTTAGCCCTATTAACAACTTGCCCAGAAGCAGATTCATAAAGATTCAGAATCCTTTTGAAAGTCTTAGCTTCAGCCACAGTAGATCTTCCCATGAGAATGGTGTCATCAACAAATTGTTGGTGGGAACAGGTTAGAAGAGAAGAGGAAGGTCTTAGACCAACAAGGGATCTTTGATCAATAAGCTTTTTAATATTTCTTCCCAAACACTCAGCCAAAATTGTAAATAGAATAGGAGAGATAGGATCTGGAAGTCTAAAAAAACCTCGAAGGCGACCCGTTCACAATGACATAAGAAGTAACCGGCGAAACTGTTGTGCCCTCGGCACACATGCCCCGTTGGGAATGGGGACCCTCTTTTCTTTTGCTTTGTCAGGTCTGTCGGGGCCACCTCGTTTTGCCTGCCCCTCTTTTTTGACATTTTGCATGGGTGGTATTACCCTAAAGTTTCATCCTAAGATCGACCGTGGTTCCCCCTTTAAATTTTGGTGCCCTCCGGGGCCTTGTGGGGTCCTTAGGCCATTCGAGCTTTGGGGCGGCCCTGCGCCCCTTCGGGCCCGGGCCTCCGGGGTTCCCCATTCAGGTTTCCCTCCTGCATTTGCCGCCCCGGCGGTGTTTCCGAGGCATCTTTCCGCCCTCCGGAGCCCGCCCAGTCGTTGGCCGTTCGTGACTATTTGGGGGTTTCCCGGCCGGCCCCTGCTCCTTCGGGCCCCTGTGGAGCCGAATTCCACGCCTAGACTTCCCTCCCGTGATTGCCGTCCGCGACGGCCATCACCCGTCGGCCGCCCGCCCTCCGGGCCCCATGGTCCCTTTCGCCGCCGCCGTTCAAACAAAGTACAAAATCTAACGGCGGCGAACTCTTCACTGCACTCCGCCATCCGGGGCCCGGACGTTCCGTCGTCGCCACCGTCCGAAGTCACCAAAATTCAGTCGGCGGCCGTTGTTCCGCTGCCTCCCGCGTTCTAGATCCCGAAGCCTCGTCCGCCGCCGCCGACTCAAAATTTGAATCTTACCAACTTCTGGCGCGATCGTACGAGCATTAATTGTGACCATTAATGACCGATGGGGTATATAAACCGAGGCCCGCCACTGTCATTTTAACTTGCGAATTTTAGCGGATTGGAGCAGCGACCAAATTGGAGCCCACTGCAAACTGCACCATCGCGATCATCGACCCCAGCATCGTTCCGTCAACTCTACCGGTGGATCCCATCATCGTCCCGTTTAGCGAGTTGGAGGTAGGCCATCCTCGTTCGCTCTCCCGTTATTTTTGATCAGTTTGTGGATTTAAATGAATTGAGCAACTAAATTAAATTGCATAAAATGAACACTCTCTGCATTGCGCCCCAAACCCATATCCTTAAATTTTCCGCGGCCCCGTCGGAATTGCCGTTTTCGTCTCCCGGGACTTGTCTGTGTCGCGGGTGTTCTTCGCACAGGGCAAAGAACGCCGCCGAGCCCGAGACCCTCTGTCGCCGTCAAGATTTGAGCCATGAACCCCACCGGCAGAGGTCAGCCCTTCCGGGCCCGGGCCTCCAGGTTTCCCGTCCCGGGTTGCCGCCTTGAATTTTCTGCCGTTTTAACATAAGGGTCTTCCGGCTATCCCCCGTTTCCGCGTCCCCCGGACCCTTTGGGCCCGACCGTCTGGAGTTCCGTCCCCGGAACTCCGTGACGGTTCCGCCACTACTCACGGCGAAACCCTGCCGGCTTCCTGACCTTCAGACTCTGGGATGTCCTTCGCCGCCGCCGTTTTGACCAGAGCAAACATCTTGCGGCGGCCGTCGGGGCACGTCGGCCCGCCTTCTGGGTCCCGGTCCATCCTTTGCCGCCGCTGTCGCTCGTGCGTTCATGGGGATCCACAGAGGCCGTCCACCAACGGCGCCCCGTGTCTTGGACCCCGGTTTCCTCTTCGCTGTCACAGCCTATTCATTTGCGGCGGCCGGTGTCTCCTGTCTTTCCGATCTCCGGATCCCGGTTCCCCTTTCGCCGCTGCTGTGCAAATCATCGACAAGTAAGTGTTGCGGCCTATTCCTCATGCCGTCCCGTCTTCCGGGCTCCGGTAGTCTGCTCGCCGCCGCCATTCGAAACGATCAAAATTACACGGCGACCGTCAGCTAGCGGCCTCCCGGCCTCCGGGTCCCGGTGCCCCGAATACCGTCCGGTATAAAACTGTGAAACCAAACCTGATGACGGCCAACCTTTTCCTTCCTCGGTTCTGGCATCCGGGATTCCGCCTCCGGACTTCTGTCTGGTGTCCGCCGCTGCCGGCTTCCTTCAGCTGACTGCCTTCCAGCCTGAAACCCCCGGAGTTCCCTAAATCGACCCAAAACAATCCAAATTGAAAATCTGACTTCGACCCACATCCTAAATCATGCCATTCTTCATCATGGGTCTCTTAGAACATCGAAATTTGGCCAGCGGGGGTCTCCGGGAGCTTTTGCTCGTGTTTTCCCTTCTTGGCAGCATTCCTGCCAGGGAAGTCCGGCCCTCCGGGCCCGGATCTCTCAATTGCCCTAAAATGAAATCGATATCGTCTGAGAATTAAGTTTATGATGCATTTGAATGGTTAGTTATATAATATGCTCACAATACGGACTAACGTTAATGTTATTGGTGTTTTCTTGTGCTGACTTCGCCGTTTGCTTGCAGGATATATGGAATCAGCCGCAGGAACTTCAGGGGCCTCTACCGAAAAGGACAAGGGTAAGAAATCGGGAAGGGCCACCCGTGGGAAAGACGACAAAGACCAAATGAAGTTTCAATTTCAAGGTGAGTCGATCCAGTCAAAGGTCTCGACTGACTGGAAGGAGATCTTGGACACCAATATAGGCCAGGTGGACATAGATGAGTTCACCCAGAGGGTCAAGGTCAACCCTAAAACAAAGAATGCCCGATTGATACACCAAAGCGGAATTGCTAAGGCTGCCAGCTTCCCTCCGTCTCTAATAGCGCCTGAACTAGTAATGGCTTGCCGAGAAGCCTACCAGACGGATACCCGAACAATTGTGGACAAAGAAGGGAATATCCTTGCCGACATGTCTCCGGAAGGAATTACAAAAATATTCCACATTCCTACATTCCCACATATGCACGTCCCCACTTTAGAGCAATGTCAGGCAGCGTGGGATGCCAATCCATTGGGCATCAAGAAGTCAATCAATATTTACTGGTTGAAGGAAAAATGGGGCAGCGCAGCAAAGGTTCCCCAAGAGTTGTTCCACAGCGATTTCCAAGAGGACTATCATGACTTGGTAACCATGCTAAGCAGGGTCATGGGCCTCCCAGCAGCCGCCTACTTCCAGGAGTGGATGGCTTACTATATTGAGCAAATCATACGGGGAAACGAGGACGTGAAGACCAAGAGCTCGTTCGACTGGGGGAGTATTATCAGCAACTGCTTCCATGAGCAGTTCGTGAATGTCAAGAAAAGTAACAAGTTCTACATGACTTCGTACCTGGTGTACTCCTTGGCAGGTCAGAGAGAGTATAGTGGACTCTTCACGGCGCTGGATGGGGATCACAAACGAGGGCTCAAGCCTTTTGACCGGTATCCTCAGCTACAATACCGCTACTTCATGAAGGAGTACTGCCGGGTCAATAATGCCTTCATAGGCCACATTATCAGATTGGTGGTCGGGGACTTCGAGAGAAGGGTGTCTCACAGCGCCAGGGCACTCCTGAAGGAGTATGCCTTCTTATACATTCAGTTCCCTAAGTTCACCTACATCCGTGCCCAGGGATTCACGGAACGGCCGAACAGGCTACCAAGATACCCGAACGACCGAATCATCCTCCTGGAGCTTTCCCGGCAGCTCCAACATATTCAAGCAGTCTTCAGCCAGAAACACGTAGTAGGGATCCCTTATCTCATGACCCTCGGCCAAGGCCTCTATCGATTGCAAACATCTCAATGCGCCGGCAACTCAGAAAAGGAATTCAAAGAGTATAAATTTGAATGGTACACGGCTCGCCCATGGATGGACCCCCACGGCCACGTCAGGAAGGCGCTAGGGCCGGCATACACCCACCAGTACCATGTTGAAGATTTTTGGGCAGATTGTAGAGATGATAAGGAGGTTCGTAAGAGACACTACATGCGGATGACAATACAGTTTCTGAAGAGGGTGCAGCTTTTTCCAGTGTCTGATCAGCTTGAGGAGGATGAATCCACCCTTGTGCACCCGAGGTACCCTGCGGTTGCCAACCTGGCAATCCCCTCCATCGACTGGGACGAGCAAGAGGTCGAGGACCTAGATACCATCATGCAACCAATCATAGCTCGCAAAAAGGAGTGGGTTGATGGGCAGGTGGCACAATTGAAACGACAGGGGGTGACCCTAACATATGAAGCTCTCAAAAGTGAGCCAAGCGCCACGGAGGACGTTGCCACCTCTCCATCAGCTGGTGAGACTTCCAAGTCTCCCCCTATCACCAGGTCTCAGAAGAGGAAAGATGCAGAAACGACACAGTCTGCAGACCCCAAAGAGCAAATAGCAAGGGGCACGGGAGGCTCATCCCCCAAAAGACTCAAGCAGACAATGACTATAACAGAGACGCAGCCCCCCTTGCTCCTTCCCCCCTCAACTGGTGCGCTGCCCGCCTCTCAGGCCGCAATCGCCTCATCTCCACTGGTAGTGGACATTTCTGTCCACCTTGCCTCTTCGCCCCCGGCCGGGTCCATAATCAATATCGACTCTTCCTCGAGCATGACTACGTCCCCTTCCTCTGCTGCCCCCATGTCCCCCATCACCTCCCTGCCTCTGGCAACAATACCATCGCCTATTCCCCTTTCTAGCGTGCTCGAGGCCATTACACGGCACCTGCAGAGTCTTCCTCCTGAGCTCTCGCAACTCCTAATGGACCCCGCTCTCCAAGCAGCCCTGGCCCAGGCCCTTGCAACATCTCAGCCTTCGCAACCACCAACAGGTCCGCCAGCCATGGAGGCCACAATGCAGATTTCCAAGGAGATGGATGAACTGGAACGAGAGGCTTCCAAGCCTGTCGAAGAGGAGGCCGATGATTATTATGAGCAACCTGAATTCGAGCGTAGAACCATCAACGAGGTTGCCTACGAGGAAGAAGAGACAGGCTCTTCTGAGGGCGGGGACGAAGAGGTTGGCTCGGATGCCAAGGAAGTTATTCGGGTCTTCTCTGAGGACGAGGAAGAGGGGTTGGCTCAGCAGCCTAAAAATGTTGGGGAGGAGACATGACAGTCGCTGCGTGGTGAACAAGGGCAGCCGCAAGAAGAGCAGTCAAAAAGGGATATCATTGAGGCTGAGACCCACATGGTGAAGGGTCCAGAACCCGAGGCCGCTGAAGAAAAGAAAGGAGAAGGGGCAGCCAAAGAACATGATCCCATTCAGGTACTGACCACCGAGGCACCCATTAAACACCTCGTACTTTATCCAGACTCCGACGAGGAGGAGGATGTTGCCAGGGAAAAAGAAGAGCTTGAAAAGCAAAAGGAAGCAGAAGTCTTGCCTCTGGCTGAGACGGGTGAAGGCAGCCATGATACACCTGAGGATAAATCCGCCATGCCTGACTGACTGGAAAAGCAACTTGAAAAGGCTACTCCTATCCTGATCGACCTAAGGTCGAGGTTGGAAGCCATCTTGGCTCGATCTCTAGCCACAACAAAGAAGGAGAAGAAGCCTAAGGTCCGTTCCAGGATAACTATGGATGCTTCTGGCTCCCGAGCTGCATAAATAGCGACGCCAACTATTGGCCAAGCCAGAGTAAGCTACAATATCTCCACGATCAACTTAGGGACAGCAACCAGGGAACAAAAGGTCAGACATCTGGAGGAGTCAGTGGCCACTGTAGTGCACCTGATTAAACAAGACAAGGTTACCAAAGACGAGCTTAAGGCGTAGGTTGCTGCCCTAACTGACTACATCCAGCAATGGTCTTCAATAGACGACCTCCCCACTACCTCGACGGCCACGCCACAGCTACTCTCCAAGGAGCAGATAGATAAGCTGGAAAGAAGGAAAAACTTAGAGAAGACCACGGAGGACTAGTTCTAGCAGGTCGCTAAGATCGGATACATAGGGATCGACTTAGCTGTGCAGATAGCCAACAAGTTCTTGGACTTAGTTCGGTCCTTGGAAAGTACGAAGAAGCTCTGCACCAGCTTCCCTGCGATCTACGACTCTACCTTCCCGAAGGTTGAGGCCATCCTTCAAATGCCAGAAAGCATGTGGGAAGAGAAGCTAGAATTGAAAAAGGAGGATCACTGGTTGGTTGACATATGGCGCAGAGATCTCATCAACCGTAAAGAGAGGATGGAGCAGATCCAGGGCAGGGTGGATCCAGATATTGCATGGATCAAGGAAATCCGAGTGGAATGCGTCGAGTACCTCAAGATGGTAACAAGCCATGATATGCGCATGGTGCAGTTGGATGCAGAGAAGGTTAGGTCATATTTTGAGGAAAGGATGAAGGACGGGACAGTCGGACATATCACAACGGACTTCTTGAGTTTCGCTGCCCGTGCCTTCGATAGATCAGAGCTCTTCAGAGATCAGGGCTCAAAGTATGATGAGGATTGGAAGCGGCTGGAAGAGAATGCCAAGGAATGGAGCTACCAGGCGTTGAGATGTGAGGTCCTCGAGGTAGACAAGCTCCAGGCCGTGATCCTCAAGCATATTGAACATGCAGCCTCCGAGGAGCAACCAAACAGCCCAGCCAAGGAAGAAGACCTCCTGGAAAAGTAGCTACAGCCAAAGAAACAGCGATCAGCTACATGACGAAATGCAAATAGTGTCATCCACTAGATGACAAAATAGGGAAAAGACAAAAGATGTTTTTAAATTGTAAATCTATTTGGGGGTAGGTGAAACCCTATTTTGTAATGAATCGTGGCCACACAAATGAAATGAATCTTGGCCATTCATTTGACTTTTGAAAAGCTATAAATAGAGCACTCCTCTCATTTGCAAAGAGAGAGTTGAGTTGTTGTAAAGGCATGCTGCTCAAATTTATGAGAAATAGCATTGACTTGGTGTATTTCTTTGTTTTCTTTCATGTCTATTGATTCACTTCTCCAATATTAGATGTCAGCTTAGATCTCTTTGCTGTTTAGTTAGCTGTTCATGTTATTTGGATAATCTTAGGAATGCTGTTGGCTATCCATAAAAATTCTTGCTTTGTTGATGATCCCTTAGTCCATACTTTTTGCTATTTGCTGAAGGTAAATAGCTTTGCAAAGTTAGCCTGGACCTGATTTAAGCTGCCCCAAACACTTATCTTTAATTCATGCATATATGTGGTGGATGAAGGATAAAAATCTACAGCCTTTAGAAGATTGCACAATTTCCATGATACTGTGAAATCCCTGGTTAAGTGGGATATTGTTTTGAAGGAATTGTCCATTGCAGGGACTCCATTATCACTATTCGCAGCAAGCTTTAGGCTTAGGAACTTTTCTTCCCCTTCGCTCTTTTTCACTTTCTTTAGAAATTGAACAATACCAAGGTTCATTGCACATTATAAAGCAAAATCTAACAACTAGATGGAGTTTGAGACTGTTGTTTGGACCTACAGCCAAGACATAACTGCTTACATATTAAAAACTCCTTTCTGAAGATCCAACTTCGTGTTTTATGCCCATACTTCGTATTTCTGTAAGACTGCCTTGTGATTCCAGCAAATCACATCAAACTACTGAGGTATCTAAGTACTGTCATGACCTGACATCCGAGAGACCTTGGGATAGTGTTCTACAACTTGATTATGGGAGATTGTCTTTCAAGAGAGGTAGTGCACCTACGCACTGCCTGTGTTGAGAAGTGCATAAAAACACCGTCAACAGAACTGGCGCTAGAAGGAGGGCAGCGATCGGAATACTAGGCTACAGAATAAAGCTAAGCTAGATCAGATCGGATCATTCTCTCCGGAAAGGTTTCAAAGGATTCTGTGATCAGCACCAAACAAGGGAGAATTTGAAGAATTGCAACCTCTCACGAGGGCAAAACGAATACAAGGAAGCAGCTTCGTCTCTTCCTTTTTTCCTTCCGCCTCCATTTCACCTCCACCTTCACTTAGCTGGCCTTCATCTTCCACCCAACCATCTCAAACAGCATTGGCACACCTTCCTTCCGGCAGCCAAGGGTTCTCTCCTTTCCCGACCCTTTCAGCCCAAAGCACAGTCCAGGTAGCCATAGCTCAGGGGCAGCCTCAAATTGTGGTTGTATTGCCAATACAGCCTCAAATCCCTGTTCTCCAACAGCCAGCGCCACCTCCACCTCCCCTCATGGCTTGGCTTGCGCATAACCCTTCGCCGATACACTTTGTTGTTTACAATGATATGCCCAAGAATCCAGAGGGTTTTTGTTCAAAATTCCATCCACGTGACATGCAAAGAACAGCTGAAGAGCATATCAAGATATTTGAAACGACGATTACCGAAATGCAGGTGGGTCACAAGGACGTGGTGTGTCGCCTCTTTCCGCATTCGTTGGGAGAAGAGGCCTTCTACTGGTACATCAATCTACTGCAGGGATCGATCACCTCGTGGACCCTGATGAAGAATGCCTTCCTTCAGAAGTACAAGATTCCTGTCAACCCCGCTGACCTTTATCAGTAGTTCATGTCCATCAGAAGGGAGGTCAACAAACCCATTGGCTCCTTCAATGATCGCTTTCATCGGGCTCACATGAGGCTTCAGGATCCGTACCTCCATAATGATGCGGCTGCTCTGCCGGTCTACTACGCGACCCTAGATAACCTCACAGCGGCGTTGGTAAAAAGGATGTGCCCGCCGCCTGCTACCTTACTGACCGCCTATGCAGAAGCTGTCATTGCAAGTGCAGATTTGGGACAAAATATATCCGGCCCTCTGCCCTCTTTGGGGCCCGTCGCCCATCCAATGCAAATTTAGGGGCTCAATCAGGCGTTTGCTCACCAAACTCCTCTCATGAACCAGGTGCCCCAATTGCCCATGGTGCCACATCCGGGGCAGCCGTTGAATTACGCGCCTCTAACAACGTCTTATTCGCAGCCCCAGCACCAGCACAACTATTCTCAGATGGCTCTGCAATAGCAAGCATATTCCCAATAGCCCCAGGCACTGTTATACTTGTCGGGACCGGACTTTCCTCCAGCATATCAAAATCAGCCGGCAGCCCCGCCTGCTTTTCTCCACAACCCGGCCCCGTCGCCTGGAGGTGTGGCCGAGAAAGACAAGCTAGAAGAGCTGACCGAAATGATTAAGAAGATGTCCACAGAGATGACGCATCTGAAGAACCAGAATAATCAGTTGCAGGCCTCCCAACGCAACTTTCAGGCCAATCTCAACCGGAACAGTCGGGAGTCTCGAGACAATAGAGACAACAGAGATAATCGGAAAATGGGCACCTCCTCGGGGCAGAATTATGAGAGGGGGCAGAACTCCAATCAAAATGCAGAAAGAAGACCTTCTCAGAGGCAAAACCGCACATGGAACACCAAGCCCAACGACGGCGGTGTCCCCACGCCATTCGATCAACCAGCGGGCAATGACCGAACATCCAGCAGTGTGTATCTGGCCGAAGCAGCTTTGTCCGGATGGTGCCGACTTCACAAAACCAGCAGGCATTCTGAGCTGGACTGCCCTGAGTTCTAGACAGCGGCCGAAATCTTCCAGGTGGAAGTACAAAATGTCGTTGATAATGCCAGCTGCAGGGACATCGTCCCATCGGAGCCCTACGATTCCTCATGTCTAGTGGTCAATCAGGCGCCGTTTCCGCGAGGGGACCGCAACGAACCCGAAGCCGAGCCCACCCCCATCGAGGATGAGAGAGCGCCAGAGGTAAGTAATGAATCAACCTTAGCTCAGCTTTTTGATTCGGTAGATAACGGTTCGATAGATGAAGAAGAGTCATTTGTGGATGAGGTCCACATATTCCATCAGCGGTCAAGTCCCTATTTCCTTAGGAATAGACAAGCCGGTGGACCCTTCACAACTTCTACCCCACCAAACAACTTCGCCACCCCACCTGATCCAAATGCCAGCAATAACCCGGGGCTCCCTCGTATACCCACCCAATATCTCAACAGGAACCACTCCCAAAACCAACCGCAAGGTCAGCCTCAGAGCCAACCCCAAAATCTGCCTGGGCAAACCAAGATTCAAACTCCTAGTTCTCCCATAGGCCAGGCCTTTAGCTCTGAAATCGAGCAAATGGGTGAGTATGTGGCGGAGGAGTTCAAGAAGGTCAAAATTAGTTTGTCGGCCTTCGAATTGCTCAAGGTTCCTCCCATGAGGCACGCCTTTTTTAGGGTTCTGAATGGGACTCCCTCATCTAGCACGACACAAGAAACCCCGACCAAGAGGGTAACCTTTGAGGAGCCCAGGAGAGATCAAGAGATACAGGACAACACTAGAAGAAGGAATCATATGCCCATAAATCATCCGGCTAGTACATACATTGAAAATGAGCCAGAGAGGGCTGGCAGACAGCTTCCCAAGGACCAGCAATTTAAACAAACCAAGGATACAGGTAGTGACAGGAACAAAGGCCAAATAACTCAAATGGATACGCCCGTGGGCATCCTCCAAGGGAGACCGAAAACTCCCCCGTTCCTAACTACCATTAGGGTCTTTGGGAAGAATTTGCACAACTGCTTGCTCGATTCAGGCGCGTCTGCCAACGTCATGCCCTTGGCCGTATGCAAGGCTCTTGGCATCACCCCCATGCCTTCAAAGAGAAAGGTTACCCAACTTGACAAAACAGAGATTAATATCGTGGGTGAAATAAACCGCATCCCCTTGCAAATCGCAGCGGATCCCCGGATACAGCAGGTTGTGGACATCCAAGTGGCGGACATACCTGATGCCTATGGAATCATTCTGGGGAGAGAGTTCACCAATTCCTTAAACGGATACACCGCCACCGACTTGTCTCACATGTGGCTGTCGTGGAAGGGGCTGCCAAATCAGATTCGCATCGATCGTGAACCCCGGATGAAATATATGATCACGGAATACAATAATCTCAGCGAGGTGCTGTTTGTAAAGACTAACTTGGGGAATTACCGCCCTTTTGCTTACCAAAATGAGCTTGACCTTCAGGAAGAACGGGCAGATGAGGTATTGCTGGTACTATGTAGTCCTTCGGTGGATTCCGAGCAAATGCCCCTGGATGAAGAAATATTGGCAGAAGCTGATGGTGAGCCGGATAAAGATGACAACTGGGGATTGCTCGATGGCTTCCAGGAGTTTATGGAAAAATGCGCGAGAGATCAGCTTAGCCTAGGAGCTAGAATGAATTTCCAAGACTTATTATTGCCGAACTGGTGCAGGGTACACAATGCTGCTCACTCTGAATTTGACTGTTGCTTGTGTCGGGCAGCAGTGGAGCATGTTAAGAAAGTCGCTGCTCCTCCGACAGGAGCACCAAGGGAGGCACCACCAAGACCCCCTGTTGATCGTTGCCTCAGCCTAGAAAGCCTCCCTAAGCTCACAAGGCCCGCTGTCCAGCCGAAAGAGAACAGAGGCTCAATCAAACCCGAAGATGCGGGATCCTCTGAGTGCTGGACGCTCCGGTTTGATGGATCAAAATCAAGACAAGGAGCTGGAGCAGGAATCGAACGCATCAGCCCAACGGGTAAGATGTTTCTCGCTGCCCATCGATTGCAGATTTATTGCACCAACAACGTGGTAGAGTATGAGGCCTTAGTCCTTGGCCTTCTTATGGCCTTAAAAAAAATATGAAAGTATTGCAAGTCTTCGGGGATTCCACGCTTGTGGTTAAGCAGGTCAGGAAGTAGTACTCCTGCCATGATCGAAGACTCGCCAATTATAGATACAGGGTATGGGATCTCCTAGAGGGCCTAGATGCGGTCAACATACAACTGATCCCTCGTGCTTAGAATTGCACAGCTGATGCCTTGGCTCAAGCGACCGACACGTTACAGCCCCTCTCTTTGTCAGGGCTTAAGAAGTTCACTGTTGAGCTGGCATCTACGCCACCAGTCCCGGACAATGTCACCCATCTGCAGGTCTTTAATAATGATAAGCATATCCTTCAATTCATCACAAGCTCTGACATCTTTGCTACCCAAATAATCGATGAAGCTGATCCATAGGAGGCTGAATTAGACATAGAAGGGGTTATCAATCTGAAAACCAACACGATCCCAAGAGGGATGGTTCAGCTGGAGCGTGTATTCGATTTGGATCAGATCAAGGATCAGGACCGGCAAACAAAAAAGGAGGCTATAAGCAGCCAGTGCAACACTCACAACTTGGGAACCGTCGAAGATACCAAGAATGTTTTTATCGGGAAGGTATGTACGCCCGAAGAGAAGAGGGGAATCACGGATGCTTTGCGCAGATATCCTGACGTGGTGGCATGGAGTTACGAAGACTTGAAAACATATGACACCTCTGTCATCACACACACTATCCCTCTGAAGACTAAGGTGAGGCCATTCCGTCAGCGGCAGCGCCCTATTAATGCCTTGCTAGAACCTATTGTCTACAAGGAGGTGTAGAAATTACTTTCAGCAAGGATCATCTTTCCTGTTAGGCATTCCACATGGGTGGCCAACTTGGTCCCCGTCAGGAAAAAGAATGGAGAGATCAGATTGTGCATGGATTTTCGCAATCTCAACCGCGCCTCAGAAAAGGACAACTATCCAATGCCTTCACTAGATGAAGTGCTACAAATTGTCAACCGCTCCTAGATGATGTCGTTTCTCGACGGATACTCCGGATATAATCAAGTAATGGTACAATACGAGGATCGCCACAAGACCGCGTTCACTACTAAGTGGAGGACATTTGCGTACAGGAGAATGCCGTTTGGGCTCATCAACGCCGACGCTACTTTCCAACGCGCCATGGATATCGCTTTCAAGGACCTGATTGGCAAATGTATAATCATCTATATGGATGATTTGACCGTATTCTCCAAGAAGCGAGGTGATCACGTCTCCGACTTATGCGAAGTATTTCAGAGATGCCGGGAATTCAGGGTTTCCCTCAACCCCAAGAAGTGCATTTTTGGAGTGACCGAAGGCAGATTACTCGGGCACATCATCTCGGAGCAAGGAATCTCTATTGATCCTGAACGCATTGAGTCATTACTCAAGATTCAGCCCCCGGGCAGCAAGAAGGAATTAAAGTCTTTCTTCGGAAAGATTAATTTCGTCCGGAAATTCATCACCAGCTTCGCAGAAATAGTCAAACCTCTCAATGCCATGCTCAAGCAGGACGCTAAAGTTGAATGGACACCAGAGGCCAAACAATCCTTTGAGGATATCAAACGAGCCATTGCTGAGGCGCCTGTGTTGGTCAGTCCAGATTATCTGAAGCCGTTCTATATCTATTCATTTGCTTCAGAGCATTCTTATGCCAGTATGTTGACCCAAAAGGATGACAAAGGAAATGAGCATCCGATCACCTTCATGAGCACACCCCTCAAAGATGCTGAAT
The DNA here is from genome assembly GCA_007258455.2 of Sequoia sempervirens. NCBI lineage: Eukaryota > Viridiplantae > Streptophyta > Pinopsida > Cupressales > Cupressaceae > Sequoia > Sequoia sempervirens. The sequence goes on from VDFB02322083.1 coordinate 4,648,069, forward strand.
TGCGTTACCACAACATAGAGAAGCAGGCGTACGCCCTCGTCAGGGGAGTAAAGAAATTTAGACACTACATTCTACGCAATAAGGTGTTCGCAATTGTCCCTGACCCCACAGTCAAAACACTTCTCATGCAAAACGAGTTGGGCGAACGGAGGGCTAAGTGGGTCACCCTATTCCAAGAATATGATATGGAGATCCAACCAATGAAATTGGTAAGAGGACATGCACTCACCCGTACAATGGCCGAAACAACAACAGAGGCCGGACCTGAACTCATGGTACAGCAATATCAGCTTGAAGATGTCTCCCCGGGGGAGTGGTATCAAGATGTCGTTTATTATCTGCTCAATCATAAGTGTCCGTCGCATTTGCAAGGAGTTCAGAAGAGGGCCCTCAGATTGAAAAGCAATGGTTATATGTTACAGGGGTCCATTCTCTATAAGAAGAATCATGAGGGCGTTTATCTAAGATGCCTCGGCAAGGAGGAAGCAGAACGTGTTTTGAGGGAGTTTCACAATAAGTTTGGTACAGGCCATGGCTCGGGTTCTTCTACGGCCCATCAGATATTAAGGGCAGGGTACTACTGGCCAACTGTCTTCAAAGATGTCCATGGCCATGTCCGTTCATGCCATACATGCCAGACCGCTGCCACCAGGGAAAGGAACGCTGCTGTCCCACTACAGCCCGTGCTGGAGGTAAGGCCTTTTGCACAGTGGGGTCTCGACTTCATCGGTCCGGTAAGCCCTCCATCATCTGCGGGACACAAGTACATTCTGACCGCTACTGATTATTGTACTAGATGGACGGAAACAATAGTTTGTAAGCATTGTACAACTGAAGTAGTTACTAATTTCTTAGAAAGTTTCATTTTAAATCGCTTTGGTTGTCCGTATGCCCTAGTATGTGATAATGGACCTGCCTTCTCTTTAAAATTTGCCAGCTGGGCGTTTGACTATGGGATTGCCCTCAAATTTTCATCCAATTACTACCCTCAGGGCAATGGCCTTGCCGAGTCCACAAACAAGAATTTGATTACCGTGATCAAGAAGCTGCTAGATAGGAATCCCAAGGACTGTCATACCCAGCTCCGTTTCGCCCTTTGGGCTGATCGCACCCGCCATAAGGCTGCCCTTGGTGATTCCCCGTTCCACCTTGTCTATGGCCTTGAGCCAATATTCCCCATCCACCTGAAAATTCTGACTCTTCAGTTCATCAACGAATTTTATGAAGGAGGAGATCGTAGGGAAGCTCGTTTAGTTGAACTTTTACATCTAGAGGAAGTTCGAGACCGCGCAATAGAAAATTTCGCCAAACATCAGGGCGTAGTGAAGAGATGGTTCGACCGCCGAGCCAAAATCAAGGCCTTCAGGATTGCAGATTTGGTCCTATATTGGGACAAGGCCCATGAAAAGAAATGGGGACACAATAAATTCGACAATCTCTCGCTTGGCCCCTTTCAGATAGCTGAGATTTTGGGAGATAATGCCTTCCGCTTAAAGAACTTAACCGGTGAAAGCGTCCCGCTGCCACTCAACGGGCAGCACCTGAAGCATTACTTCCAAGCTTGAGCTCCTTTGAGCTCTTCATTGTAAATACCTATGCATAGGTTAGAATAGTTGCTTTCTTGCTTATTGCATTTTGTTCGCGTCATTTTTTCTTTGCTTTCTCCCTCCCGACAATTTTGTTTCGAGAGCTTTCTCGCTCCTTTGTGGTGGCCGTGCTTGCCTAACAAGCGGTTCACTATGCTGTCCGTTCTTTGTGTTTTCTGGCTAAACATTCACTCTAGACTATCGGTCTTTGCAGAGCTTTCCGTGAACGATTTCCCTGTCTGAATTCTGCTTAGAACTTGACCCTTCACTGGATCTTCTTACCCACATCTCAGATCTCGCACAAATTACATAATAATAAATTCTGAAGGACCGTGCTATGGTTGTCATGACACCCAAGTGAGTGAAAAATCCTAAAGTCTACTCTAGTGACCACTGCAGTCTCAAACCCATTGTAGGCTTCAATGCTTACCCGGTCAAGCTAAATGGTGAAAGAGAAATGAAATATCAAAGCAAAAAGAAGAGAAAAGAAAACATGAAAAAAGAAAATAAACGACCGTATGGGTGTTCGGATAACTCTACCGGGGCTATGGACGCCCGGCCGGCAGTAGAGCAATATCCATGGGATTGTAGCAACAACTCCGCCGGGGCTATGGACACCTGACTGGCAGTGGGGCAATGTCCAGGTTACTTTTAGTGTTAGACAACCTATGTAGCTCACTTGGTTCAAGTAATAACCTTGGTTACTGTCCCTAGGAAAGGAATGAACTCACTCTACACACACTTTCGAGATGTCATGTAAGTTGACCCAATTAAGGATCTCACTCTCCTGGATTCATCCTTGGAAACCGTTTCTGGTCTGCGAAACCAGAGATTCTGGGTCCTGAATGAATATTTATCCCTAGAACGCTCCAGAGCGTTCTCCAGCGGAGTCGCCATTTGTTGTGCCCTCGGCACACACGCCCCGTTGGGAATGGGGACCCTCTTTTTCTTTTGCTTTGTCAGGTCTGTCGGGGCTGCCTCATTTTGCGTGCCCCTCTTTTTTGACATTTTATATGGGCGGTATTACCCTAAAGTTTCATCCTAAGATTGACCGTGGTTCCCCTTTAAATTTTGGTGTTCCTCCGGGCCCAGTCCTTAAATATTCAGCTTTGGGCGGCTCAGCTCTTCGCCCGGGCCTCCCAGGTTCCCTCGGTTTCCTTCCTCAGATGGCCGCTTCAAGTACAAGTTGAGGCATTTTCGCCTCTTCCGGATTCGCCTACCGGCATTGCTCATGACTATTTGTTTCGGCCGCCTCGCTTCCGCCCCGGAGTCGGACCCACGCCTGATTCTTCTCTCGTCTGGATAAGCTGCCCACCACGGCTATCACTGCCGGGGCCGCCGCCTGGCCCTCAGTGGGTCCCTTTCGCCGCCGCCGTTCAAACAAAGTGCAAAATCTAACGGCGGCGAACTCTTCACTGCACTCCGCCATCCAGGGCCCGGACGTTCCGTCGCCGCCACCGTCCGAAGTCACCAAAATTCAGTCGGTGGCCATTGTTCCACTGCCTCCCGCGTTCCGGATCCTGAAGCCTCATCCGCCGCCGCCGACTCAAAATTTGAATCTTACCAACTTCTGGCGCGATCGTACGAGCATTAATTGTGACCATTAATGACCGATGGGGTATATAAACCGAGGCCCGCCACTGTCATTTTAACTTGCGAATTTTAGCGGATTGGAGCAGCGACCGAATTGGAGCCCACTGCAAACTGCACCATCGCGATCATCGACCCCAACATCGTTCCGTCAACTCTGCCGGTGGATCCCATCATTGTCTCGTTTAGCGAGTTGGAGGTAGACCATCCTCGTTCGCTCTCCCGTTATTTTTGATCAGTTTGAGGATTTAAATGAATTGAGCAACCAAATTAAATTGTATAAAATGAACACTCTCTGCGTTGCGCCCCAAACCCATATCCTTAAATTTTCCGCGGCCCCGTCGGAATCGCCGTTTTCGTCTCCCGGGAATTGTCCGTGTCGCGGGTGTTCTTCGCACAGGGCGAAGAACGCCGCCGGGCCCGAGACCCTCCGTCGCCGTCAAGATCCGAGCCATGAACCCCGCCGGCGGAGGTCAGCCCTTCCGGGGTTCGGCCACTCGGTTTTCCTTCACCGTGTCGCCGCTTCTTTGAATTTTTTTTGCCGCTTTTAACATATGGGTCTTCCGCCATCCTCGCTTCAGGCGTCCCCTCTGTATTCCTGCTCGGGTTGCCCGTGAGTTCTAATTGTGATCGTTCCGGCTGGCTGCCACGACGGAACTCCCCGCTGCTTCCCGACCTTCGTGATTCCGATGTCTCTGTCGCCGCTTATTTGACCGTGAGTAACATCTTGCGGCGTTTGCCGGGCGCTGCCGCCCGCCTGGAGTCTCCGGGTTCATTCCGGCTGCTGCTGCCGTTGCAGCCATGGGGATCCCCGAGGTCAGCCCACCAACGACGCCTCGTAGTTCTCTTTGCCTCAGCGTTTCTTCATCATTGCTGCCTTTGCCCATTTATGGTAAGGCCGGTGTCTCCCGCTCTTCGTGATCTCTCGATCCCGCCCTCTTTCGGGCCGCTATGCAAATCATCGACAAGGTGTTATGCCTATTCTTTCATGTCGCCCGCTCTTCCGCCCGTGAGTCACGTCCGCCGCTCAAATGATCAAATACATCGCGCTCGCCGCCTAGCGGCTTCGCTCTTCCGGGTCTCCCGGCGGCTCAATACCATCCGTATAAAATCAGAACTAAACCTGAGTGACGGCCAAATTTTTCCTTTCCCCGGGTTCCGTATCCGATTCGCCGGATTCCGTTCGTGTCCGCTGCCGCTGCTTCTTTTCGCCGACGCTTTCCAAACTGGAACCCCTTGATTCTAATCGACCCAAATCAATCCAAATTGAAAATCTGACTTCGACCCACATCCTAAATCATGCCATTCTTCATCATGGGTCTCTTAGAACATCGAAATTTGGCCAGCGGGGGTCTCCGGGAGCTTTTGCTCGTGTTTTCCCTTCTTGGCAGCATTCCTGCCAGGGAAGTCCGGCCCTCCGGGCCCGGATCTCTCAATTGCCCTAAAATGAAATCGATATCGTCTGAGAATTAAGTTTATGATGCATTTGAATGGTTAGTTATATAATATGCTCACAATACGGACTAACTTTAATGTTATTGGTGTTTTCTTGTGCTGACTTCGCCGTTTGCTTGCAGGATATATGGAATCGGCCGCAGGAACTTCAGGGGCCTCTACCGAAAAGGACAAGGGTAAGAAATCCGGAAGGGCCACCCGTGGGAAAGACGACAAAGACCAAATGAAGTTTTAATTTCAAGGTAAGCCGATCCAGTCAAAGGTCTCGACTGACTGGAAGGAGATCTCGGACACCAATATAGGCCAGGTGGACATAGATGAGTTCACCCAGAGGGTCAAGGTCGACCCTAAAACAAAGAATGCCCGATTGATACGCCAAAGCGGAATTGCTAAGGCTGCCGGCTTCCCTCCATCTCTAATAGCGCCTGAACTGGTAATGGCTTGCCGAGAAGCCTACCAGACGGATACCCGAACAATTGTGGACAAAGAAGGGAATATCCTTGCCGACATGTCTCCAGAAGGAATTACAAAAACATTCCACATTCCTACATTCCCACATATGCACGTCCCCACTTTAGAGCAATGTCAGGCAGCGTGGGATGCCAATCCATTGGGCATCAAGAAGTCAATCAACATTTACTGGTTGAAGGAAAAACGGGGCAGCGCAGCAAAGGTTCCCCAAGAGCTGTTCCGCAGCCATTTTCAAAAGAACTATCATGACTTGGTAACCATGCTAAGGAGGGTCATGGGCCTCCCAGCAACCGCCTACTTCCAGGAGTGGATGGCTTACTATATTGAGCAAATCATACGGGGAAACGAGGACGTGAAGACCAAGAGCTCGTTCGACTGGGGGAGTATTATCAGCAACTGCTTCCACGAGCAGTTCGTGAATCTCAAGAAAAGTAACAAGTTCTACATGACTTCGTACCTGGTGTACTCCTTGGCAGGTCAGAGACAGTATAGTGGACTCTTCACGGCGCCGGATGGGGATCACAAACAAGAGCTCAAGCCTTTTGACCGGTATCCTCAGCTACAATACCGCTACTTCAAGAAGGAGTACTGCCGGGTCAATGATGCCTTCATAGGCCACATTATTAGATTGGTGGTTGGGGACTTCGAGAGAAGGGTGTCTCACAGCGCTAGGGCACTCCTGAAGGAGTATGCCTTCTTATACATTCAGTTCCCTAAGTTCACCTACATCTGTACCCAGGGATTCACGGAACGGCCGAACAGGCTGCCAAGATACCCGAACGTCCGGATCATCCTCCTGGAGCTTTCCCGGCAGCTCCAACATATTCAAGCAGTCTTCAGCCAGAAACACGTAGCAGGGATCCCTTATCCCATGACCTTCGGCCAAGGCCTCTATCGATTGCAAACATCTCAATGCGCTGGTAACTCAGAAAAGGAACTCAAAGAGTATAACTTTGAATGGTACACGGCTCGCCCACGGATGGACCCCCATGGCCACGTCAGGAAGGCACTAGGGCCGGCATACGCCCACCAGTACCATGTTGAAGATTTCTGGGCGGATTGTAGAGATGATAAGGAGGTTCGCAAGAGACACTACATGCAGATGACAATACAGTTTCTGAAGAGGGTGCAACTTTTTCCAGTGCCTGATCAGCTTGAGGAGGATGAATCCACCCTTGTGCACCCGAGGTACCCTGCGGTTGCCAACCTGGCAATCCCCTCCATCGACTGGGACGAGCAAGAGGTCGAAGACCTAGATACCATCACGCAACCAATCATAGCTCGCACAAAGGAGTGGGTTGATGGGCAGGTGGCACAATTGAAACGACAGGGGGTGACCCTAACATATGAAGCTCTCAAAAGTGAGCCAAGCGCCATGGAGGACGTTGCCGCCTCTCCATCAGCTGGTGAGACTTCCAAGTCTCCCCCTATCACCAGGTCTCAGAAGAGGAAAGAAGCAGAAACGGCACAGTCTACGGACCCCAAAGAGAAAATAGCAAGGGGCACGGGAGGCTCATCCCCCAAAAGACTCAAGCAGACAATGACTATAATAGAGACGCAGCCCCCTTGCTCATTCCTCCCTCAACTGGTGCGATGCCCGCCTCTCAGGCCGCAATCGCCTCATCTCCACCGACGGTGGACATTTCTGTCCACCTTGCCTCTTCGCCCCCTGCCGGGTCCATAATCAATATCGACTCTTCCTCGAGCATGACTACGTCCCCTTCCTCTGCTGCCCCCATGTCCCCCATCACCTCCTTGCCTCTGGCAACAATACCATCGCCTATTCCCCTTTCTAGCGTGCCTGAGGCCATTACACAGCACCTGCAGAGTCTTCCTCCTGAGCTCTCGCAACTCCTAATGGACCCCGCTCTCCAAGCAGCCCTGTCCCAGGCCCTTGCAACATCTCAGCCTTCGCAACGACCAACAGGTCCGCTGGCCATGGAGGCCACAATGCAGATTTCCAAGGAGATGGATGAACTGGAACAGGAGGCTTCCAAGCCTGTTGAAGAGGAGGCCGATGATTATTATGAGCAACCTGAATTCGAGCGTAGAACCATCGACGAGGTTGCCTACGAGGAAGAAGAGACAGGCTCTTCTGAGGGCGGGGACGAAGAGGCTGGCTCGGATGCCAAGGAAGTTATTCGGGTCTTCTCTGAGGACGAGGAAGAAGGGTTGGCTCAGCAGCCTAAAAATGTTGGGGAGGAGACAGGACAGTCGCTGCGTGGTGAACAAGGGCAGCCGCAAGAAGAGCAGTCAAAAAGGGATATCATTGAGGCTGAGACCCACATGGTGAAGGGTCCACAGCCCGAGGCCGCTGAAGAAAAGAAAGGAGAAGGGGCAGCCAAAGAACATGATCCCATTCAGGTATTGACCACCGAGGCACCCATTAAACACCTCGTACTTTATCCAGACTCCGACGAGGAGGAGGATGTTGCCAGGGAAAAAGAAGAGCTTGAAAAGCAAAAGGAAGCAGAAGTCTTGCCTCTGGCTGAGATGGGTGAAGGCAGCCATGATACACCCGAGGATAAATCTGCCATGCCCGACTGGCTGGAAAAGCAACTTGAAAAGGCTACTCCTATCCTGAGCGACCCAAGGTTGAGGTTGGAAGCCATCTTGGCTCGATCTCTAGCCACAACAAAGAAGGAGAAGAAGCCTAAGGTCTGTTCCAAGATAACCATGGACGCTTCTGGCTCCCGGGCTGCACAAATAGCGATGCCAACTGTTGGCCAAGCCGGAGTAAGCTACAATATCTCCACGATCAACTTAGGGACAGCAACCAGGGAACAAAAGGTCAGACATCTAGAGGAGTCGGTGGCCATGGTAGTGCAACTGATTAAACAAGACAAGGTTACCAAAGATAAGCTTAAGGCGCAGGTTGCTGCCCTAACTGACTACATCCAGCAATGGTCTTCAATAGACGACCTCCCCACTACCTCGACGGCCACGCCACAGCTACTCTCCAAGGAGCAGATAGATAAGCTGGAAAGAAGGAAAAACTTAGAGAAGACCACGGAGGACTGGTTCCAGCAGGTCGCTAAGATTGGATACATAGGGATCGGCTTGGCTGTGCAGATAGCCAACAAGTTCCTGGACTTAGTTTGGTCCTTGGAAAGCACGAAGAAGCTCTGCACTAGCTTCCCTGCGATCTACGACTCTTCCTTTCCGAAGGTTGAGGCCATCCTTCAAATGCCAGAAAGCATGTGGGAAGAGAAGCTAGAATTGAAAAAGGAGGATCACTGGTTGGTTGACATATGGCACAGAGATCTCATCAACCGTAAAGAGAGGATGGAGCAGATCCAGGGCAGGGTGGATCCAGATATTGCATGGATCAAGGAAATTCGAGCGGAATGCGCCGAGTACCTCAAGATGGTAACAGGCCATGATATGCCTACGGTGCAATTGGATGCAGAGAAGGTTAGGTCATATTTTGAGGAAAGGATGAAGGACGGGACAGCCGGAGATATCACAACGGACTTCTTGAGTTTCGCTGCCCGTGCCTTCGATAGATCAGAGCTCTTCAGAGATCAGGGCTCAAAGTATGATGAGGATTGGAAGCGGCTGGAAGAGAATGCCAAGGAATGGAGCTACCAGGCGTTGAGATGCGAGGTCCTCGAGGTAGACAAGCTCCAGGCCGTGATCCTCAAGCATATTGAACATGCAGCCTCCGAGGAGCAACCAAACTGCCCAGCCAAGGAAGAAGACCTCCCGGAAAAGTAGCTATAGCCAAAGAAACAGCAATCAGCTACATGACGAAATGCAAATAGTGTCATCCACTAGATGACAAAATAGGGAAAAGACAAAAGATTTTTTTAAATTGTAAATCTATTTGGGGGTAGGTGAAACCCTATTTTGTAATGAATCGTGGCCACACAAATGAAATGAATCTTGGCCATTCATTTGACTTTTGAAAAGCTATAAATAGAGCACTCCTCTCATTTGCAAAGAAAGAGTTGAGTTGTTGTAAAGGCATGCTGCTGAAATTTATGAGAAATAGCATTGACTTGGTGTATTTCTTTGTTTTCTTTCATGTCTATTGATTCACTTCTCCAATATTAGATGTCAGCTTAGATCTCTTTGCTGTTTTGTTAGCTGTTCATGTTATTTGAATAATCTTAGGAATGGTGTTGGTTGTCCATGAAAATTCTTACTTTGTTGATGATCCCTTAGTCCATACTTTTTGCTGTTTGCTGAAAGTAAATAGCTTTGCAAAGTTAGTCTGGACCTGATTTAAGCTACCCTAAACACTTATCTTTAATTCATGCATGTATGTGGTGGATGAAGGATAAAAATCTGCAGCCCTTAGAAGATTGCACAATTTCCATGATACTGTGAAATCCCTGGTTAAGTGGGATATTGTTTTGAAGGAATTGTCCATTGCAGGGACTCCATTATCACTATTCGCAGTAAGCTTTAGGCTTAGGAACTTTTCTTCCCCTTCACTCTTTTTCACTTTCTTTAGAAACTGAACAATACCAAGGTTCATTGCACATTATAAAACAAAATCTAACAACTAGATGGAGTTTGAGACTGCTGTTTGGACCTACAGCCAAGACATAACCGCTTACATATTAAAAACTCCTTTCCGAAGATCCAACTTCGTGTTTTATGCCCATACTTCGTATTTCTGTAAGACCGCCTTGTGATTCCAGCAAATCACATCAAACTACTGAGGTATCTAAGTACTGTCATGACCTGACATCCGAGAGACCTTGGGAGAGTGTTCTACAACTTGATTCTGGGAGATTGTCTTTCAAGAGAGGTAGTGCACCTACGCACTGCCTGTGTTGAGAAGTGCATAAAAACACCATCAACAGAAACTAGCTGGTTCACCAGCTTGATGACTCTATTATTAAAACCAAACTTGACAAAGATTTTAAATAAAAAATTCTAATCTACCTGATCATAGGTTTTGGAAATGTCTAGTTTAAGAATGAACCCTTCAGTCTTCGAGACCATTAAAGAATGTAAATTCTCATGAACAGTGATAACAAAGTCCAGAATGTACCTACCTGGCACAAAACCATTTTGCTGCGGAGAAATCATTTGAGGAAGCAAAGAAAACATTCTTGTAGTTGAAACCTTCAAAATAATTTTATAGATAGAATTGCAAAGGCTGATTGGCCGAAAAGATTGAAACTCCAAAGCCCCAGGTTTTTTTGGAATAAGGACCACAAAAGTAGCATTAAGCTCTTTCAAAAGACATCTTGATCCAAAGAATTCCTTGACAGCCTTCTCAACATCCAACTCAACAATTTCTCAGAACACTTGGAAGAAGAATAAAGGAAAACCATTAGGTCCGAGAGCTTTATTGCCATCAAAAGAGAAAACGGCTTTCCTTATTTCAGCCTTGGAAAGAATAGCAGTGATCATAGAATTTTCATTATGACCAATCACCTGGGGTATAGCCTCAAGCAAGGAGTCTTGAGCATCAGGTACAATCTCTCTATTACAAGAAAGAAGGTTATTGAAAAAAGAACAGTCTGTTTCTTGATATCATCTTCCTCCTCAAACCTAGTCCCATTTACATCAATGTAAGCAATTCTATTAGCAGCCCTATGTTTCGAAGCAGACAGGTGAAAAAATATTGTGTTCCTATCTCCCTCAGTCAACCAATACACCCTAGATCTTTTCTGCCAAAAAACTTCCTCTTTAGCAATGATTTCATGCAATTGAGTGAGAAGTTCATTTTCTTTTTCTCTATAATTATCAATGTACCCCCATTTCTGGATTTTAGCCTGGATCTCCTAGAGTTTACCCTGAATATCCGTCTTAGTTCCAAAGATATTCCCAAAGGCGTCCTTTTTCCATCTCCTCAAATTGAATTTCACTTCCTTTAATTTGTTTGCAATCCTAAACATAGATGTGCCAGTAATGTCAATATTCCACCATCTACTGATTTCCTCAAAGATTTGAGGATGAGATAACCAGAATTTTTCAAATCTGAAAGGGGAGTTCTTTTTCACCTTGGTAGGATCCGCCGTTAGACAAATGGGAAAATGATCAGATCCCACCCTTGATAAAGCTCTCAAAGCACAAAAATAGTCTATAAACCATTGACCAAAAACAAGGGCCCTATCGAGTCTCACTTGGATCAAATCAAGTCCAATCCTCCTATTAGTCCAAGTATATGAAGCACCTTGTAGGTCAAGGTCTATCAGGGCATTACTGTTAATGAAGTCGGAGAGGCTTGATTTTCTATCCCAGTTAATTTGAGAACCCCCAAATTTTTCATCATTCAGGAGAGGAGTATTGAAGTCTCCCATGACCACCCAGTGCTCATTAGCAAAACACTTTCGAAAAGCAGACAACTCACACCAAAAGGAATTTCTAGCATTCTTATAATTCGGGGCATATATATTGGATTGAATCCAACAAAAAATGTCTATTATGTGGGTAAATCTAGTGGCCACAAAATTACCATTCTCCATTAAGGGCTCACCTTTAATAAACAACTTATTCCAAAAAGTAACAATTCCCCCCGAAGCACCAACAAAACTATTTATGTGAGCCCCGCAGTTCTAAATTTTTTTAAAGCATTCTACTTTATCTTTAGGCATTTTTGTTTCTTGAACAAGAAGAATATCAGGTTTGTGGTCCCTAACAAAATTTTGCAAAACATCCTTTTTATGATGGCTATTTAGCCCTCTTATATTCCAAGACATGATTTTCATTTCTTACCTGGGGATTGAAGTATCTTCAGGATGGTCATTTGGATCCCATCCGCAATATCCTGAAGGTTGTTGTGTTCCCTTTGCCATTTTTCTGATCTCCTTCCCTGGCTAGGCTTATTATTCCCACAGTCCGCCTTGGCCCTAGTTCTTGTGATCATTCCACTTGAGGTATCCATCCTCTTTTTTCTTTCCTTCTTTGACCTTGAATGTGAAATAACCTCCTCCCATTCAGTCTCATCTTGGCTTTCCAACTCTCTTCCTGATTCCCAATCCTTCTCAGAAAAAAGCCTCTGATCCCAAGGAAGGGTATCCATTAAGCCATTCTTGGCTTCTGGAATATTGACATTAGGGGTTTTCATTTTCACGCTTTGGGACTCAAAAGTATCTCTCACAACTTCCAGAGTGGCGTTCTCCAATTCTTGTTCCCCTTTTGAATGAGGGCTATCAGCAGGAAATTGAGAAGGGAAAGGTATTCCTATCTCCAAGGACAAACCCTTAATGGGCATTTCCTCCAGACTAGGCACATTCATACTACCAGCCAACACCAAAGGTGAAGGCGAGACAAAACCTGTTTCTTCACAACTTATTTCAACCTTCTTCTGAGTATCCCAGACTCCCTCCACAGAGTAAATTTCTTCCTTACTATCCACATGTGGTGAGATCATGGATTTAGGATCCTTAGGATCTGAAGAGCTAGTACATTCTATACCAGGGCAAGCATCCTTATGCAAACATCTATGGTTCACCTTCAGATCAGGAGCAAAAGTGTGTCTTTCAAGATTCTCCTTCGCACCAGGGGAAGAAATTTGCCTCTCCTCAAATTTTTTCCTCCAAACAGTCTTAGGGTTAGCAACTTTCTCCTTTTCACTTTTATTGTTTAGCGAGCACTTTTTTTCCCAATGCCCAGACTTTCGACATTTAAAGCAAACAAAGGGTGTGGTCTCAAATTCAATAGCTTGCTTCCAAACTCCCAACTTGGATTGGATGTCAATCAAAGAAGGGAGATCAACATTTTGAGAGACCCCTACACAGGTTCTAGCAAAGACCAATCGCTTTCTAGCCGCAGTCATTGAATCAATGGACAGTTCTCTAAAGGAGCTAGCAATCCCATTGAAAATATCTGTATTCCAATACTCCAAAGGAAGACCAGGCAATCCAGCCTAGACTAGCAACATTTCAAAAATGGAGTCAGACAGATCAACCCTAGAAGACCACTTCTTCAGGACCAAGGAAGACTTTCCGATAACCCAAGGGCCACCACTCCTGACAGCCCTGAAATCCTCTTTGCAAGTGAACTAAAAGGCAAAAAAGCCTCTAGGAAGCACTGCCACCGTAACCAGTCCACTGGTTTTCCATTTATTCTTAAAAAACTCCCTTACAACTTCAATATTAGGTATAGGACCCAAAAACTTTCTGACCAAAACATTCTCCATCTTTGCAATATTATGGTCTATGATTTCATTCGACACAGAAATAGAAAACTTTCCTGACCTCGGGTCAGAAATAATGCGCATAGGGGGAAAAGATGATTTGTCATTTGGCTTAACACCAAACAACGAAGACCACATTTTACCCTTTTCATCCCCTTTTTTCGACAGGTCCGTGGCAGCCTTGGATTTATCATCACACTTCCCAATCGGGGTTGAAATCCCATCCCTTCCACCTGGGTCCACCTAGACCTTTTCGCGACTGTCCTTTTCAATGGAGCCTGACTTACCTTTCTCAGGATTCAAAGAAATCTCCACATTTGCCTGAGATTCCCCCGAATCCCCGCCCGCTACACTGTTCGAAGATTCAAAACCAGACTTTTCCAGCTGTCTAACATGCACGAAGATTGGAACCAGCAATAACTAGAAAAAAAGGTTTCTATAAGTAAATAACATCTTTGGAACATTCCAATATATAAACCTTTATATGCACATGTTGTAGATGCATTCTAAAAAAAAAAAAAATTCCATTTGATTAATAAGTTTGAGATCCTCTCTCGATGTTGTCTTTTTTATTCTTATAGCCTTTATATGTTGACTTCTCATGCATTCCTCCTTTGTGCTTTCCTTCCACAAATTTAAATGTTTTCATGTTATCTTTTCTATTAGCTTTGTTTGATTCAAATTGCTACAAATGTTTTCCTGCAAAATTATTTTCCTCTTGTTTCCCTATTTGACTGTTCCTATATATTACATTCATAAATATATAGTGTTGTGTACATCAATTTTCTTTTTCTTGATACATGATAAAATTTCATGTTATTTGTCCTGGCTTTCTCAAGCATGTCCACAACGACCATGGAATTTATTGCCTTCGTGGTTCCCTCATCATGTGCCGCTCAACAGACACAAAATGGTAGGTGTTTTCTCATATGCCAATTGATAATATTAATTGTTCTACTATAACGATATCAATTGTTTTGGTTTCCTTGTGAATGAAAAAATCTAGTGTTTGTTTCATAGCAGACCTATCAAAGAAACTGATATGCACCTCCCTTGTGTGCTAGTTTGGAGAGCTCCACAGTTGCCCTCGTCTACAACCTGGAACACCTTCACTACTATTCTTCCAGTGGGCCATTCCACAATGCCTTTTCCCCATTTCTTACTTACCTAATTTCACACATGTATTTTGATATAACAATACGAAATGTTGCTTTGTAGTTGTATGATGTTGTGCTCAATACAATGATAGATCAACAAGCAAAAATTGAGCCCATGTATTCTACAATTGGTGCCAGAAAGACACCCACATCTCTAATTGTAAACAAGGTTTGTTTAACATATTTATATTTTCCTTTTTTATACAATCAATTTTCCCCTCCCTCCATGGCTACATACCCTCTATATATTTGTTGCTTTATATAAACAATCATGAACAGATTTATACATGTACTTGAATACAATAGTTATTCTATTTCTATTATATCTTAAAGCCCATGTTAAACATATTAATACAAGATAAGAAATTTGCGTAAGAATTGAGCTGTGAATTAAAAATTCAACTTATACTCTTTTCTAGTCAACCTAAATGAATAAAGAAATTTTATTTGCATGGAATGGTGACACATATGTAGACACATATATACACTCTATGCATCTTTAGTGCTATACACGTTTTGTACAATTAGCCCCTTCGAATCCCTCTAATTGATTTCACTTCAAATCCTTACAAAGAGGACACTGTAGATTGTAAATGGCTATGTAATTTATTCTTCCCTTTGCCAATATAGATTTGTACATTCATTGAGCTGCCATGGTTTTCATTTTGCTTTGATGCCCACCTTGTGCTAACAAATAGACGAATTGTATAACAACAACTACATTGTCTGCCATTAAGTATTATAGAAAAATGGGGAAATTGTAACAGAATTATTAGTAAAACATTCATACATATATTTATCCATACATACATACATACATATATATATATATATATGTGCAAGTAGACATGCATTGGTCTTTTCAAAGACTTCAAAATATATTTTCCTTAACCATTCTATCCATGTGCTGTGATAATATGCATTTTCCTTCATTGCACTTGTTTGTCTTATTCTAATACCACTTATTCTAATATCCTATTCATCATTGTGTTTAGTACGACACAACGCACGTGGAATTTTTAATGAGATTTGTGGTGTTATACTCTTTTTTACATGGGTGTTTTGCATAGATGATTAATTTATTGTTAATGTCTTCTTGTTATATCTTTTTCAACAGGGCTTCCATCAACCTAACGATGAATAGGATTTACTGTGTAATAGCTCTTTCATAATTCTTTCTTTTAGACAAATAGACAAGACTTGTCTAGGGCTTTTACTAATAGCCCAGAGCTTACCTCTTAAATAAAGGATTTGCCTAAATCTTCCTCATTGGTCAATAAACACAAATAACTAGAACCATAAACCAATGACAAACAAATTACTAACCCTCAACATATTTTCTAGCGAAAGAAAGGACATTTAATTGCAATTCCTCCATCCATACAGAATGATAACCTCTTTCAAATCTCCACAATGGGTATAACGGCAAAGATACAAACATTTGACAAGAACACATAGAGAATAAATTAACCATCTATGCAAACTACTCATCTAGCATGACATATAATATATATATATATGCATGTATACATATATATACATGTATACGTATACTAGATTACATGTATATCTACATGATTATATACATGTATATGTATACTGGGTACTTTCCATTAATGATTAATTTATTGTTCATGCCTTTCAGTCTCTTCTTATTGTTTCTTTTGATAGCAGGTTCGAGGGTTTTAACACTCATGTGCTGCAAAATCTGAGGAAGTATCTTCACTAAATTGCATTTTTGAAAAACTCATTGAATATGTTGAACTTTATATCTTTACCTGATACACTTTTTGTTTGAACTTTCTATTTGCTAAGAATAGACCTCTAACAATGCAAGTGAATAGACCTATTTTCTTGCATATTTTGCACCACATATTCATAATACCAGAATGCCTATTCTCACAATGCAACTGAATTAAAAATATTTTCTTGCATATTCTGGTGTATACTTTCCCTTATTGCTATATTCTCTGCTATGTGCATCTTCCGAGTGTTGTAATTCATTTAAGTGGAAATCCTTAGAAATAAGTTGTTGTATGTTGTTAATCGCTACATAAGTTATTCTTCTCTTTGCATATATAAATTTGCACATTGATTGAATTGCTTCGTTATACCATCCTAATAAATAGAGTAATTGTATATGCTAAGTGTTTGCACACCCAAGCCCTAATGCATTATGTTGTGGTTGTACTATGGTGGTGGACGAAACAAATGTGGTTGGTCGAAGTAAATGCAATATTGAATGTAGTAGTGTGGGAAAGTGTATTTTGATTAAGTTGTATTACATGTATATATATCTATACATGCATATCCAATATATGTATACATGTATATATATGTATGTAAATGCAATATTGAATGTTGGCATTTGGGAGAGTATACTTTCATAAAGTTGTATTCTCGAAAGAGCCATTGTGGTGTTGCTTGGATAACACACTATTGTTAAATTCGTCACATTCAGCTCCATCTTTTGGTAGGTTGGAGGCTATTCAAACTATCACGCTGCACAATCAGTAAGTCGTTTCGCTTGGGTATTTTGCATAAATGATTAGTTTATTCTTTATATCTTTCATTCTCTTCTTATTGTTCATTTTCATAGCAAGTTTCAAGGTTTCAACACTGATGTGTTGCGTAAGTTCCAAATCATTCAAAGCTCTAACTCAATCCAATCCTCCATCTAGTTCTCAAGCTTAACCAATAGTACATGTAAGTGCAAAACTTCTCCATAATCAATAAATAGATCCCATGACTGCCTTGCAAATATTATTCATTGTTTCTACTTTCTAATTGTGTTTATTGAGTTTTGCTATATATTTACTAATCTTTGATCCTCCCTCACTCATCTTCTTTCCCTTTCAATTGGAATACCTTTCTCTTCTATTTGCAAGTGTTAGGCTAAAGCATAGATGACAATTCCAAAAGATGGAACTCCACAAAATTTCCAGTGGGCATTTCCTATTGTTTTTGCTCAGGGGTTTGGCTAGGCTCCCCGGGGCTCCATGATGCCAATATGGAAGGGTGGATAATGAGCATGGTTTTTTTGTTTTTCCTTTTCATTCCATATATCTTTTCTCACATAGATACATGTATAGAAAACATGGTTTGTAACAACATGTTTCTTACGTACTACCAAGTGGTCGCATCTTCAGCTTATGTGCTATTTGTTTGAAGTTTCTATTTGTTGACAAGCCAACATTTAATCATGCAGTATGTGCAACATATGTATAGTGCCAAAATGGCTCTTTTCATAATGTAACTGAATCAATATATTGTCTTGGATATTTTGTACTGAACTTTCCCCTCCTGCAACATTATCTATTTTGACTCTCCAATTGCACTATGTAATCATTCATTTAAAGGTGGATTTTTATATTCTCAATTACGTTGTAATCGGTAATACTTCTACTCTATGAAAATTTTTATTGTGGATTCTGACTCATCTGTGATTTAGCTATAATTTTTAACTATTTTTTAGTAGTTGTTTTACAATTTCCCTATTTTCTCTATAATATTTAGTAGCAAATAATCTAGGTTGAATCTTGAATTGGGAAACCAATTGTTAGATACAAATTGGTGTCACACCTTGTCTAGATAGCAATAGAATTAAAAGTGGAGATGCCTATACCTGATTTCCATCTCTCATCAAAAAACACATGTATGCTAAAACTTTAATTTCCAAAACTATAGAAATATACTAATTATAAAAAGTACTCAATATTGGTCTTCCTTTCATGGAAAAAATATGTACTTTTTTTGTCCCACTTAAAAAAATACACACATATGTGATGACCCTTACAAAAAACTTCCATTAACTTCAAAATTAAATGATTAATTGATTCAATAGGCTACACAAAAAGTTGCAACATACATGTGCATCTGTTGCCATTAAATATAAAATTTAAATATTCTTGCTAGAAGAAACAATTATTTTAAATTTATTATTTTATTTTATTTTTAAGTTCCCACTTTTAAACAAATTTAAAAATTGAATTCAAAATTTTATAATAGTGTTAACTAAAATTTAAACAAAATGTTCTTCATGATTATTTGATTGCCACATGCCTACGCATACGATTGCTAGTTTTAAAAGTTTTACTATTAAATTGTAAAGGACTAAGCTTGTATACAGTATGATTCTTCTATAAAGATTATAGTGTATTTAATTTTTTTTATCTGTGAAATTCTGTGTGCACTTTAAAATTTATATAGAGTATTTCTATATAGTAATTTATATATATAATTAATATATATTTTTAAATATTAAAGAAAAGTGTGAATTTTATTATTAAAGAAAAAGCAAAGAGTGATGGTAAATTTTATATTTAATGAAAGAGAACGGACCAAGTCTACCAATTACCTTAGCTACGAAGCAAGAAAAAACAAGTAGAAAGGAAGAATAAAAAGTAAAATAATGACCAAACGGGGAAAAACAAATTCTAAAAAATTACAATAAAAGAATTTCAAGAAATAATTTGAAATGGATACGTTGGGCAAGACAAATGTTTAAAAGAAACCGTTGCCTGAAATAGTTATTAGGACCTCGTAATGGAAATCCAGCTCCATTTAAAAAAAAATATTCATGGCCACTTGGCCCCGCACACAGGCTTAAAAAGACACCTGGCAGAGCACCGAGGGGAAACTTGGCTCACCGTCTGCACCGTCTACTTTAAATGGCGTAGCTTTTAAGAAATCTCTTTATTCAATAATTTAAATTGTGGCTGTCAAGAATCAAGAATTACAGTTTGAGGGTTTACTGTAACACATAGCAGGAGAAGCTATCAAGCCGAAAGAACATTAATCATGAAGGATTCTCTTCAGATCAGATCTGTGTTTATTATGGTGTTGATCACAGGGGCCTCTTTAGTTGCCTCTCAGTCCATCAACACAATAACAGAAGAGAGAAAAAGCAGCAGTCTGGATAAGAACAATACGGTAGTTGTATTGTCTCAAAATGCTTCAATGCTATTTTCTTCTCAATATCGAATGGTAATGGTCAGATCGCCTTCAGTAATGAAAAAGAAGAACAAGAACAAGAAAAAGAAGTCACCTCCACCTCCAGTTGGCAGTACAAATAATCATCATCATCACAGCAATGGGGCATCTGAAGAGGCGTATGGAGATCATGAACTTCTCTACATAGTCTTAACCCTTTTTTCATTTCTTTCCAGTTGTTTTTAATTGTTTACTTCTGTTTGCGAGATTTCAAAGGAGGTCAGGCGACAATCGTATGTTCCGTCTAGGTAGAGAAGCATCACGAATTAAATGGAGATTTGAGCTTCAAGGCGCTGATCAAATGTAATATAGGATGTCTTATTCAGTGGATGATGATGAATAATATATATGTTTGGTGAACAATACAGACAGAATACGTATGTTTGATGTTCAATTTTATTCCCTTGATGATGAAGAAGAATAATTGTTTGTATGAGAAAGCTGTTAATGGATTTTGTATATTATAATATATTGTTTTTGTATATTATTGTCACTTTGTTATTTAGCTTGTCCACTCCGTACAAAATATTCCTTCGGCAGTTCCATCCACTTGAAGGTTTTGAAAAAGTTGTATGAGGCATTTAAATAAGATAATTTAAAAAAGTGCAGCAGTATTTACCAATAACAAGTTGTATGTGTGTTTTCATTCTGTGCATGAGTATGAACAATATTTCTTCATTTTCGAGTAAATGCATTTTATTGCAGCAGCAGTTTAGTTTTCTTAAAACAATGTATTTAAGAAAAATCACATACAAAATTTTCAACAAATTGGAACCAGAGGCAAGTTATTAATTTTTTTTGAGTTGATTAGCAGCAACCTCACTCCACTTCAAATTACTTTGGCTATTAAAGAAGAATTTGATTTTTAAATTATTAAAGTATTAATATTGAGACATTGGCCTATTTAAAAGATGAATAAGATTTTGTAGAATAAGTTTATTTTTAAATTGTTAAGATAAGCTAGTTAACTTTTTTAATTTAAATAGATGTGTTTTGATTGTGTGTAATGGATGATATTTTTAAATTGTTAAGGTAAGCTAGTTAAATTGTAAATATCAAGAAAATAATTTCAAAAAGTAAAGCTAATCTAGTTAAATTGTAAGGAATCTCAAGAAAATTTCATTAAATTCTAAAATTCAAGAAGAGAATATCCGAATTTGTAAATTATAGGATTTTTAAGTTTTGAGTTTAAATAGATGTGTTTTTGTTGTGTGCAATGGATGATATTTTTAGATTGTTAAGATAATCTAGTTAAATTGTAAATCTCAAGAAGATAATTTCAAAATTTGTAAATGATAGGATTTCAAATTTGAGTATAAATAAATGTATTTTTATCATATTAAATTAAAAAGTTATTAAGAAAATTTTAAGGAAGCTATGTACAGGATTTGACTCTATTGTAGTTGCTATTTAAGATTCAAAGATTCAAATGAATTGTTTGTAACTTATGAACAAAACTTGAAAAAGATAGTTAACCCTTCTCTTAAGCAAATAGTCAAATCACAAGTATTGTTTAAAGAGAAAGCATTCCAATCAAAAGTACCATTTAAAGAGAAAGTAAAAATAGCACAGCATCATGTAGATGTTACAAAGGTAGAGCTAAAAATTTTGAGAGAAGGAAGATAATTATGAGATAGGGACAGAATTATTTCTTTAACTTACTTGGTAAGAATTAAGGAAACAAAAAAGCATAATCATTTACATGAAGGTCAAATATATCATCAATCTATTTTCATAAAATAGAATTTATTCTTAACTTCTTTGCAATAATAAGAGGCAAGGAAACAAATTATTAAAACACAATCATTAATAAGAACATCAAATATATGATAAATCTTATGTACAATGTCATTATTGTCCTAATGGATGCCGAAAATTTGATATAAATTTGAAGAATGAAATCAAACTTAGCATTAGAATATCCTTCAGACCATAATCGGTTACAAATCCAATTGATTTGGGACCCGATCCGGTAGAGGCGGGAAAAGAGGAATTTATTTCTTTGAAAAAATGAAGTTGAAGATAAAATATGATTTCTTTCTTAGCACTCATAATCTTCTTGAAAAGACACTAAAAGAAGTCTAATTTTTAGATAGTGGTCATAATAATCTTATGAGTGATAATAAGAAAATGTTAGAAAAATTAATGAGTTTATTAAATGTAAAGTGAAAATAGATAAAAATAAAAAAGTTCATGTTGTAAAGTTAGATTAAAAAAAAAGTTTAATTTGTGAAAAATGAGCATTTCTATTATAATCAATTGAGGTGACAAGAAGCATACTTTAATGTGTATTATGTTTATATTCTAAATCATAATTTAGTTACCATAAAAAAGTATGTAGAAAAATATTTAGAGTTTATAATGTTAATTATGTTTATACTCTAAATCATAATTTAATTACTATAAGGAAGCACACACAAAAATGTTGAAAATATATTTTGAGAATTGAATGTGATTTTTGATAGAAATGGAAAAATAAGATTGAAAAAGTATCAATATCAAATTAAAACAACTCAACAAAGTGTGTGAATGTGTGACAACCCTCACAAGTGTCATCCATATTGGACAATGCAATTTGAAAATTAATTAAGAATAAATAAAAAAAGGAGAGTCTCACTAAGGTCATGATGTAACAGGGAATAGATGGAATTAACTAAGTATGGTGCAGGATAGGGGAAAGGGTTGTATGTGCCATTAATATGGAATGAAGACCCTTTACTTGGCATTGAAATGGTAGGTTACATGAAAAATAAGGCACAAAGTAGATTTTTAAACACTCACAAACACCCTCTTTTTCACAAAGTAGATTTTTAAACACTCACAGCCACTTCTTAGCTTCTCATATGAGTTTGGTTAGTAGGAAAAAGAATGGAAGGAAAATAACCTAGGAAAAGAAAGGAAGAGAATATGGAGAAAGGGAATAATAAAGATGATTTGGAGGCAATGCAGTAGAGGAGAAAATGGGATGATATAATGGCATGAGAAAAGGGAGAACACAAGGGATAAAGGGGATTGACCTGATTTGGGAAGGAGCATGGGAGAAGAATGCAGAGAGTGGTGTGAGTGAGAGAGGAGAAGGGAAAGGTTGCAAAATATGCACATAATAGATTCGTGAAAAGGCCCTTAAATCATTGGAGCCAACATAATTGAGAAGTGTAAATCCAAATTCCACACACATTGCAAGTATCCTCCATATCTATGATAAAAAAGAGTACAACATGGAATTTGAGAATTGGATGGAATGGATTGGAGAATCACTTGGGAGTGTGGCACAAAAAACAAGGGTGTTATAAGGTGAGATGGCACATAGATGGAATGTGAGAAAGAGAGAAAAACGAAAATGCAGAGAAAAGGCATGGGGGAATAAAAAAATGGGAAATAATGGGGAGAGAAGAAGAAGAGTTTCATAATAAGCCTCCATCACAAGCTTGGAAATGAGTGGGCTCAAATGAATACCTTGGCCAATATACGCATATATGGAGCGAGATTTTCTTGTCATTTTGATCGTTGTTGCATGGAGAAGTAATTGATAGTTTTCTTCATCTATAATAGAAATATTTTTAAGACTAATGGATTAGAGCTAAGTATAATTCAATTTTCATAATTACTTTTAAAAATAGTATTGGAACTTTGAATGTCCACTTTTTCTCCCAAGGATAATTAATCGAGGTTGATTCATGCTTGTGAAAAGACCATAAGTATTATTGTTGAGGAAGGTGACATTATTCCATCTAGTCTCTTTTTCTTACAAGTTTCTAAGGCTTATGTATCAAACCTCATCAAATATAATTTGAAACAAGGAAATCCTTGATACAACAATTTTATAAGGCACATACACATATAATTGTTCATTGCATGTTTATTCGAGTTGGTAATAAGAAATCCACTATCATGTCTCAAAACATATTGGATTATTATACTGTAGAATTTGTAACATATTGAAACATCTTAGTATATCATTCATGGTATAATAATTAGTTTAACAATTGGATGAACTTGTCTTATGGGAAGTATGTTAACCTCTATTATTGGATAACTTGTATGGTCTTTGTGACTATTAGCATTACAAAAAATTATTGGGTGTATCTCCATGTGATGATCTAATAGATACAATGTTTTCACTATGTCAAAGCATGACTTAGATATTGAGGGCTTAAACAAGTCATAATTATTGTATTTATCTTGAATAAAATAGTTTTAAATACAATGGAAATGGTATTATTTTATGAAAATTTATAACTATAAGGTTATTTGATGAGTTTTACACAAGTTCCCTATATTTGGTATATCTATCATAAGATATATTATGATATGGTTGGTATCCTAGCATGTGGGTTTATGCAATTATAAGAAGCATTTAGTTACAAATGTCAAGTGTAAATATTATCTAGCTAATAAGCTATTAAAAAGATAATAGGTTACACCATAAGATAAATGAAATTGGAAGGTTAAGAATATTATTATAAAATTACTATTGGGTTTATATTTTCATATGTTGGTCCAATGGATATAGTTTTTCCAACTTTCCTAAGTAGGATCCAAGCATTGATTATACTTAAAACAAGCTCATAAATACTATTGTATGTCCTTCAAAGATATCTATTGACCCCTTGAGTATAAGAACCTCAATAGTGAACCTATTATATGAGTTTCAAATGGAACTTCTTTCTTATGGGTTTGTGTGAACCAAGGTAATTTTGTGTTGAGTAATAAGCCTAGCCCCTTTGTCAATTTAATGAAACCTTAGGATATTCAAAACGGATTA
Organism: Sequoia sempervirens; assembly: GCA_007258455.2. Taxonomy (NCBI): domain Eukaryota; kingdom Viridiplantae; phylum Streptophyta; class Pinopsida; order Cupressales; family Cupressaceae; genus Sequoia; species Sequoia sempervirens. Next base: position 4,672,186 of record VDFB02322083.1, read on the forward strand.
GGAATAATAACATAGTGATGAGGTTGAATATTGACATACTTAGATGAAAGTTTTTTGGTATGGGTTCACTATATTTAGAACCAATGTGTAGGTATCCTTGAGAGACTTTGTAAGGAGAACTAAATGTGACTTTGATTCATTTGGAAGTAGGTACATAGGTGGTCGTTGGATGAAGGATGCCTCTATGACCTCAAGTCCAAAGGAGGAGGGATTATGGGGAGATAAATACAATTTTTTGGGGTTGTTCCTAACTTGTTTGACCTTCCCTCTTAGTAGGCTTCAATTTGAGGTTAAAATGGGTATTAGATGGCTATGTATGAGTAAGGAAACCTAATAACTTGTATTTAATACATAATATGCTTTTATATAGTAAAGAAAATGAAGTGAATAGATTTGACTACCTTATAGTCAGTATTTGTCAATGTGCACATGTTGAATGCAAGCCATCTTGTATTGGTCCAATATATTTTTTATGTGTTTGTGTAATTCAAATTCAGACCAATAAGACTCTATGTATAAGCCCATGGATATATTTATCTATGTCACCTAGCTAGTATTTTGAATTATGTTATGTATGACCTACCCAAGTGTCAACCTCTAGGGTATTTTAGAAGAAACAAATAGTCATTAGACCATGGAAATGATTGATATCTAGGCTACTACTTGGAATTAGTTCACATTCAGTTCATGGAGGTGGATTGCTAGGAAATTCCCTGGTTAGGATATGATAATAGTTGGAAAGTTGTCACTGGATTGTGCCAATGGAAGATGCCTAGAGCTACTATTGTATATTTTGGATTAGTTGGCATTCACCTAGTTCATAGAGGTGAATTGATAGGGTCTATTCAATGTTAGATTTGATAATGGTTACACATGTAGTTACCCTACTATGTGGGTAATGGTAACCAAAGCTAACCATTGTATTAGGAGGTTTCATTGGTAGTCATCTATAGAAAAGATGTGATGGGTGCTAAGTGTTACTCAAGATTGTGAAAAAGATACCTAAAAATATCACTAAGGCCACTAGGTGCTATATGCTAGAAGCTACTTCTTCTTGGGTGGAAAAACTTGTCGTTAGTGGCCTAAAGGTGATTGAACTGGAAATCCACTAGGTTGGATTGGTTCACTACTTGTACAAAGCTTTGGGATGGATAATGGACCCATGGTGTAGTATGGGATGCACCAAATCCCCTTCTCAATTTTCAAACGGTATACTTGGCCTAGTTGGGTTAAGGACAGACCCTTGGTGGAGTATCGGATACACTGAATCCTCTTTGCAATTGTCTAATGGTGTAGAAGATAAGGGAAAAGTATGGGACCCATAGTGTAGTGTTTAATTATGCATAAACATTATTTTCTATTTGAGATGCATTATGGATAAGTGTGTGTTATCTAATGTGGATGTATTTTCCAGCCATTATGTATATGTGATGTGTGTTGGAGCTAGTCACTAGATGTATATGTGATATGTTTTGAAGCTACTCATTATGTATATATGATCTATGTTGGAGCTAGTCATTATTTATATGTGATAGATTTAGTCATTGTGTATTTATGATACACATGCTAGAGATAGTCATTCTATATATGTGATGCATGTTGGAGCTAATCACTATTGTAATTGTGATGTGCATATGAGCTAGTCACCATTGTAGTTATGATGTGTGTATGAGCCAATCAATAATGTGATTTTAATGTGTATGATTCATTCATTGTTTTACTTGTGATGTACAAATGAGCCAATAATGGTTATACTTTCAATGTGTATGAGCTAGTAACCTTGTATATATGTGATGTATGCTTGAGATAGTCATTGTATATAACCTTGGGAATTATGGTATGATCTAACCCTTGTTTATTTGTCCATGTTTGTATAGTAAGGACTAGTGATGTTTGGTATGGACCCAATACTTAATGGAAAAGTTATCATCATTATATTATAATTGTCTAAGTGATAAGTTATTCTTAATAAATAGTTTTGGGTAAGAGGTGAGATCATATATCTCAAGCAAGTGGAGAGAATGAGATCCCTTTGAAAAAGGTAGGTGAACTATGAAGCCTATGATTTTCTATGAGTGGATACATAGGTAGGGTCATCATTAACCCTCGAGGTTTAGGTCTAGGTCTAGGGATGACCCACACCATATGAGCTAAGAAATTTTGAGTGTAAGAATATAAGTAGTCACATTAATTTTTTGACACCATGGTAAATGTAGAACTTTTTAAATCAATGCTTCAAATATAGATGAAAGATGCTTGGCTAGTTAAGTTGGTAGTTATTGTGAAATAAATAAAAAAAATTGGTGATCGAGGGGAAAATTTTATAAAAGGTTGTGTAGTACAATAAATTGTCACCCTGACAATTTCACACTATGTTTGGCACCCTCCTACATGCATGTGCCTTATTATTCTTATAATGTATTTGTTTAATTGTTTTTTTCAAGAAATTAAGCTTAAATTTAGAAAATTGGATTAAATATTCATTTAAGGGACTTAAACAGAGCTAAAAAGGGTTGCACTAGGGTGCCCTACACCCCTCCCCATCCTAATCAAGCCAAAAATATATAATATTATTATTGGCCTCATATGTTTAAGAATCCAAATTTAATTATCGTGTTGTCATAACAATGAATGTAAAATATGTTGAAACTCATATAAATATAAGTATTTCCATCCATGAGTACATGTAATGAAATATAAACAAACTTTTAATATATCTAGCATCTTGGAGGAAATTAATGCAATTTTAAGAGAAAAATAAGTAGAAGAGCTACAACACTATTGAAAAAAATATAAGTCTGGAACACATCAGTGAATTCATGTTTATGCATTGTAAGATGTTTTATATATTTTTTTTATGAGTACTAATACTTGCAGGATCTTCATGAATCCTTCCATTTCTCCTTGTATGTGATGAACAAAGTGATTTAAGTAGAACAAGGAAAGAAAATTTGAGTGGTAATTTATAGTTGTATTATTCAAATTCACTCTTATATGTTTGCATCAGCTCTCCCTAGAGCATGCACTTTATATCATTGTCATCATAGCCATTTATTGATGTGGAAAAACTAAAATAGGGTTTGACCAAGGAAACCCCTTATATAATGTAACCCTTATCCCCTTTCCTTCTTAAAATTTATAGGTTTGAAGTGTATTCAAGATCTTACAGCTTCAAACCTTAGCTCAAGCATTTGAACACCTATTGTCATCAAATTAGGGCAAGCTTAGTTTTTGCAAAATAGTTAGACTTTATAATATTATATCCATATTTTTGTAGTCAGAGACCTATAGACATAGGTCAAACATGTTCCAACTTTCAAACCCTAAAAGTTAGTACTTCTGGAATAGGGTGCCTAGTGCCACTATCTTACTTGTTCTTCACTGAATTTGAATGCTAGTTTTGAGTCTCTCTATAATTTTTAGTTGTAATTTTTGTTTCTACCTTTTTGCTCTATATTTTCTATATTTTGAAATAGTACATCAATTTAGTCTTAATTCACCTAGTTTTAAATGTCTTCCAATCAATCATCCCATCTCATCATCCAACAAAAAGGGGTCCAAAATGTTGACCAACTATTTGGCTCTCCCTTGAGGACAATAGCCAAATAGTTTCTCTTGGTTATTTTTGTGTCCCCTAATTTTTATAGTGGAATTGGTGATTTAGTTTAAGTGTTTTCATTTAGATTTAAAATTCTCTCAACTTGCTTCACTCTTGCTTCACACTCTACCCCATTTTGTTGTTTCTACATGATTTTCTATTACAGGTTGTCAAAGCTCTACTGTATCAGTGTGGTTGTCTTGCTATCCTCCTTTCTTGAATTCTCCAAGCATGCAAAAAGGAGGGTAATAGACATCTATTTACTTTCATTATCTTATTTGTAGAGTAAAATTTAGATTGTCTTCACACTCTACATTTTTTGTTTACTCTCTATTTCTTTATCATTTTTATATCTTTTGGTCTATTGATCATCTGTGGAGGTGCAAACACCAAAATGGGGGCTTGACTTAGGAAAAATCCAAAACACATCCACAAGACTTTTTCTTCATTGTGTGTGTAGGTTCATTACATTCATAAGGAGCTTGCGAGAGGCTAGACCTTTGGTAATTTTAGTTTATTCTTCTTTTCTCTTGACATTTCACTATTAAATAATTTATCTATTAAATTGTACTATTATTTTTTATTTTTTCCTTTCATTTCATGTATTTCTTCATATTTGTTAAATTTTCAAACTAAAACTATCAATTTGTTAGCACAACTTTTGAATTTAATTTTATAAATCCTACTATCTATCTGTTTGAGACACCAATGTGCCTTTGAGATGACAACGTGAAGTGTTGTCGTCTGACTCACACACTAGTGTCCTCTAGTCGAGAGCTAGTGTGTTTGTAGTCTGAGACCTTTGAGGTCTTCTCACTCATTTCCCAAAAACCTCCATCATATAACATAAAGAAAACATAGTTTTGTTTTCCCTTCCTTTTTATCCTATTCCTTTTCTATTAAATTTTAGGTAGTCTTAAGTTAGTTGAGGAAAATTCACTCCCTTTAGGCTCTTTTATGTCCTAAAGACTTGGGAGTAGCAAATCCCCTCATCTACACCATTCTAAAATATTTTCTCCAAGGTGGGCATGGGGATATTGCATGATACAAAACTTTTGGTATCTATTGTTTTTATAAAATATTTTGTCGCTTTGGCTTCTCTCCTTACCTATATATTTGAGGTATAAAATACTTGTTTGATACCATTATTTATTGGTTCAGAGTATCTATTGGAGTGTTGTGAGAGTCGAGATTATTAAAGTGTTAATATTGTATCATGTACATCAGTTATTAATACACACTTTTCCTTTTTCTCTTATGGATTATTTTCTTGAGATGTTTTTTCCACATAAATCTAGTGTCTATAGGGCTTTCTAGTATTAGATTTATTTCTGATTTATTCATCTACTTAATATTTTTGTATGATTATCCTATCAAATGAACCTTATTTCATATTTGCATACACTTCATCAAAGGTTTTATTTCTCCATTTTCACCTCGTTTCTCAATATTATTCTAATCTCATTCTTCTTTCTAAAGTTTACTTTTACACATCATCGTGTTGCTCAACTTATTACAGATCTAATATTTTTATTTATGTCCTCTAAGGTTTAGTGATGGAAATTTGTCTCTCTCCTAATTCTACTTTATGGGAATAGTGTTTTTTGCACTTGTATTATGAATTTTTTAGCAAATTTTATGGCAATAGAGGTGGATAATATGTATTTTCTTAACATTTGATATAATAGACTAGTTGGTTTCATTGGTTGCATATGCTTACATGTTTGTTGCATATACATACATATCATTTGCATGGATTTGAATGTAGCTCATAGGGACTTGTGGTTGTATCTGGGTCCTTATAATTTCATTAGATGGATGGATGGTGATTTTCTTATGGGTATTCATTTAGTTTTTATTTTTAAAAGTGGACTTAGCTCACTTTAATATACAAAAACTTTTTGTATACAACATGTAATCAAGAAGGCATGACAACAAGCCTAAAAAAATTTAAATAAGGGATCAAATCCTCTTTGAATCTCACCAAATGGGTATGTGTAGGATCATGATGGGCAAAAAAGTGGTCATATGATGGGTATGTGTAGGGTATGTGGCTGACGACCTTTTTTTACCCAAAATTGATGAAACGAAAAGGGTTTTTAAAGGAGATTCTCAGATTTCCACCAATATAAATTATGCTTTACTTTGAATTTAATAAATAATTATTATTCATTTTCTATTTAAATTACAACTAAAGTCGTGATTGAAAAACATCTATAGTTGTCAAACAGTATCACATTTTTTGAATCTAAAACGTGCATCACATTCTATGCTTCACATACTATAGGAAAAAAAATGAATTTCATGAAGTTTTGACCAAGTTAAGGTGGTCAGACATACGAGTTTTTTATATTTTTTAGAAGTTGTAATAAAAAAATTATAATTAATTATTTACTTAGAAAAAACTTACAAAAAAATATGATCACATTAAGACATGAGTCCTCTACTTATATCTAAAATATTATAAAAAAATATTATCATTTAATTGTAGTTAGGGTGGTCAGATAGATACCTACTTCTTATTTTTTCCCTGAAAATCTATGTACAACTGCATTGAAATTTCAATTTTTTACCAAATAGATTTTTTTTTTAAAAATAAACCTAGTAGTTTATAAACTACATTCAATTTTCTATAGATTCTATTCTTACATATTTTTGAAATAATATAGATAACTTATTCAAATTTTTACGTCAAGTTGCCTAACTCTAATTTTTATGAATTTTTTGCCACTTAAGGGCCTGTTTTTTCTATGATGATCCTACACATACCTAAATATACTATGTAGCAAGGGTGTGGGTAGATAGTGAATGCAAGCTCATATACCACCTATACACTCCTTATCTTGGTGGCTTAATCATTTCCCAAAGAAATACCTACCTATAACAAGTTTGGAAGTAAATGGTGAGTAACTTTTCATACGACTATTTATCTCACGCTTTATAAGAGGGTGGCTAAAAGGTCTTATCTAGGCTTTACAAGGTGTTCGAAGGGAACCATTGATATACAATAGGGGTAAATAAGGTGTATTTTGTGAATCAAAGTGAACAATATAAAATAGCTTGGAGTAGAGGGTAGCCAAAGTTCTTCTCCTTTATTTCCCCAAGGTATAAATCTCTTGGGGGGTTAACTCAGGTGGCATAATTCTCTTTCAAGAGGTGTGTTTTTATTCACCCATTAGTCTTTATACTCCATTAGAATCATAGAATTAAGGCCATCCCCTTAGTGATGAAATCCAAGAAAATCCTCCTAAAGGAACAAGATAAAATATCTTTTTAATCCTCAAGATCACCTTAGGGAGTGAGAGGAGAACATCATAAGTACACCTTGGAGATTAAAATACACATAAATTTGTATTCCAAATTAAAATGTGTAAGTGAGTTTTAACCCAATTTTTTGTGTACAAAATTAAAAGTAGGAAAAGAAAAGGTCTATAATCAAATATTAAGAAAAAAATCTAACAAAAATACCAATTTGTTGGTTCAAGGATAATAAATTGGACACACAAAAAATACTTGTATAAAAAATTCAGCAAAAAAATAGAAAAAAATTAATCATACAAAAATATAAATAGAAAAAATAGATGCTTCATTGTTTTCTAACTAGCAGTCGTACACATAGGCATGCGACAATCAGTCGATAGGGGCCTACCATGGTGGTGAATGTTTGTGGTGAGGAGCGTTGAAGCTTTTTATTTGCATGGAAAGGTGACCATGAATGAAACAAATGAGTTAGATTGTATGAATCAAGTAATCACGAAGAACATTTTGTATAAATTTTATTTAATACTATTAGAAAATTTGGAAATCAATTTTTAAATTTGTTTAAAAGTGGGAACTTAAAAATTAAATTAAATAATAAATTTAAAATAATTGTTTCTTCTAGCAAGAATATTTAAAATTTATATTTAATGGCAACAAATGCACATGTATTTTGTCACTTTTTGTGTAGCCTATTGAATCAATTAATCATTTAATTTTGAAGTTAATGGAAGTTTTTTGTAAGGGTCATCAGACATGTGCATATTTTTTAAAATTGGAAAAAAAAGGTACACATTTTTTCCATGAAAGGAAGACATTCAATATTGAGTACTTTTTATAATTAGTATATTTTTATAGTTTTGGAAATTAAAGTTTTAGTATGCATGTGTTTTTTGACGAGAGATGGAAATTAGCTATAGGCATATCCACTTGTAAGTCTAATGCTATCTAGAGAAGGGGTGACAAAAATTTGTATCTAACAATTGGTTTTCGAATTGAAGATTCAACCTAGATTATTTGCCACTAAATATTATAGACAAAATAGGGAAATTGTAAAACAACTCCTAAAAGAATAGTTAAAAATTATAGCTAAATCACAGATGAGTTGGAATCCATAGTAAACATTTTCATAGAGCACGAGTATTATGGATTACAGTGTAATTGAGAGTAGAAAACCCCACTTTTAAATGAATGATTGCATAGTCCAATTGGAGAGTCAAAATAGATAATGCTGCAAGAGGGGAAAGTTCGGTGTACAAGATATCCAAGACAATATATTGATTCTGTTCCATTCTAAAAATAGCTATTTTGGCACTATACATATGTTGCGCATACTGCATGATTAAATGTTGTCTTCTCAACAAATAGCACATAAGCTAAAGATGTGACCACTTGGTAGTACGTAAGAAACATGTTGTTACAAAACATGTTTTCTATACATGTATCTATGTGAGAAAAGATATATGGAATGAAAAGGAAAAACAAAAAACCCATTCTCGTTATCCACCCTTCCATATTGGCATCATAGGGCCCTGGGGACCCTAGCCAAACCCCCGAGCAAAAGCAATATGGAATGCCCACTGGAAATTTTGTGGAGCTCCATCTTTTTGAATTGTTATCTATGCTTTAGCCTAACACCTGCAAATAGAAGAGAAAGGTATGTCAATGGATGAGGAAAGAAGATGAGTGAGGGAGGATCAAAGATTAGTAAATATTTAGCAAAAATCAATAAACACAATTAGAAAGTATAAACGATGAATTATATTTGCAAGGTGGTCACAAGATCTATTTATTTATTATGGAGACATTTTGAGCTTACATGTATTGTTGGTTATGCTTGAGAGCCAGAGGGAGGATTGGATTCAGTTGTTAGAGCGTTGAATGATTTGGAACTTACACAGCACATCAATTTTCAAACCTTGAAACATGTTATGAAAACGAACAATAAGAAGACAATGAAAGCTATAAACAATACATTAATCATTTATGCAAAACACCAAAGAAAAATGGCTTACTAATTGCGCAACCCAACAGTTTGAATAGCCTCCAACCTACCAAAAGATGGAGTTGAACGTGTCAAATTTAACAATAGTGTGTTATCAAAGCAACATCACAATGGCTCTTTCGAGAATACAACTTCATGAAAGTATACTCTCCCAAATGCCACCATTCAATATTGCATTTACATACATTTATATACTTGTATACATATATTGGATGGAAACATGTGAATATTTATATATATGCATCTATATGTGTGTGTGTGTGTGTGTGTGTGTGTGTGTGTGTGTAGATATATATATACATGTAATACAACTTAATCAAGATATAATTTCCCACACTGCTACATTCAATATTTCATTTACTTCGACCAACCACATTTACTTTGTCCACCACAATAGTACAACAACAACAGAATGCATTAAGGCTTGGGTGAGCAAACACTTAGCATATATACAATTACTCTATTTGTTAGGATGGTACAAAGAAGCAATTCAATCAATGTGAAAATTTCTATATGGAAAGAGAAGAAAAACTTACGTAGCAATTAACATACAACAACCTATTTCTAAGGATTTCCACTTAAATTAATTACAATGCTCGAAAGATGCACATAGCAGAGAATGTAGCAATGCGAGAAAGTATACACCAGAATATGAAAGCAAATATTTTTAATTCAGTTGCATTGTGAGAATAGGCATTCTGGTATTATGAATATGTGGTCCAAAATATGCAAGAAAATAGGTTTATTTAGTTGCATTTTCAGAGGTTTGTTCTTAGCAAATAGAAACTTCAAAGAAACAGTGTATCAACTAAAGATATAAAGTTCAATAGATTCAATGAGTCTTTCAAAAATGCAATTTAATCAATATACTTCCTTACAGATTTTGCAAGACATAAGTGATAAAACCCTCGAGCTTGCTATCAAAAGGAACAATAAGAAGAGACTGCAAGGCATGAACAATAAATTAATTATTAATGTAAAGTACCTAGTATACATATACACATATATAACCATGTAGATATACATGTAGTCCAATATACGTCTACATGTATATATATGTATACATGCATATATATATATATATAGATGTATACATCTATATATAGATGCAATGTGTATATATATGTATATTGTACATCATGCTAGATGAGCAGTTTGCATAGATAATTAATTTATTGTCTATGTGTTCTTGTCAATTTTTTTTATCTTTGTCGTTATACAAATTGTGGAGATTTGAAAGAGATTATCGTTTTGTCTGGATGCAAGAATTGTAATTAAATGTCCTTTCTTTTGCTAGAAAATATGCTGAGGGTTAGTAATTTTTTCATCATTCGTTTATGGTTCTAGTTATCTGTGTCTATTGACAAATGAGGAAGATTTAGGTAGATCCTTTATTTAAGAGGTAAGGTCTAGGTTATCAATAAAAGCCCTAGAGAAGTCCTATCTATTTGTCTAAAAGCATGAATTATGAAAGAGCTATCACATAGTAAATCATATTCATGGTTAGGTTGATGGAAGCCCTATTGAAAAAGATATAACAAGAAGACATTAACAATAAATTAATCATCTATGAAAAATACCCATGTAAAAAAGAGTACAACCCCACAAACCTCATTAAAAATTCCACATGCATTGCATCTTACTAAATACTATAGAGTAATAGAGAAATTGTAAAAGTGGCATTAGAATAAGACAAACAAGCGCAATGAAGGAAAATGCATATCATCACAACACATAGATAGAATGGTTAAGGAAAATATATTCTGAAGTCTTTGAAAAGATAAATCCATGTCTACTTGCACATGTATATATATGTATGTATGGATAAATATATGTATGTATGTTTTACTAATAGTTATGTTATAATTTCCCCATTTTTCTATAATACTCAATGGCCGATAACACAGTTGTTGTTATACAATTCCTCTATTTGTTAGCACACTACAAAGAAGGTGGGCATCAAAGCAAAATAAAAACCATGGCAGCTCAATGAATGTGCAAATCTATATTGGCAAAGGGAAGAATAAATTATGTAGCCATTCAGAATCTATAGTGTCTTCTTTGTAAGGATTTGAAGTGAAATCAATTAGAGGGATTCAAAGGGGCTAATTGTACAAAATGAGTATAGCACCAAAGATGCACAAAGTGTATATATGTGTCTACATATGTGTTACCATTCCATGCAAATAAAAAGCTTCAACCTTCATTGAGAAATTACAGTTAAATGTTGTTGTTGTTGCCAAGAAATATGGACAACAATAGTCTATACATTTTTGTTTGTTTGTTGTTTGCAAGTATCTCTGTGCACTTTTTGTGTTATAACCATTAACATAGGAGCAATTGCAGACTAAGAGTAGTTTTCTGGCAGTGAAGTATTATTCTAGTAGCTCTTTTAGAATTTATTTATTCGTTTAGGTTGGCTAGAAAAGAGTATAAGCTGGATTTTTAATTCACAGCTCAATTCTTACACAAATTGTTTATCTTGTATTAATATGTTTAACATGGGTTTTAAGATATAACATAAAGAGAATAACTATTGTAGTCAAGTACATGTATAAATATGTGCATGATTATTTATATAAAGCAAAAAATATACAGAGGGTATGTAACCATGGAGGGAGGGGAAAATTGATTGTATAAAATAGGAAAATATAAATATGTAAAACAAACCTTGTTTACAAAATTTAGAGTTATGGATGTCTTTCTGGCACCAATTGTTGAATACATGGGCTGCATTTTTGCTTGTTGATCTATATTTGTATTGAGTACAACATCATACAACTACAAAGCAACATTTCATATTGTTATATCAGAATACATGAGTGAAATTAGATAAGGAATGGGGAAAAGGCATTATGGAATGGCCCACGACAAGAACAGTAGCGAAGGTGTCATAGGCTGTGAACGAGGGAAGTTGAGGAGCTCTCCAAACTAACACGCAAGCCAGGTGCATATCAATTTCTTTGATAGGTCTACTATGAAACAAACACGAGTGTTTGTCATTTGACAAGGCAACCAAAATAGTTGATATTGTTATGTTAGAACAATGAATATTATCAATTGGCTTATGAAAAAACACCTACCATTTTGTTTCTGTCGAGTGGGGCACGATGAGGAAACCACAAAGGCAATAAGCTCCATGGTCGTTGTGGACATGCTCGAGCAAGCCAGGACAAATAACATAGAATTTTATCATGTATCACGAAAAATAAAATCAATGTACACAACACTATATATTTATGAATGTAATATATAGGAATAGTGAAATAGGGAAATGACAAGAAAAGAATTTTGCAAGAAAACATTTGTAGCAATTTGAATGAAATAAAGCTAATAGAAAAGATAACAAGAAGACATTTAAATTTATGGAAGGAAAGCACAGAGGTGGAATGTGAGAATTCAACTTATATAGGTTGTCAGAATAGAAAACACATCATTATTGGAGGATTTCAAACTTATTAATCAAATGGAAGAAAAAAAATTTTAGAATGCATCTATAACATGTGCATATAAAGGTTAATCTATTGGAATGTTGTAAAGACGTTATTTACTTATAGAAATTTTGTTTTCTAGTTATTGTTGGTTCCAATCTTTGTGCATCTTAGACATCCGGAGTTGTTTGCATTTCCATATCTATTAATGTGTAACAACTATAACTATATGTTTGCACCAATGTATGTTAAAATTAGTTGTAAGAGAATTGTAGGTATGCCAATAAATAGTTGACTTCATGGAATTTTAAAACACTTAAACAAAGATGGGTAAATGGAATATAAAATAAAGTGTATTGGTTTGAATTCCATATAGTAAAAGCATTGTACAACAAAATCTTAGACGAAGAAGTCAGAAATCTAATAGAATAGAATCATCAAAACATGGAATTGTCCTGTACAAGTTGTGGCATCTAGTTATTGTGTGTGGTATCTTTGTGCATCTTTGGCACAATACCCATTTTACACAATTATTACTTGGTGTGGTTTTTAAAGATACAGCTTAGAACATATTTGAAGAGGCGATGGCACACAAGCTAAGGTAGATGCAAGAATAATTATTTTGGAGCCTTTTTTGTTTGTTGGCCTATCGGATGGAACCAAAAGCACTTGGCAAGGCCTGTAATTCCTTGAGGTGTGTTTCTTCACTGCAGCAATGAGTAATGTACTTGTTGGTTCCAAGCCTAAAGTGTCTCTCAAATGAGAAAGGTGGATCAATACAAAGTCTTTCAATTGATTTTACACATGAAATAGTTGTAAAATTCAACCATTGCCTCTCTTTGGTACCTATGTTTATTGTTTCTCTATCCAATCTTAATCCCTCTTCTTTATGTATTATGATTCCCCATGCCATAGTGAGTGGAATTTGTGTTCGACTCCCCTGACTTATAGCTAGGATGGGGACGTATCTCAGATGTTCTAGGTCCCATGGTGGGCCAATGTAATTTTGGAAGCAAACCAAAACATAGTCAGGTGGGTTTGGCAGTTTAGAATCTAGATTGTACACAATAGTCATAACAAAACCAAGGAATCCATTGACAAGGCTAGCTTGAATCCACAAATTCATTGTTAGCATCACCTATTCATCAACACAAAGTAGCAATTCTGGGAGAAGTTGGTCATCATCTCCATGATCAGATGCTTGTTGCTGAGCCATCTGAGCAATGCTAATGGCTATTGGAAGATTTAACTTTCTGATCATTTTTTTGTTGTCGAATGTGACCAAGTCATTTTTCACAAACAAATGTGTAGCAACATCAAATTGTTGTCTTTTTGTGGCTGAGAGAATTTTATTTGTTTGTTTCATAAGCTCTTCCTAATCATCGTGGAGAGCCTCAACATTTCTTATATGAAGAAGGATTTCGTGAAACTTTCGTTGCGAAGGGATATCTTATTTTTGGCGAAAGATAGTGTCTAGGGTTATTGAGACCATGAAAGTGTGCCAGAAAGCTATTGTCGATGAGGATAAAGCATAAATAGGTGTATCCATGATAGGTGGCAACTGAGCAAGATCACCAACAAGGATCATAGAAACACCACCAAATGGCTCTGTTTGGTTATCTGGGAATGCTTGGTGTAATCAGCTATCTATTTTCAATAGAAATTTTGGGCCTAGAAAACTCATTTCATCAATCAATATGTACTCAATATACTTAAATTGTTCTTGGAATAATGTCAATTGTTTCCCTTGCAAAGGACTCATATCCTTTATGGGAATCCGAAGTGTTGTATAGATTGTAGAGGCACATATGTTGTATGCAGTGACATCTGTAGGAGCCAATGTGAGCAAGTAGTTGTTGGGTCTAGCAAAAGAGGTGTTCATTTGTTTTTGAATACAATTTATGAGGAAGGATTTTCTAGTGCAAACTATCCCTTGAATAATCATGTGGAGAGGGGCTTTGGGTGAAGGATGCATATGGTGGGTTTTGATTATTTGAAGGGACAATTGCTTCTTCAGTGAAAGTTGATGGGTTGACATATCTACAGGAAAGAATTGAATCATAACTTGCTCATGTTGTTCCTTCACTGATGAGAGGAATTGCAAAGAAATATTATGGAGTTCTTCAGGAACATGGTTTGCATTCCATGGATGGTTCATATCAAAATCCTGCCTACCAAATAGTTGAAAGTGGTTTATACTAAAGTTAGTAGTAGCACCAAGCTGAGAGAAAACTTCCCATTCATCATAGAAGGACAATGGTTCAAATCATTAGTGTCACTATCATCCTGTTCTTCAATTATGGATGTAACTGGAACTCTATCAACATGCCAAGGATGATAACCAACTATTTTTAAGAATTTCAAATTTTCTATTATTTGTTCTCTCTGAAGACCTATATCTATTTGTATGTTCCAAAAAGGTTTGTATAACATAAGTTTAGTCTAATGAAATCTCTCAAATATCTTTGTATCTTCAATAGGAATAGTCTTGAATAACGTGTAAACAAGGAAAATTGTAGGCTAGAGCCTTGGTTTCCATTTATCCTTTTTGCGTTGTTGTGAGTGTGTATATAGGTGGACCGATTCAATAAGGGATAAAGCATCTAACTCTAGAGTCCTTTGCATATATCAATGAATATAGTTTGTTGGCAACTCTTCATTAGTATCATCTTTGTTTATGTGAAACCATGTCTTTTTGTAAACATTCAACCGAACATATCGTCGGCTTGAAGTAAGAACAGGCAATTTTTGTAACATATGACATGACTCATGTGCAGAGATGCCACATTCCACAAGCATATTCATCATGAATTTTTGGTATGCAACTAGTGCTATATCCTCAACTATACTTTTATTTGCAACTCTTTTCAACATATATCTAGATAATTTTCTAATTTTTTATTAGATTTAGTTGCATATTTAGAAATATAATTCAAAACAATTTTCCTAGAAACAACTGGCTAGTAATCAACATTGGAACACCAAATTGCAAGCATAGCTGGGTTAGGAATATTTAAGCGATCATCATTTCTTGCTAGTTTGTAGGATTTGTTAGAGGCAACATCAGATGTCATTGTAGAGGTAAATTGTTGCTCCCATGGTGAATTTATACTGACATTGCAATTACTCTCCTTTTTCTTCTTAAACAAGTATATTTAGAGCATTTTGTGTTCATTTGAATTGTGTTTATCAACTCTTCATAATCTATGATTGGATCATTAGTCAGGATCTAGCTCATGGTAAGCAAGCATGGGTTTTCTTTAGAAAATTGATACGTTCTAAGAAATCTTTGTGCAGGGCAACGTAGATTCTAAGCTGAAACATATCTATCAAAAAAGTTTCTTGCTATGGTAAGATCATGGTTATTGGACCAATCAAGAGTATCCATGTC
The DNA here is from genome assembly GCA_007258455.2 of Sequoia sempervirens. NCBI lineage: Eukaryota > Viridiplantae > Streptophyta > Pinopsida > Cupressales > Cupressaceae > Sequoia > Sequoia sempervirens. The sequence goes on from VDFB02322083.1 coordinate 4,687,869, forward strand.
AAGAGATTCTAAAAGCCATGGAAAACCATGCACATGTGCAGAGCCACGATGTTTCCTTTCATATCTATACCACTAATATTTTGTGTGCAAAAGCTTTTCGATCACCTCCTCAGGGTAAATTAAGAATCTATGATGCAAATATAAAGATGCTATATGTGGATTCTAAACAACACTATCTATTAGCGTATTTGTAGAAGGCTCCATCGCTAAAAAAGATGCACAAAGAAAACATTTTGCAGGTCATCCCATTTTATCTTTGAATAGCTCAAAGTGAAAAAAAGGGTGGGTGTACCAAGTTGTTCAATCATAGTGGTTAGTTGGGCCCAACAAGAGCTCCAGAAAGAGTGGGTCTCACACAAGGACATGCCAAATCACATCAACTAATCAGCTAGTTGGTGGTCAGGAGTAGCTTGAAGTTGTTGCCTCAAAACAGTCAATGACCTAGGGATTCTATCCTCCACATCCACTCTAACAAAAATATAGAGAATTTGTTGGTTGCAATGTCTCATAATCAAGTTGGAGAGAAAATATCTAAACCTTACATGTTTTCCAAACTTGTGGTCAAAATATCTCATTAGGTGGAGGGCATATTCATGCAACTAAATTTTAATATTTCTCGATTGAAGGGGAAGTGCTGCTCCATTGGGGAACAATGTTGGAAAGGCCTTCAAAAATAAACCTTCAGTGTTGTATTCATTAACAGGAGAAGAGCTAAATTTAGGCCAAGATAAGATATTCTAGTCTTTTTTTCCAATTTCCAAGATGTCTTTTATTGCTTGCAATTCTCGTCTACCATTTGGTAAGAAAGGAATAAATGATGAAAATTTTGAAGAGCCATTTTCTTCTTGTCCAGCATTTGTTGAGTTGGTTGATGGCATTAGGTATTCACCTGAAACTTGCTCTATTGTATGCAACAAATTGGACACATCAATAGCAATATCGAGTAACATATTAAGAGCCTCAACATCAATCTCAACATCAATGTAGTATTTGTCATATTGGATTTTGTATTTCAATGCATCCATGACATGATGTTTATTAACATAACAGTCATAATTCCCACCTTCAATAGTGGTCCTAAAAATGATAACGACCTCAAGGTCTTGCAGATGACACAACAAAATTTTTACGATGCTTGAGATATCCTAAGGGAAGCTTATAATTGTGTGACCACTATATTTAAATTGGCCTCCTCTAGCATGCATGACCTATAAAATTGGAGCCATCCTAGCAATAAGCATCTCTTCAACTTGTGTTAACTTTTTGAGTAACAATGGTTGTGGGCTTGGATCCATTCGATTTGCGGAGCTTAACCAATGGGCACCTTTTTCAGAATAACACCTTTCACATATGGCTTCTAACCCTAACATTCGAGTGTGCATCCCTATGTAGCTTTCCCTATATATTTGGCAAATAGAAAGATTGGAAAGCACATCTATACAATGTCGAAATAACTTTACCATATAATGATAGCTATCATTGAATATTTCTTTGAGGTATTGTTCTTGTGTTCATGCAATAGGGGAGCTCTTCTAAGATTGTATACAAGGATTGGCATTTGCCATTGGAATTTTGTGCTGCAAGGGAGCATTGTTACCATTTTCACATGCAAATGTGCATGTTGTCGCTATCCTTTGTTGTAAGTATTTTTGTGACCATGGATATTTCCTCTCTATGCTCCCTATAGTACAAATAGTTTCATTGCTATTTTTTACCCTTTTTAAATTCAACAATTGATTGGGCTCTGCAACTTGACTCTTCCCGTACATCCTACGAGTATACATACAATATCAAGTACATTAGGATATATGAATATGCATACATACCCATACATACATTGAAAGTGGCAATTATACATAAACATATAACAAAATATATATGTCTATCCATCTGTATATGAATCAATATCTGTGAATGACCAAAAATGCAATGGCATAGGTTGAACATTAGGAAATATTAAATTCTAGTTGAATATAAATAGAGGACTTGGGAACCTCGAGACAAGGAGGATTGGGTAGTAAGTCTGTGCTCATGTGAGGCTTAATGCATCCTGCCATTGCTGTGCAATGGAGACAAGAAAAGCAAAGTAAATGTGAGAGGATGGAGTAAATGCAATATTGAGTGTTGCAGTCTCACAAACTATTCTTTGATTAAGATGCATTGTCAAAGCAATCATTTTGGCATTAATTTCGTAGTAATTGGGAAAAATTTGTTGTCTACATATATAATCTATGATATTGGAGTATTTATTTTTGCATATACATAGACATACACATATGCATGTACATATGCATATATGTACACATGCATATACATACACATATACATATACATATGCATACATGCATACACATACATAAATGTACGCATATAACCATATACATATACATATACATATATACATACATATACATATACATATACATATATACATACATATGCATATACGTATACATATATACATATATACATAAATACATACATATACATGTATATATACATAGACATATATACACATATACATACATATACATATACATACACATACACATATACATATATATACATACATATACATACAGATATACATATACATCAAAACAATCCTTTTATATGTTGGAAAATAGGAATGCATATCTAGTTCCACATCTATATACTTTGTAAAGATGTCCCATGTAGATGTACACATAAAATCGAAGAGAATTGGAAACAATAACACCAAATTTGTAACAAGTACAAGATAGAGCAAAACCATACTTACGAAATTAGGATCTAAAGGTCAGGTGGTCACGCCCTCAGAGCCAAACTCCATGGAGAGACCAATAGGGGATGGCAACAAATCAATATTAGTGGCCTCTTTGAACCCATCAAAAAAACCTACTTTTGTAGACATAGTTCTACGAGCTTATTTTCAATGACACAATGTTGCAATTTGAGTTCACTAATTGACAACTCTATTTCACAATTAAAAAAAAAAAAGATTAGTGTATTGTAGCATCCAAATGCTAATTGGTACACAACTTACAAATATCAATTTATAGCCATTCCACTTTTAATATTGTTTAAAGAAGACGAGATGCAACAAGAAGAATAGAAATCCACTTTTAATGGTATGCAAACACCAGGGGATACATCAAGAAGAATAAAATAAATAAATGCAAATGCATATACCCTCATATGTATCTCTCTATCTTTCAGGATGCTTATATGTGTGTGCATGCAGGCTTTTATTTTTTTCTATATATATGTATTTATGCAAATTGTAAATTTTACTATGTTATGGCAAGAATCATATGGTGCAATAGTCTATCCAAAAATGTGTATATCATCATAGCCTTAATTACATATTCGGACTACATTTCTTGGTTTTCAATATTATGGGAAAAATATTCATGCAAGATAACAATGCATAACAACTTACAGATTACATAGCATAGTAGTTTGGTAAGCCTCTATTTTGTTAGACAAGAGAGCCAAGGAAGACAATCCTTACAATACTATAATTTTAAAACAACACCGCTATGGCTCTTTTGGCAATGCAAATTAATCAATATATTTTCTTGCATTAATAACAAAAGAAACAACAACCATTACTAAAGAATCAAACATATGTCATGCTTTAGTCTTTTCCTTATAGTTCTTTTACAATTTTCCTATTTGTCTATAATATTTAATGGCAAATAATGGAGATTCAATGTAGAATATATGTGTAATACCCCTCTGTTTTGCGTTCTGGCTGGTTAGTGTGTCCTTGTTTGCTTTGATGTGCTTTTTGGTTATTGAGATGTTGTATCATGTGTATTCGACTTGATCGATAATTATAAAGTGATAGTTTATTGGTGTGATGTGATGTATCTTATCTAATGCTTTATTTGTCATGTTTTAAATTGGTGTAAGGATGATTAGTTATTGCAACATATTATTGTGTGAGATATTTGTTATGATGGAACTACCAGTCTATGATGAGTGTACTGGTGGAGGGGATGGGATTGTAATACTCTCTTGTGAGCACCCTACGATTCTGATATTTCCCCCTTTATGATGTGCGTTATTATATCATATATATGCATGTTCGATATGCTCTTTGTTTGTAGGTTGACAAGTACATGACATCGACTCCACCTAATTTCATAGGTTTGAGTGTGTCCATTGACCAACGGTAATCAATTGGGAGATAGTAGCTAGGTTTTTCGTACCAAGTTGTCACCCTAGTCATAGTTTGTCGTCGGGTTTAGCAGTTTTGATTTGGTTCATTCCTCCTTGTTTAATTATTTAATTTCATATTTTAAAGGCTATTAAATGGTGGGTATAGTTAAAATGATGATTTAACATATCTAGTTTCAAGGTTGAAATGTTATTTATTTCATTGATTAATTTAATCTAATTAATAAATTAACTTTTAGTTTATTGGTTAACTAGGTTAATGGTGATAAATTAAATGAAATAGTTGTTTTGCCATTATGTATATTAAGATTCAAATTTAAAATGAAAATGGAAATCATGTTGGATATTTAAGTTAAATTAGAATTAAAATAAAAATGTGATTTAAGTTTCACTTTTTGAAAATTTGGATCAAATATATTCCTTGCAACTTTGAGATTTTTGGTTTTAAATGAAATTTTGAAATGCATGAAATATCATTTTGAAAGTAAATTGTTTTAAAAAAATTTAAAAAGGAAATATCCTCCAAATGTTCAATAAATTTTGTGGGTGGGATATTTTAGGGGTTTGACCAAAATTTGGGGTACGCTCTTTGTAAGGAAATGCAATTTCATATTATTGGAGTTTTCATTTTTGGTGGAGGGTTTTGCTGTGGCTAGATTTGGAGTTTGAAGAAGAGATTTGGAATCACCATTGTTAAGTCTTCAAGCTTGGGGAGAAAACACTAGGTTCTTCTTTATTTCTGTTTTCATTTTGAAATAAGTTTCAAATTCCATTATGTTGTTTGAAAATCTTTTTAAAAATGCTATTTGGATTCAAAGAAAACCCATGTGAAATGAATTCAAATCTTGCAAACTGCTGTTGGATTTAGGAAAGAAAACCAAAACAACAATCACAATGGAAAATAGAAAGAAAACCCACAAAAAAATCTTCATTTCAAACTAAAATTATAAACTCTTTGTTGTATTGCCAAATTTAATTTTGTTATTGCAAAAATTTGTTGTTCATTTGCACAATTTTAGGTTGGAAATGAAAATATGGGTATATGTTTGCAAATATATATATATATATATATATTGTGCTTTTACTTTTTTTATTTTTGAGAAAAGAAATTGTTGCTTTTCAAAAAAACCATGAAACAGAGTTTTATGATATGTTGTTTTACTTCTTTTTT
>VDFB02322083.1:4693303-4714843 GCA_007258455.2 Sequoia sempervirens
GAGATGGAAAAGATATTAGTTAAATATAATAAATTATTTAATTAAGTGGTAGTCATAAGGTGAATGGAACTTGGCTAGGTGATGTATTTGGTTGATTAGAACAAAGTTATACAAGGGGAATATTTAGGCATCTACAAAATAATAAAAATAAAAGAGATCAAATTTAGGTTTTTGATCTCCAAAATCACCTAAAGGTGCAAAGAGAGGGAATATGCTTAATTTGATCACAACCATAAAATACAAGATTAATAAACCATTTAAGAAATTGAAATGTTCTTAAATTCTAGTGAGAGAAAAAATATGCATTTTTAAAAAATTTGGTTAAAATTAATATGCTACTAGTTTAGGATTTTTAATTTGACATTCATGTTCCAACCAAAAAAATGACACTAAGACACAAGGAGTAGCAAAGAAATAATTAGTGTGGGGGGTTAACTAAAATAAAATCCAAAAAATAAGATTAAATGATTTTATCAAATTACATCCACTAAATTAGGTTGTGAATATTATAAAGTGGAGAGATTTTACCTTCACGTAGAATTACCAAAATATGGGTCCATTCACTAAAAGATAGAGTGGGTCCATCATGATATGATATAAGAAATATGCTAACTAGTGGGAAATCTATTGCAAGACAGAGGAAAATTGTTGAAGTGTGTTCACCTTTTGGAAAATGTCTAATATTAGATTAAAAAAAGTGATTTAAATTGATTGTTTGACTTCTAAATAGAGGTTGAGAGAAAATTTTGATAGCATATCCTCCTATAAAGTGGATTTTTTATGAAAAAAGCTATGCTAGTTAAAATAAATAACAATGTATTTAAAGGACTAAGTGATATACACTTATTTAAATCAAATTTATCAAAAGATAATGCAATTTTTTTAAAGTGTGTTAATATTGTGAAAATTCAAAAAAACATGGCTTAAATTGTGTTAGGCTTGTAAAACATAGAAGATGAGTTTAATTAAGTAGCATACAAGACTTGTAAAAATGATCTCCTATTAGAAAAGAAAAAATAAAATGACCAAAAATTACTAAAAGTACATTAAAAGTAAATGGCAAGTAGACATGCCACTTTGTAATATACCCACTAAAACATAGAGTGGAAACATAAAATTGTGACCTATAATGACAAACAACTAAAAAAATTAAAAAATGACTAGTAATTTAAGGAACATGGGTCCCATTGAACATGCCATAAATGTGTGAATGAAAATCTAATTATACAAGAAAAAGTTAAACTATATATTAACCCATCTCACTCACAATCTAAATGCAACACTGAAGAAACAGCACAAGGGTTAGCAAACATTAATGAAAACACAAAAATTTCTTATTGTGAACATCATCCTTTTTATACCAAGCTATGGTGGTTGTGCAAGTAAACATCATCCTTTTTGCACCAAGCTATGGTGGTTGTGCAAGGATAATGGATGTGAGTGTCTTTATAATTAGAATAAGGTTGCATATGAAAATGTATTATAAATGTATTAGGTTGAGGCTAATTTATAGATTGTTCACTCAGAGATTGGATAGCTAAGATTAGATTGAAGGATCGACAACTCAAGTTGGTTGAGATTCTTGGAGAAATGAGAGGAGGGAAACCATCCTCACTTAGTTGGTGGATGGGGAAGAGAACCAATATTAAAGAGAAATCTATGGTGGAGAATCCCCTTCTAAAAAGTGGAGGGATGGGATGGAAGATGGGTTCTTTGGAGTACCCTAGGGGATGGGAAAGTTTTTTATCCCATGTGGCATAGTACCAAAGCCCCTATCTTACATACAAAGGGGACACCCCTATGTACACTAGTAAGGATGTGGATCATTTTAGGGGAGTTATCTAAGGTTAGTATATGCAAGTGAAGGATTAGTGGATTAATAATTTTTAGTTCACTAATGAAGAGTGGATAGAAAAGACAATTAAATAAATTGGTATATTTATTTAATTTTTGAAAAGTGAATAGGAGACTTAGGTAAATATATATTTAAATTTATTTATCTAAGGTGGACCATATAAGAAAAATGATTAAGTGATTTTAGGCTACAAAAGGGATGGGCAAATAGTAATTAATAGTGGATGAATAGTGATTTTATTAATTAACTAATAAAATATTATTTAATTAATAAGACAATAAAAAATAGATAAATAGATATGTATTCACTGAATTATAGTCATAGAAGAAATGCTCAATAGTTAAGTGATTGCAATGTGTAAATTTAAGATGTATATAAATATATGATCTATTTTAATAAGTAATAACATTCTTATGAATTTTACATATAATAAAAAATAAGATTAAATGAGTGTCCTATTAAAATATTATACAAGAAATTTAAAACTTATCTAAAATATTTTTTTTATTATTATTTATAAATGATAGTAAATAATATTTATATCAATTTCTTAACTATATATTTAAAACATGCTTCATTTAAAAATAAATACTTTAAAATTATATAAAAATAATTTTATTTATAGAAATAATTTTATTAATTAAGATTAATTTTATTTACTTAACATTTTTTATTTACTTTTTATTTTTATAATATTTTAAATAAATTATTTACTATTTAATAGTATAAGTATTTTTAAAGTGGGTGTATGTCTATTTTCTATGTTTGAACTCTATCAGGGTTGGGCCACTGCTTTGATTTATTTTTCCTTAGCAAAACCTTTCCTATAGCATTCGTTTAATTTTGATTTGGGAATCTGAGGGCCCGTATTATAGTTACAGATCGTAAATTAAAGTTCCGGTTTATTTTTTTTATATTACTATATTATTTATTTCTATTCTTATTTTGTTCACAATTAGATTGAAATTGAAATTATTATATGAATTAGACTTTTCAATTATAAATTATTTTGTTAAAATATTTTAATAGTTGTTAAATTTAAATTATAACGTGAATATATTTTACAATAGAAAATCTATTTATTAACATAATTTTGTATTGTTTAAGGAAATGAACTTAAGTGTTTAAAGTATTAAGTTTATTTTGTGCAGACTCAGCTTTAAATTTTTTAAGTGTAATTAAAATATATTTTTTAATAATGTTAAATATAGGAAAGAGCGCTCAGTATCTTTTGCAGAAAGGTACCTACAATCTCAGTGGGAAGTAAAGTATAAAATACAGTGGGCAAAGCAACTTAAGTGAAAAAAAAAAGTGTTGTTGAATAAAGAATCAATATCAGTGGGCTTAAGAAAGAAAGAAATAAAAGGAACGAAGGCAACAATTTGAACAGAAAACTTGTGATAGAAAAATCATTAGCAGTAGGTAGAGAGCATCTTCTTTTACTAAAGAAACCGCGTGGTTAGATAATTATTATAAAAGAAGATATGGATGGCCACACACGCAACAACTTTAGAACTTTTACAGGTGTATGAATAATAAACTTTCACTATCCTCGTAAACCTATCCATTCTTCATTTGCATTATGGCCATTCAATTATATGCGTGTCCATGTTGAAATGATTGGGTAAATAATTATGACTTAAAGGTCTTAAGATATATCTTAATATAAATAAAATTATATATCATTATAATTTTATATAAATTTAGATGGTTTTTTAAAATTCTGATTATATTTTATAATTAAATGTTTTTTTTCATGAATAAGTGTTTATATTATCATTAAAAAAATAGTGTTACACATATTCATGAAAAACGGTGGGCAGAAATAGTCACATCTTTAAAGTCTATACAACTTCAAAGCATAAAAACATAAACAAAGTCACTAGGTAGCGAGAGTAGTAGCAAATGGGGGAAGAAGAGGATTTTGGTCATCTGATTTACCCCATACCTCAACGAGGCCCAAAGTTTGTATGGGAGGGTCTCACCCATCATTATCTTTATCTTTATCTTCTATAGTAGCATGAACAAGAAAAATTGCAAGAGCCAACCAAGGGAACTTGTTGGAATCAAACTAGTTGGAAACACCTTCAATAGACCGCTCACAATTTATTTCCACTAGCTATTGCAAGCTTGAGTTGTTTGGGTGTTGTCATTGATGTCAACCCCTTGTATGTAGAGAGTGTTGCAAGAATGTTGGTTTTGATAAGGTCAACCTCCAATATAGTTGGGGAGATTGTTGATAGTATGGTTGTGACTTGATGACTATTGGAATTGATGAGAAGTGTTGTAGATGTTGTAGATATGTTGAAGAGGTGTTAGTAGTGTTGTTGATGTAGTTGGTGTTGGTTCCCAAATCTGCTATCCACTTGAATCCTAAAGAGCTGCTAGGCCTAATGGTCAGATTCAATGAGAGAATTGGCCAATGAATGGGAGATTGAATTAAAATCCTTTCTCCCCTGCACTTCGGGCTCTGTGAAACCCGAGAGGGTGATCCCAATAATATACTTGCAAATACTTGTGTTCCAAAGTATTTAGAACACTACTAAACATATAATTCTCCTTCAACTGTTTAATGGACACACTACCCTAAAGGTTTGCCTAACGTTCATGACACTGTACAAATTAAACATGAGAGATGTAATACATTAAATTCAACAAACAATTACACTGAAATTGATAAGTAAATTTGATTTTAAATTGTGATTTGTTGTTGAATTAACCAACAAAATGTAACATGAATAGCACACTTAGATCAGTGCCTCATCCTTGGAATAGAGTCAATTAGAATACATGTACAACCTAATAAAAATTTCATACATGACACCAATCAAACTTTGAAGATACTGCATTATAGTATTTCAACATTATATCTCAACCACCACTTCTTATTAGAATCCTAGCACCTAATTTGACATTAACCTGAAGCTCTTCTCAAGTATTTACATTAATTCTTTGAATTAAGAAGCAAGAATAAAACCACACATCCACCAGAAATTGATAGAGACAAATAAAATGACCCTTGATTATATTATTCATAGCATATGAAATAGGTACATAGGAAAGAAAATGACTGTCAACTTACATTATTCCTTACTATATATTGCCAGTATTATTATCATAAATACATATGTATTGACAGACTCAAACCTAAGACAAAACCATGAAATTCTTTGTATTACAATGTTCTTCATGATTAATTACAAAACAACCCATCCCCATAATGAACAAGAAAATAACACATAAAGGAAAAGTAGAAACCCTAGATGGAGATCAAAAGAAGACATCTAGCAAACCCGGCCTCATTGATCAATAACCATCTACACTTTTGAAGAATCTTCATCTGCAATTTCTTTTCCCACTTCTTCACTCACTCAAGCCCTGCAACAGAAGATTATTCCCTATTGTGAAGAGCCATCATTCATTATGTCCTACAATTGAATTTCTTTTTTTTACTGTGAAATTCCCCTTCATACATCTTCGTTTTGTTGTAGAAAACTCCTCTCACCTATGCACTTTTCACTTTTACTGCCCAACCACAAAAAGCCTTTTACCTTTTCTGTAGTTGAAAAATAATCTATTTGTGAAGGCTTTGCATTCTTATTATCCACTATAAAAACCACATTACTTGTGCCTCTTCTTTAATTTACCCTCAACTCAATTCTTTTTGCTCCATATATGGTGAATATTTTAATCTATTCATTCACCTGTGTATTTCATTGAAATGTTTTATTTCATCTCCCAACAACTAGAGTTTTTTTTTATGGTGAAGGCTTTTATTTTTTATATTACGTAATAAAATATTTACCTTTGCATTACATTTACTTTATCTGCAGCACTTAAAAGGTTTTTTTTTCTACTATGTGAAGGCCCTCAATTATTTTATTGGGCATTTCACCTTCACACTTTAGTTATTTCTTCACAAACCCTTTTCACCGTTAAAAATTCATCAAATGATAAATTTGAAACACATGTCATGGGCCCACCATTCTTTACAAAAACTTTGCAAGACACCCTCACACAAGCATCACATATCACGAATGCAAGGAGAAAAAGAAATATAAAAGAGTGATATGTGAAGAGGAATGGTTGACACCATTCGTCACTGATATGCAAAGGAAAAGAGCTATCAAAACCATGATGAGCAATAAGTAACATACAACATCTCTCCATCACCAATACAAGATGAGAAATAACAAAATAAATTACAAAGGGAAAAATTCAAAAAATGCCTCAATTTCGATGCCTCCTCCATTTGAAATCCTCATTCTTCACCAACTTTTCATTTTTCTCCATCATTTCACTGTTTTTTCATGGACAACGCAGCATTGACCAATGTTTATAGTGGTCAATATGCAACCCTATCTTCATTCTCACCAAAACCTTGGACATGCAGGCACACCACAACCAATGGTCAGCCGAATACACAAAGAAACCTCATCTACAACATATTTTGCATTTGAAGTGTTGAATTTGGAGGCATATGCACTATAACTTCATCATCAAAGCATAGAATGAAATTTTAGAGTGCTAAATATTCTCTAATAATGCTCTCTTACATTCTACCATCATTTTGCTTCATAGTGCATGATCGGGCTAATCACATTAAAATTAGGGTTTTAGTGCCAGAAGAGAAATTCCTCAAGTAGCTTCGATACACCTTCTCAACCTAGCCAAATTAGAATAAAGATGCTTCCTACAACAACATTTTATACTTGTATTAGAATTTTCTTTTGCAATATCGAATTGACCGTATTCGGCCAAGATGATGGATGCCCATTCGCAGCAAAAACAATTCCATACCTTTGCACCAATCATGTTTCTCTACCAATGTTGATTTGTAATCTTTCTAATGCTTCGATCACAATGTGTTTGAGATTTCCATTGAAACAAAGGTGTTTCCTACATCGTCTTGCTTCATGTACCTATGATGAAATTTTCATTGCAATATTGTTGCACCTCTCTGCTGCACTTAATAGTGTTCTCTTACAAGCTTCACAATGATTAGAAACCCTGCACTTGTTGATACTCTTGTAAAGGAATGTACCATTTTCCTTGATCTTGATTCTACTTCCATTTTTTTATATATCAATGCTTGTTTTTCTTAACATTTGCTTTGGGCTCAGCAAAATTTGAACAAATTTTTGCATCTTAACAAGTCCATTAGAGCAACTTCTTTTGATGCATTAATCTGTTGTTGAAGCTCTTGATCTATTTTTCTTCCAAAAGGCCAATTTCCCCTTGCAAATTGCTTCAAATCAAGCTACTCCAGGTGAGTGAACTTTGTCAAAGAGAGCCTCCCTACATGTTGATGATAGGTACTACCATTTTTCAACCCCAGTAGTATATGTTATACTTCCATTGGTTGCAAAGTAGATAGCCCTTGTGCCCTTCCAAAAATATCAATAGATCTATGTGAAGCTTGACAGGCTTCATTATGATGCTAGGGTTTGCAATATGCTTGTCATGGTTTAGCAACCATAACATCACCTTCAAAGTATATATCCATTTTCACAATATCCAATCTCTTGAGCCAACTAGATAGAAGCTTCCTCAAATTGTGTGACACAGGTTAAGTCCCCTTATGGACCTGACTAAATTTCCTTTTGTTTTGAAAGAATTTTTTATCTTGAATTGATCTAAGGCTACCTCTGAATTCTCCTGAGGTGAAAAAATGAATCGGGTAGACATCAAAATCCACTTTCAAGCACCTTGGACAGTAGTCAAAATAGGTCAAGTGGCCTCTAGAATCGCCTTGGAAAACTAGTCAAACAACCTCCCGAAGTAATGAAAATTCATAGTCATGCAAACATTTGACACAAGAACTCAATGCAGCAAAAAAATGGGTAAAAAGGATCTCAAGGTGTAAGATATTCAATGCCAAAGTAGCTCACTCAAACTTTTCTACAACTACACCTATCAAAACCCAACTTTGAGCACACCAAGTCACCTCCTTAAAAAAATATCAAATCACCTCTTGGGAGGCTATCACTGGAAATACTAGATCATTTAGGTCCATTGAGTATGTGTGGAAGAGGGATTTCCTTCAATCCAAATTTTTCATAGGATATCAAGAGTCAAATTTGACCTCCTTGAAACATTCAGATGTCAAAATATGACAAACTACCTTTGCTTTTCACTTGGTAAACATATCAAACTTGATCTTGTGACTCTAAAACTAGAACAGGGAGCATATGAATATGATGGGAATGCAGAGCACCAATCCATTTTCCATGGCGCTCATCTAGCTATGAAATATTAGTCGAAACAAGAGGCCACTTCTTAGGTGCGAGAGTATGCAAACAACAAAACAGTCCCAAAACCCTTCGAATTGTCGCTTCAAAACCTTGTCAAAAACTCATCACAAGAAGCTGAAATCAATCATACATGTTCACATATGAAAAATGAATAAACTCACCAATGGATTTGGCATGAAATCAAATGGGCTCTGAATTATGACCCTCCAAAGTAGGTCACTAGGGCAAATTTTTTAGGTGCATTTCTAATATTACAAAGAAAATTTTTCATCATGGGCACTTAAAATTTTGCAAAATTTTATAGTCCCAATAGTAGGCTCACTTGGCTTCTAAGTTCCTTTGAAAAAATTTGAATAAAAGAGTGTGTAGTGTGATAGAGGTGTGTTCAATGTTTTGCTCTATATTTCTTCATGTTTGAAGATATGCTTGTGCAGCTTGGATATGATGATCAAAGGTGTTACAAAGTTCTATATGTAGAGTTTCAAGTTCTAGATTGTACAATAGTGAAATTTTTGTTTGACAGATTGTCTATCTGAGTAGAAGGTTGTCTGGGAGAAATGAGATTACTCTGCATTTCTCTGTAGTAAGGTTTCTTTTCTTGCAAATTTGGGAATGTGCTTATATTTTCTATAACTTCCTTCCCTTGAGGGTTCAAGTTCTAAGGTGTTTTGAAAATATGGTTAATAATTTGTATTTTGTGGCAGTATGTGTAGTTGCACAGAATGATGGTGTTCTCAGTTTTAGGTGGTTGTGGTAGAGTTGTGGAATATTCTAATGATGCTAGAATATCTCAAGATGTTGTGTGGATGTTGTGAAGTGTTGTTGTGTGGTCCATGTGACTTGGAGAATTGTGTATGTGGTCACTTGTAGTGTTAGTTTGGGTTTGGCTGACTTGGCATGCTAGCATTATTTGTGGAGGTACCTCATGGATTGTGGATGTGTTGAGTAGTGTGGTGATGTATATTTAGGTCCTAGTTAACCCTTGGTATGGTTTTCCTTCATTTTTTTCCACCTTGGAGGTATTTTCTATCAACCTATTTTTGTGTTTCAAGGTTTGGGTGCATATGTTTCATTAAGGCCAACCTGATTAGGATTGTTTAGGTCAAGGATGGTATAAAAGCAAGGTTAATTATTGGAGATGTGTGTGTATTTATAGAAGATATGAGAAAAATGTGAACTTGATTAAGTGTGGTGATCTAAGTGTGAGCTTAATTCCTATCACTTTGATGCAGTGAGTAGAAGGTGTCTACATTTTCAGTGTGCTTGAAGTTGTTGGGGGTAGTGAGATGAAGGTTGTGGATGGCATAGAGGTTCAGTGGTAGATTTATCCTATTTCCTTGAGATAGTGAATCTCTTTGTAATAGTATTTTATCTTCTTTCTTCTTGGTAGTGAGCCTTTCTTCTTTTTTGGGCAGTGAGTCCTTGGCAATGAGCCTACCTATATTCAGTATTTCTATTCATATGTGTGTGTGTGTGTGTGTGTGTGTGTGTGTGTGTGTGTGTGTGTGTGTGTGAGCTAATCCTCACCATGGTTTTTCCCTTCTTGTATTTTCCATGTAAATTTGGTGTTCTTATGTGTTTCGATGTGTTTGCATTAAACTATTTCATATGTTTACATTTTTTTAATGCATGATAAGGGTTTAAGGGCTAACAAGGGTTTGAATGATATTAAGGGATTGAATGTTTTTAAGTATACAACTAATTCATGCCCCCCATATTTTATATCTTGTGCATCTACCAATTGGTATCAAAGATTTGGTTCCTTGGAGAAAGCTTAACTACTTGAGGTAGATCTGAATGGCTCATACGAAGGGTGTCAAAGCTCATATGTTCAACAAAACAAATTATGCTTATTGGAAAGCTCAGATGGAGTTCTTTTTGGGCTCTCTTGTATTTGGTGTTTGGAAGACAATTGAAAAAGGATATGCTATTCTTGATGCTAGTCTGACAAGTGATGATGAAATCAAGGAATATGAGAGCAATGGTAAAGCAAGGACTGTTATTCTAAGTGGTCTCTCTAATTCTAAACTTAGAAAGGTGATAAGTCTAAAATATACTAAAGATGTATGAACAAAGTTGGAGAGCATTTATGAAGTAGATGATAAGGTCAAACAAGCAGAGATGAAAAACTACAAAGCCAAATTTGAAACCCTAAGGATGTTTAAAGATGACGATATTACAACCTACATGCTTAAAGTTGATGAAGTTTTCAATTCCATTAATGGTCTTGGTGGAAAGCAGGAGGAAAGCGAAGTTGTGAAAAAGGTATTAAAAAATGTTCATATATATTATACCTCTAAAGTTTATGCTATTGAGGAATCTTGAGTATGTCCCTACAAAGGACCAGGTTGCTAATATATTTACTAAGGCTCTTCCTAAGGATACTTTTGAGTGTCTCTAGGAGAAGTTAGGGGCTATTACCCCTCCTTTGAACTAGACGCATAAGTATATGCATCATTCTAGTAGATTTCAAGATTCGTTATTTTTTCTAAATTGATGTTGGAGGCTACCTCTTAGGGGGAATAGTTAGTGGCATTATTGGTTGTTACAATCAAGGGGAGTAAGTATTGGTGCATATTGGTGTTTTCATTTGTCAGTTGTGTCAAAGGATATGTGTAATGGTTGTTGGTTGATATAGTTTGTCATGTTCCCCTAAGGGAGAGTATGTAGAGCAACAAAAAGAAAAAGGTGTTGAACAGTGGTGAGCAAGTGCAAGTATGATTGATGTCAAAGGGGAAAAGTGATACAAATTTGTTACCCTTGTCCATTGATGTTAAAAGGATAGAGAGAGAAAGAGAGAGATTTAGTAATGTGAAAATGAGTTAGTTTAGAAAAGGAGAGTAGTAAGTTGAAGGGGAAACAAAGTAAAAGGAAGAAATAAAAGGAATTAGTATGTAGTATGTTGGTAATCAGAGTTATTGTGTGTTGTCGGTGGTTTTCCACATCATGTGTTACCATCAATGATGAAGGGGGAGATAGTTGCAAGTATGTGTAGTTGGTTTTGTCATTGATGTTAGCAAGCTTATGTTTGTATTGTCATTGATGTCAACTAGTGATGATTGAGAAGTTGTGATGATGCTTTTATTTTTTTCATTATGTTTTCATTAGTAAGTGTCATTGGTGTCAACCTCTAGTTTTGCTTTGATAAGGTTTTGTTTATGGGTGTTATGTGGTTTATTTTTTGTGTTTTAGTTGGTTTGGTAATGAGAATTTGTTTCTAGTGCTTGGTTTCCAAGTGCTTTTGAGAAAATTGAACAAGAGAGGAAATAGTGTGATATAGAGGTGTTCTGACATATAGAGTGGTGTACTAGTTTTCTTTGAATTTATTTTTTGTTGAAGATATGTTTGTGTGGTTTAGATATGTTGATTAGAGGTGTTCATAGGTTTTATATCTTGAGTTTCTTGTTTCGGATTGTTGTGCAAAAAAAGATGTGTTCACTAGTGTGTGAACTATGTTTCAGTGTTGTTTGGGAGAAATGGTTTTGCTTTGCATTTCTTCATAGTTTTGTTTCTATTATTGTAGTTCTGGAAGTCTATTGATAAGGTTCATATCTACCTCTAGTCAAATCTTTTAATGGTTTTGTGCTCCAAAAGTTGATTTCTTGAGTTAGAGTGTGTGAAAGGTTATTTGGATGTACAAGATGAGTTCATTCTTTAGGTAAAAGTTGTTGGGAAGTAATTTTTTGGATTTCAAGGTGTTTTTGGAATATTCCAAATTGTATTCAAGTGTTGTGTGAGGTACACAATTCATATTTGATCAAAGGAATCATGTACTTAAAAGTTTGATGGTGTTTACATAGGTTTGGCCAACCTTGGGTGTTTACATTAATTATGGATTTGTTTCAGTGATTGTGGAAGTGTGGTGTGGTGTGTATGAGTGGATTTAGGTCCAAGTTAAGGTTTGATGTGGTCTTCCTTCATTCCTTTCCATCACATGAATGTTTTGGTGCTGACCTAATTTGAATTTGCTCAATTGAGGTGTATAGTTGACCTTAGAGAATGTTTTCAAGGTTGAAGAAGGTATAAATAAGTATTGTGTTGATGAAAGATGTGTGAGTAGATTGTCTAATAAAATTTTTAGAGGTGTGGAGTGAAAATTTGTGAAGTGTAGTGCAAAATTAAATGAGTTAGACTACTTGAAGTGGTGATCAAAAGGTGTGTATAATATTCATAAGGGATGCAAATGTGTTGGTGAGGCTATGGTGGACTTTTCTATTGCATTGAGATGGATTTCTCACTGTAACATTCTTCATTTCTTATTTTCTATAATCTGGTAGTAAGCCATTGGCAATGAGTCATTCTTTCATCTAAGTAGTGAGCCTTTTGACAGTGAGCCTATTGTATTCGATGTTACAATTACTTTATATTGTGATCTAATCCTCACCCTTTTTTTTCCCTTTTCAGATTTTCCATGTAAATATGGTGTTCTATTGTGCATGGTGTTGATTTGTTCTAGCTTATGTTACTTTATTTCATGCTAAATCATTCTAACAGATTAAAGGTTATTAATTTTATATGGATCTAAATGTTAATGAGGGTGTTCATGTTTTAATGTATAGTTGATTCACCCCACCCCTCTCAGTTACCTTGTGCATGCAACACAATGTGTTTTCATGCTCTACCTTAGGTAAATAATTTCTAAACACCAAAATATTCTAGGAATCATATGACCTTGAGGGAAAACAATACTTGAAAAGACTTAACAAATGTTCCATCCTCCAATGAATCTCCTAAAGAAATGTTGATCTTTCCAAACAAATTAAACTCTCCTACTTCTAATTTCGGTGTGATGCCCTCTACTAACATTTCTAATATTGTGACTCAAGTTTTGGTCCCCACCACTTTAAAGTAAAACAATCACAAACCTTGATCCAACACAAGAGGAATCAAAGTGTCTCTTATATTAATATATGGAAGAAGATGATATTGGAATATTGGATCCTCAAAAAATTAATCAAGTTAAAGATTAACCTAAAAATAAGAAAAAAGAGGAGATGAAAGTTATCCAACATGTTACATCATGCAAAGGATGTTACTATTGAGGTGAAACCCACCATTAACAAATTTATGATGACTAAGAGGGGAGAAAACTTACTTAAGGCCCAATAAATATTATAACATGGAATGGTAGGGGCCCAAATCCCCCTAACAAAAGGCACCTAATAAAGTGCCACTTACAATAAATGGGTATAGACATTATCCTTCATCAAGAGATAAAAATTTTAGAGGATGGTAAGACATTCACAAATCAAAGTTTTGGATGGGATAAAAAAAATACCAATGGATCACCTAGTGGAGTCCATACTTTACATAGACCCCAATAAATCAAATTTCAAGATTTCAAAGAAAACAAATTATAGTTGGCCTCCGAGATTCTTTGCAATTGATCAAATATCTTTCTTGTCAATGTGTATAGACCAATAAAAAAAAAATTTTAAAATGACATGATTTTAAATCATAAACTTTGTTTATGATTATATTAATAGTGAAATAGTCATAATTTGAGTGGATTTCAATACTATTATTTAGCCTATAGAAATGAAAGGTGGGCCCAACCATGAAAGCCAAAAATAAAAAATATTTTCAAAATTTTGTAAATGACAATTATCTAATTGTCTCCGCCCCTAAAAATGAAGAGTTTTCTTAGAAAATTTGAAGGAAGGGTTTCACCAACATTGTTGAACACTTAGACATTCCATGAAATCTATCTAAGGGTTATCTTCCAAGCAAGTATTTGGGAGTTCCACTTTTAAAGGAATGATCAAGACATGTTTGTGGGATGAAACTATGAATAAATGTAAAATGAAATATATGTCATGGAAAGGAAAATGGTTGACTATGTTTTGGAAAATACGTATGATTAAGGTGACTCTCTACAATTTTTATTTACCAATCATCTAGTACTTAAGGAACCAAGAAAGTTGTCTTCCAAATGGAAATAAGACTTAAAAAATTTCTATGGAGAAGTTTCAACGAAGAAAAATGAACCTCACTCATAGGATGGAAAATATTTTGCATTGAAAAGGAATTTGGGGGTATAGAGGATAAGAGATATTGAGAAGAAAAATAAAAATCTTAATATAAAACTCATTTGGAAAATGTATGTAAATCATTCTACATGGTGGTGTCAAATATTATAGAAGAAATATTTAGATAATGTTGATAGTGAACAAATACTAACCAACCCTAATCCACCTCATTAGGTCACACATATGGAAATATATTTTAAACTATCAAAGCTTTATTACGAAGCATCTTTCATGGGTCATTAATAATGGACAGAGAAAAAAAATTGGATTGATTTATGGAATTGTATTTCCTAGTTGATTTTTATCCCTATGCTAGTTGTGAATCAAAATATTATATTAAATTGGACCCATAGAACATTTTTAAAGGACTTCCTTGAGAAATCACACAATGACAAGAATTGGATTGGGCCAAAATTGATGCATTTCAATTATAGATGGACTCAAATAAAACCCTAATTGAAGAGCTAGATAAATGGAAGATCTTTCCAAATTAAAAGGAAGAAAACATTATATGGATTGTCTCTAAATTTGAGGCATACATTATTGAAATAGGATATAAATGTCAAATTATGTTAGAGGTGAGCTCAAAATGGCTTGTAAAGCTATGTTGGAATAAATAGTCCTTGCCAAAGGTAGGTTCATTTGCTTGGACAATATTACAAAAAGAATTTTTTACCAATGATTGTTCAAACATAATTGGTATTATCAGTCTTTCTCGCTATGTGAATATGTAGAGGAGATAGTCAACTAGGTAATTATCAACTACCCCTTTGCAAAAAATGATGGGACTCATTATGTAATAACCTCAATTGGAATGATGCCTCAAGTCATATGATATTTTTGAGCTCTTCATGAGTTAGCCAAGAATTCACTCCTTTGTTTAGGAAGGTATATGGATTTCCTATCCATCTATGTTTATATGAGATATTTGGAAGGAAACAAATAATAGAATCTTCAATGAGAAATAAAATAATGTGGAAAAGGTCATCAATAAAATTGAGAAATGTGTTTGCAAAGTTGTAATGGCTAAACTTCCCTCTTCTACCTTGAGAGCTTTCACTAGCTAGGATGAGGCAATCATGATAATGTGTGGATCCCTTTGAATTCCTTATAATTATGGAACATATGCTCCAAATATAGCATGTAGAGATAAGACTGCATGGCTTCCTCTATATTGTGGGAGATTGAAGATGAATCTCAATGGTGCTGCCAAAGGCAACCCCAATAGTTTTGGAGTCAATATTACAATAAGGAATGCAAAAAGTGAATTGGTATGGGTGGTCTCTAAGAAACTCCCAATAGGCACCAATAAAGAAGAAAAAATTATCGCTTTATTGATTAGAATTCAATTATGCAAGTGAGAGAATGGGTAAGAGTACAAAGTTGTGTCACACTTTTATATGGGAATGACCAACATTTACCCAACTTTTTAAGTTGAATAATTAAATAGTGACTTATTTTTTTAAAAATTTTAAATGATGTAAATTAATAAAATACATATTTTTACGTGTATTTTACATTTGTATTTGTCTATAAAATTTTAAAATTTATTTAATTATATTAGAAAACTAAAACTATAATTTAGTTGATAAAATATTAAAAATGAAGTTAAATGAGACATCATTTTTTACATGCTAAATTTTTGTTTTCTTCAAATTCTTTTGTGTATTTATAACTTAAAACTATAGTACATTATGTTTTTTCAATTTTGATAAATATATATTTTTTTAAATATTAAAATGTGTATATTAAAAATAAACTGTTTCTATTAAATTCCACCTTTTGTCTTAATTATTTATTCAAAATAGAAAATATATATACCATCTTCACATAAATTTTTTCATCTAGTACATTATACTTTTAAAAAATAAAAATAAAAATTTTTACTATTTTTCAACCTTATATTTAGCCGATAGGCTATTTTACGTGGGGGAACCCCACCGGTATTTCCCCTAGTCTGACGCCAGCGGGAACCCCATGAATTGTGGTTTGCTTTTTCCAATTTCGTCGTATGTCACCATGACTGCCACACAATGTTAAGGAATAGTGACAAAACTTACTTATTTCGAGTCTTGCAAAAGCTATGTATTTCACGAGGTCGCCGAAGTTTCGAGGGGAACAATTCAACAGAACGGTTAATAACCAGACTAGCTATGAAAGGATTTATCATTTTTATGGTCCTCTTGCTATGCGCAGACATCTAGGGCGCTGGGAAAGGCAGATTTCTTATGAGGAAATCGGCAACGGGAACTAGTAAAACTAATGTGTACAATCAATTAGAAACACATGATGAAGCGCAAGAGGAAATAGGTTGGAAGTTGGTTCATGGAGATGTTTTTAGGGCTCCTTCCCATGCAAGGTTATTGTGTGTTTATGTGGGAACTAGAGTACAATTTTTTGGGATGACCCTTGTCACAATGATTTTCACAATGCTTGGTTTCCTTTCCCCATCAAATCGTGGAGGTCTCATGACGGCTATGCTTCTTTTGTGGGTGTTCATGGGTTTGTTTGTTGGGTACTACTCTTCTTGTCTTTATAAGATGTTCAAAGGCACAAAATGGAGAAAGAATATGCTCAAGATAGCGTTTTTGTTTCCAGGCATTGTATTTTGCATTTTCTTTGTACTAAACACATTGATATGGGGTGAAAAATCATCTGGTGCAGTTCCTTTTGGTACCATGTTTTCTTTGGTTGCTCTCTGGTTTGGAATTTTTGATCCCTTGGTCTTTGTGGGTAGTTACTTTGGGTACAAGAAACCTGCAATTGAGGATCCAGTGAAAACCAATAAAATTCCCCATCAAATTCTAGAACAAGCTTGGTACATGTGGCCATTTTTCTCTATACTCGTTGGAGGAATTTTCCCTTTTGGTGCTATTTTTATTGAACTATTCTTCATCTTAACTTCTATATGGTTGCACCAGTTCTACTACATCTTCGGGTTTATGTTCCTTGTCTTTGTGATTCTTGTTGGCACATGTGTGGAGATAACCATTGTCCTATGCTACTTCCAGATGTATAGTGAAGATTATCACTGGTGGTGGAGATCTTATTTGACTACAGGCTCTTTAGCTTTTTATTTGTTTCTATATGCCACATTCTATTTCTTCACCAAGCTGAAGATCACAAGGCTCGTTTCTAGGATTTTGTATTTTGGTTACATGACGATCATTTCATATGTATTCTTTGTATTGACAGGTACAATAGGTTTCTATGCCTACTTCTAGTTTGTGTGGATGATATACTAGTCAGTGAAGATTGACTGAAGCTTCTCATTTGGTGGTCGTTTTTCAAAAGGGCCTGAGAAGTTTTGATTTAAGGAATTACTATTTTCTCATTTATTTAGTTAAGAGTTGTGCCATGACATCATAGGCTGTGCTGGCAGCAAAGGCAATGACAATCTTGTATGATGGTGTATTTACTATTTAGCTCTAACCTTCTTGATACAATCCTGCATATAAGAAGCTTGAGGAGCTTGATTTTCAATGTAATACAATGTTTTGCATTGCTCTGAATGTTTGTTAAAACAGGGGAGCAGGAGAAAAAACACACATAAACAGAGACACAAAAAATATAACACAAAAATCTGCACCATGTGCTACAACACTGCAACTCTATTTATCAATTTCATCAAACATTACATTTGATTCGAATACTTCAGCATTCAACATGTCTACCTCATGATTTTCTAATCATTCAACACTAACATAACCTATTACATGTGCTTCGTTTATGGAGGTCTTAAGAACAATCTAGAACCTCCTAAGGAGATGGAACAACAATATAAAATTATATTTTATGTTGCCCACAATCCGTGTGAAGCAAGCTAATGGTACAGTCGACAAACTGGGGGAGTTGATAAAAAAAATACATTCAAATCTTGCTGAGATTTGCTTTCAATGATATCTTAAATGTTGCACATATAATATTAAATGTTTCAAATATAATATGCATATGGAGTATTTGAAACATGACAGGTTAGGCAGAGGGTAGTTGAGATTACTTCCGACAATGTTGGCACCTTTAATATTTATTAGTTGTGAAAAGTCTATCCAACTGTTGAATATAGGGAAGAGGGCCCAGTAGTCATGCACCCTAACTTTGCACTTCTAATTATCCTATGTGGAAATTTCAAATCACTCCCAATTTTTTACAGCAGCTTACTTGGCAAGTTCTTTGCTTATAACTAAGGTTTCAGGGCCACATCATCAAATATGATGCCACATCAGCATGCATTTTTGTCAAGGTGTCCAAAAACACCCCAAAAAATAGTGAGACCAATTCTCGTGCATTACATCATGAGTAGTTGAGCGCTGATGTGGTATCACATGATTGGTTGTTTTTTAGATCAAAAGCATACATTTTGTTTAATTATGGGTAGTCAATTCACAACTACTAGACATTATATAAATGACTATTGGGTATTATATGTATGATTGGGTGCATGACTATTGGACCCCGCATGACTATTGGGGCCCTCTCCCCTAGTCTGTCGGATATTTTTTTTCTAAATAGATTATATACTTGCTAGAACTAGTAAAAGTAATGTGTACCCATTAAGCTTGTGTAATGCCCATGGTTAAAGATTTTAAAACTTGTTGTAAAGTATATATATTTTCTATGACTTGGCATGTTGCATTGGTATTAAATAAATTCATCCATATCATCTATGGAATATTATGCTGCGAGCCACCATTAATCGACATTGATCAATATTAGGCTATAAAATAAAATTATTAAATTATAATATTATTATTTTTTACTTTTTCCAACTGCCGGGTAATAATAAGGTTAGAGAGTTTAGCGATGTAAAAGAAGTATTAATATTGATAAGGGTAAAATTATTAATTTGTATTTATTAATATGAATAATTTTTATTTAAATTTGAATTAGTAATTATCGGTGTAATTGGATTGGACAAATAAAATAAATAATAAACATAATATCCCTATTAGTAACTACCAATAATGTATAATGTTAAATATAATTTTGATATTACTATTTATATCACTATGATAACAATGGAAATAATATTATATTAAAAATTTTTTGTATAAAATAATGCTCCTATTATTAACATTTAATATTTAATTTAATATTATATTATCAATATTAAGAAGTAATCATGGATATTCGTATATAAAATAATAATCATGTCAAAAAAATATTAATGTAGATCATGAATGTTAATGTTATTTTAATAATAGAGGTTAACATAATAATAATAATAATGTTAAATGAAATATTATTAGTTATTTAAATAATGCTATATTTTTAAAGTATAAACATTGATGGAATATCTCTAATTATAATTTGGCCCAATGATAAATTAGTAATAGTGTTAGTAAGAGAGAAAGAGAGGAGGGAAAAGAAATAGAGAGGGAAGGATAGAGAAAGAGAGAGAGAGGAGGGTAAAGGGACGGAGGGAGGTAGAGAGGGATAAGTGAGATAGAGATAGGGAGGGAGAGAGAGGTGGGATAGAAAGAAGTAGAGAAGGAAGACCCAGAGAGAGTGATAGAGAGAGAGGGGGAAGGAGGGAGAGGTTGAGGTATAGGGGAGATACAGAGAATTAGAGGGGAAAGGAGAGAGAGGTAGAGAGGAATAAGTGAGAGAGGGAAAGAAGTAGAGAGGGAAGGAGAGAGTGAGGGAGAAATAGGTGGGATGGAGGGAGGGATAGGTAGAGAGGGATATGTGATATAGAGAGAAATAGAGAGGGAAGAAGATAGCAAGATATAGAGAGAAGAGGCGAGGGAGGGAGGGAGAGGTAGAGAGGGATAGGTGAGATAGATCACTATTTTTTTCACACCATCCATTGCTATAAATAATGTGGGCTCAGCCCATCAGTGTAAGTATTGCACCTCATTGAGGTGCAAGTACTAGTGGTAGTTACAGGAGGTTATTGGGCTGGTCTAAAGGCATTTCCATCAACCATATTGAGTAATTATTAACAGCCACATAGTGGCATCTCAATTGTTTTTAAAATTCCTTTTTATTAATATGTTATAACCGTGGTATATTATGGATCCATTCGAGCCTCTTAAAGAGGCACTTTCATTCTATTTTTGGCATATGTATAAATTAGTAGGTGAGGGTGCAAAAATTTGTGGCTGTTGTTATTTCAACCACAGTGAGAAGAGACTAATAAAAGGTGACTACATACTATATTAAGCGTGGATTTAATGCTGAATGGAGGCATTTCCTTTTATATGTCTGCATACTCATTATTGAGTAAAATATGGTGCCAAAATTAAAATCTTTTCAGATATTCATAAAATGTCACGATGGCGGAAAAAAAGGTTGTACCCTTAGTAGGTAAGGAAAATTTTACATTATTTCAGCGGTTTGTTATCAAAATCAATCGGGAAGCATATGAATATTATTATTCATTTTTTTGGGATGAGCTTTGGGAGAAGGTAACTACAGTCGCAAAGGTGGCAGTATATGGAGGCAGTTGGGGAGTGAACCAGTTGGTTTTGGAGTGCCCCAAACTGAATAATAATTTGGTCAATCTTATCTACAAATCTTAGCAACTACAATGCCATATTTGGGAAGAGCCACCATCTTTATGGAGGTAGCTATTAGATAACTCAAAGGAGGATAACTGTGCACATTCAAAGTTTTATTACAGTCACAAGATAGAATAATAGGCATGCTTTTCTCTATTTTAAACTTGTCATTTCCTTCCATTCAAAGGAGCGAGAAATAATGTTTACTAAACAGAAATTGTTATGTAAATATCATGAAGCTAGTATCTCACAGTTAATGTCATCGTAGAGGCTGTTCATGTGTATGCTATAAAAAAATAGCATATCTTGATTATCTCAAATACGTGCAGTCTAAAATAGGAGACTTTATATTAGAAATTTTAATATCATTTTTGAAAACAATAGTGAAGGGATACGTTTATGTAATATTTTATATAATTTATTATATATGAATTCATAAAGGAAAACATAATTCAAATGTTAAAGAAATGGCAAGACTAATTAAGTATTTCCTTAAAGGAGTTAAACAAGATTAAATAGTGTATTATGTTGTTATTGGTTGAAAATTTAGGGTTGAGAATGATATATTGTGTACCCCATTATTTTTTATGATATTTTGTGAACCCAAATCTTATAACTTGATATTGGGAGTTGAAACTTGAGTAAGAGGAAGTAATCCTCTATTTGTTTTAAATATTATTATTTCAATGCTTGATGATGTAATATCGGTACCTTCTATATGACCATGTGTATGTCTTGATGATGGCATAATATCATCAATATTTTTCAAAGAAGCCTAAGAATAGGGGAGAATGTAAACCTTATGGTTCATGTTAGGACTTGAATTAGAGGTAGTAGCCTAGACCTTAGATGTTATACAAACATAACAAGGAAAATTTAATCTCCAAGATATTTTATCA
>VDFB02322083.1:4714943-4761470 GCA_007258455.2 Sequoia sempervirens
AGCCACATGCCTTAGCCATAGAGAGACTCATTTTGTACATTATTTTTGTAGTCATGATATATATACATATTTGTAGATATTTTTTGTATAGACATTTGATACACATATTCAATAGCCACTCATTTTTTGATGACAGTGGCCCAATACATGTACATGACATTTGATATTGATTATGATATTATGGCATTGTGTACTTTGATATGACCCTTAGAGGATGAACACTACACATATGACACTTTAGACACTACACATAGTATTAGAAAAGATGCATTGCATTAACATGATCTCTTAGAGGCACTACATCCATAGATGATAATCTATATGCACCTAAACCATACACGGAGATGATAATGTACAAGCCCAACCAATTAGGAATAAATTTTCCCCTTTGATGAGGAGGCGCATTTACATTTCTTTGATTCTCATAGAGAACTAGGTCACCTACCTTGAAATTTCTAGGAAGTACACTTTGATTGTATTGTCTGAATAGCAATCATTGATAAGTGTTGACGACGATTTTACTCACAACAAACAGGGCGAGTAAATTCTTCACATCCAAACTGCAAAGAGCCTATCCTTCTTGAAAGATATAGAACAAAGACAATCTAAAAGGGGATTATACTTTAATAGGAAAAGATTGGCTTTAGTTCAATCCCAAGTCTCTGATAACCAGGGCATGATTGCACTAGGGTCGCTCTCGGGCATGATGTCATATTGTTGTTAATATCAAAGGGACTATGGTTGTTTATAATTATATATATTAGGCATTGAATTTTGAATTGGATCATAAAGACAAATATCATGAAATTGAAAGATGTGCAATAATATTTCATGAATAGTAACAAATTCTTGCTATCACTTAAGTAGATTTAGCATTAAGAATTCAAAATTTTCATAGAAAAAACAAAATATTTTCAATAAAATTCCATCCATTCATTTAATTTTGGAACATTTTCAAGAATTTAAACATCTCTAAAATAAAGCATAAAAATACTGAAAAATTAAATTTTTCTCCCGGTTATTCTCCATGCATGCCCCAAAGAATCAACTAAAATAGAGAAAATTGATTTATACTTCACCAGATTGCTTCACATCTACATATAAAATGGTGCGAGCTTTTAAAGAGAGGGGGTTTTATTTTGGACATCAAATAGGTTTTGTATGCACCCTTAAACAGTGCAACATACAGTCTTGTTCGGTTGAACTAACAAAACCAGCTACAAAAGATTCATGAGATAGGTAGCTATCTAATTGGCTCTGATATTAATCAATGTCTATGTGCATACAAAGTTTTATGCCATAATGATTCAAAAAATAGGAAAAAAGAACAAAAACTTAAAAAAAAATTATGCTCTTCCGACATCCACAAATTTTGAACTTAAAATAAAAAAAGGGGTATCCTCTGGCCTTTTATAGAACACAAGGCTCAGATAGGATAAGACAAATACATGAGATGAAATCCAAGGGACCAATCACATCCAAGCACATGGAATGTAGTGACTAATAGGAGAATTGCAATCAAAGTTAATGGAGGTCAACTTCAATCGCATGTTGAAGCTCTTCAGGTGTTAATCTTTAATTATCAAGGTAATAACTTGAATCAAGATAGTGTGTAGGGACTTTCTATACATTTAGAATGATTAAGTGGAATTTTCACCCCCACACTTCGCTTGGCTCCAGAATTTTCCATACCCGAACTTTGCATTGCAATCTATATCTCCTACAATCACAAATTCCACATATTAAATCCCTTTTTAAAGAAAAAAACATTTATAACATCTCATGTAAATAAAACTATTATTCAAATGTTAGTACAAAAATATCATAAATAACACGCTTTCTAGCATATTACAAATCCCTGCATATATACCAAATTACCGAAATATCAAAATCATTAGATAACCTCAAAACTTTAAAATTTTATTTCACATTGCAACCCAGTACCCAGTATTCAACTTTACCCATGAACTTTCCCAGACTTTGGTTTTACTGGACTTCCATCTTACTGGACTCCATCTATTGAAGTACAAAAATCAGACCAAAGCCTTCCATTCAAACTCGCATTACCTTTTTCCTTTTCAAACGTTTCTGGTTCCTAGTACTCAGTACCTGAAACACTTACATTACAAAGTACTCTTTGATTAAAGATTTCTCTTTGTTTTTCACTTCCAGTGATCTTTCAATTTTCTAGCTTCTACCATAAGAGTTATTTTTATACTTGGGTCCCCAAGTTTTTCAATCTTGGGGCGTGTTGTGAAACCACACAACAACTTGCAACCAATAAAACTAAATTTTAACCAAACTTGAAATTAAATCACTAGTTGTAAATTATAATTTATACATATTTTAAAACAATAACTTTTACCTTTACCTAGATTCTGACATAAAAAGTAAAACTCCATTAGAAACATTTGTGTGTGCTCTGATTAATTCTATTTTTTGGAACTCAGTGAAAAGAATCAGTTCATTAACATTGAACTACATAATATAGTAATCCTCCAAAGCCAGCCAGGGATAGAGCCTTGCTGCCAGTCAAGCGTCCATAGCCCCGACAAGGTTATCTCCATAATTCCCCCCAAACATAGCTCTACTATCAGCTAGGCGTCTATAGCCCCGGTAGAGTTATTTGGATAGCCTAAAGAGTTGATTTTTTTTTTAGATATAGCAATGATAGCTCATTATTATCTTTTGATATTTCAATGATAGCTCTTTTATCAACTTGCAAGCAATGAAGCCCCGCTATTAGGTTGGGAATTGCGGTGGTAGTGAAGGTTAATTTTTCATTTTTCATTCAATGCAACTCCCTTCATCAATTCACTACTTCCCAAAAACGCATTTAGTAATTTCTTGTAGGTGTGTGTTTCTAGCTAAATTTCACTACTTTATGCCAAATCCTAGCTAACTGTAACTCGCTATATGTTAGAAAATATGCATAAATTAAAATTTAGCAACAAAAAATTTAAATCTAAATTTAGAAACATTAGTTACCACCCT
The DNA here is from genome assembly GCA_007258455.2 of Sequoia sempervirens. Classification (NCBI taxonomy): domain Eukaryota; kingdom Viridiplantae; phylum Streptophyta; class Pinopsida; order Cupressales; family Cupressaceae; genus Sequoia; species Sequoia sempervirens. The sequence goes on from VDFB02322083.1 coordinate 4,717,938, forward strand.
TCTGATTAAATTTTATGGCAACTACTAAAAAATTTGCTAGCAATCCCAATTTGATGGTGGTGCACTTCATTAATGGATCAGAGATGTCATGATTACCTTGAAACACGATCACATTATTTTGCATTAAATTCGCATGCCCGAACTCACACGTATTACTTCTCTCAATTTACCTGGGTGATGATGTGTACGACCCTGTCGGCTTCATTTTCCTTTCTGTTCCACACACATAAGCACCCCCATGATTAATACAACTCTTAAAATAATATGAAATGACCACTATTAATTTCAAACTCTTCAACTTGCTTGATTCGTAATCTTTGTATTGATACATTTTGAAGTAATTTATCACCAACTATGTGCAAATAATTAATTTGACTTAACCTTCCACTCTGAAGATAATTATCTAGTTGCCATCTTGCTTATGATTTCTGAAACTTCACTCGAGACAACTATGTACCATAACTTCCTCGTGGCTCTCTATAAATTCTATATTTATTCACACTTTTTCTTTCTAGCTTTCTCGTCTTATTTCTATAATTTTGCTCTATGCTTTTGCGTTTTCTTCTTGGCCATGGATACTCCAATTTTCTTAGGTTTCTCTCACCGCCAAAATGTTTTCTTAGGAAGTATCACACTACAAAGGCTTGAAAAAGTTTTCTTCATTTTGACTTCCAATTTCACTATGCCAAATTTGTGCTTAGTCCTTGGGGGAAAGTATGTTGAATCCAGCTTCTACTTTCGCTTCTATTTTGACGTGGCTTCTCATTCTGTAGCATTGCTTCTGGATATTGGGCTACCTGTTGAAGATGTTCTCTTGGCTGCCAATTTGATAGTGAGGCCTAAATATCTGGAGAATCTAGATACTATTTTATCTGTTGCACATCCGACCATTGGGATTCCATCCATGGATGATATTCCTCAGTTCTTGGAACACAGGGAAGTAGTTCCACTCTGGCCTTTCCTCACTGACCTCCATATTCATGACTTTGAAGTTCACCGGGAACTCACCTATATAGGGTATTTAGCCCTGATAGAAGAAGTGTCCCATATCAACTAAATGACTACTACCATTTGTAGCTTCACTCACTCTTTTATGACTTTTTGATCTTTTGAAACAAGGATTTTGATATTTCATGTATATATGTGATACACACACACATATATATATATAACTAACTTTTTAGTACATCTTAAATCATGTTTTATTGTGCATGGTTTTATCATTTTACATTTCACTGTTCAATTTTACAAATGTTTGAATTAAATCTCATGTGTAAGATAGGTTCAAGCAAAATTTGCTAATGCAAAGGCTAGACAAAAGAAAAATAAAAGAAAAAATGAAGAAACAAAACAAAACAAAACAAAACCCTACAAAAAGAAAACTAACCCTAATTACCCTAACTCTAACATAACTAGAGATTAACCTTAATAAAACAACTTATTTCAATTTCTATGACTATTTCCTTTGCAATTTTGGTACAAATTAAACAGTAGGTTTATCTTTGAATTCATTCATAAAAAATTTCAATGTTTTATTGTAACAATGAATTATCTTATTTTTTTTGCATTTAATAATCGTAAATTCAAAAGCATACTTACCAATGACTTGGCTTATATGTATGAAAATGACCTCATTAAAGATCAATTGCACACACTTCATCTGATGCAACCATAATCTACCTTCCTCCAACCCTGGTCCATTTCCATGAACAGTTGGGTCCATTTCTCTACTTTCTCCTTCTCTGAAAATCTTCATGTCTTCGGTCCCATCTTCACTTTGTATTTTGTTAGGCCAAGATATATCACTATTTATATTGTTATCAAAGAGAGAAAAATTAAAAGTTTGATACTCTGTATCTTGCATAAAATCAGGAAAATTTCCTTTTATAACTTATGAATTTTCAACTTGGAGTAAAATACACATGTTTCCCGCTCGATTTTCTCGCTTCTTCTCATTATCTACATTTTCCACGTATAAGGAGAATGATGATTCATCAATATCGTTTCCTCGTTTCTGAGGTGATGTCTCTTAATCTCGACATTCACCTATTTTCCTGCAAAACATTAGGATTTCTTTTATAATAATTGCATTTTTCTAACTGTTTTGATGTATCCATTAGTTTTTTAATATTTCCAATTCCACTAGGGTTAAACATTTTTATCATTAACGATTCCTTTCTTCTAGCAGTTAGAAATTTTTCTGTTAACAGAATCACTTTACTTATGGCCAAACTTACCCTAGTTAAAAAAAATTCACACTCGAGTTCACCGTGATCAATTGTATCATGAATTCTACACTCGGTGACCCTACCAAAAGTGAATAAACTCAAAGGATGTAATTTCTGGTTAAAAATTTTCAAAGAAAATTCAACTTCCATACTGAAAAGCCAACTTGCACTCAATTTCACTTTACAAGCTTCTTACCAAAATCAGGACTAATAATTCAAAATATGGCCCTCCTTCTAGCGCTAGTTCCTGTTGACGATGATTTTATTTGCAACAAATAGGGAAAATAAATTCTTCACAGATAAACCATAAAGAGTGTATCCTTCTTGAAAGATATGGAACAAAGACAATCTAAAAGGGGATTCTACTTTAACATGAAAATATTGGCTTTAGTTCAATCCCAAGTCTCTGATAACTAGGTCATGATTGCACTAGGGTCGCTCTCGGGAATGATGTCATATTGTTGTTAATCTCAAAGGGAATATGGTTGTTTAGAATTATATATATTAGGCATTGAGTTTCCAATTGGATCATAAAGACAAATATCATGAAATCGAAAGATTTGCAATAATATTTCATGAATACTAACAAATTCTTTTCTATCACTTAAGTAGATTTAGCATTAAGGATTCAACAATTTCATAGAAAAAATGAAATATTTTCAATAAAATTTCATCCATTCATTTAATTTTGGAACATTTTCAAGAATTTAAACATCTACTCTAAAATAAAGCATAAAAATAGTGAAATTAAATTTTTCTCTCGGTTATTCTCCATGCATGCCCCAAAGAATCAACTAAAATAGAGAAAATTACTTTATACTTCATTAGATTGCTTCACAGCTACATATAAAATGGTGCAAACTTTTAAAGAAAGGGGGTTTTTATTTTGGACACCGAGTAGGTTCTGTATGCACCCTTAAACAACGCAACATATAGTCTTGTTCGGTTGAACTAACAAAGCTAGCTACAAAAGATTCATGAGATAGGTAGCTATCTAATTGGCTCTAATATTAATCAATGTCTATGTGCATACAAAATTTTATGCTAGAATGATTCAAAAAATAGGAAAAAATAACAAAAACTTGAAAAAAAATTATGCTCTTCCAACATCCACAAATTTTTAACTTAAAATAAAAAAGGGGTATCCTCTAGCCTTTTATAGAACACAAGGCTCAGATAGGATAAGAAAAATGCATGAGAGGAAATCCAAGGGACCAATCACATCAAGGCATGTGGAATGTAGTGATTGATAGGAGAATTGCAATCAAAGCACTAACTCATTTCACTGCAAAATCCGACGAAAATTTCTGATGAAAGATGTATAATTTGACGTATTGTCAGGATTTGATGTGTACTTTTCAGTTTTTCAAAATTTTATCCCCGACGTTCGTCAAAATATTGACAAACCTGGGTTTCGTCAAAATTTTAACGAACAGTGCAAAATAAATAAATAAATCAATTTGTGGTCAACATAAATAAAAGTGAGTTTGCCTATTTATTGCAACAATGTTTTGCTATATTTGCAAATTTTCTCTACTTGCAAATTTTTTCTACTTGCAACAATTTGTGGAGAACTAAGGACGATTTTCTTGGGAAAATTAGAAAAAATTCAAGAAGATATCGCCAAGTTGAGGGTAGTCATTGTCTTTTTCTAGAATTCATTTGTGAAGTCAAATTTGTACTTCCAGGTTTGAAAATCATATTTTAAAGAAACATCTCATCAAATTTCATTTTTAGACTTGTGCATTTTGAGAATTTCATTTTCAGATTTTGTTGTGCAAGTTCAATATTTTGATTTTAGGAGTCTAACGGTTGGAAATCATAGTAAAATCAGAATTTAATAAGTTCTAGAATTACCGTTTAAAGTGTTTTTTGGGGTCATTAACTTCAGGATATCTTCTCTTTTGTAGGGGTGGTTGCATGCCGAATTTTTTTGGTGTAAAATATTAGAATTATTAGATTTTGTTACCTATCTATGATTAAAAATTATTGGAGTGTGAGTTTGATATTTTTTGAAGATCTAAATATTCAAGCTTGGTAAAGAAAAATCATGTCAAATAATATTAGTCCAGAACAAAATGAAGAGACAATTGCTAGAATGTGGGCTAGATTGAAAAGAAAGGGTGATGGGAAATGTTATTGTCCTTGCAATAATTGCAAGGGTTAAAGACGAGAAGACTTTTAATCACAACAGCTGAGAAACATTGTAGGCAGCATGGTCACATTGAAGGGGGGCATGATTATTTTCCATTGGTAAGTTGTTCATTATATGTATTTATATTGATTGAACTTGTAAATGTTTATATCATTTTTACATTTTATATATATATATAATATCACTTGATCATGATCATGGGTTGTTTATGTCTATCATTATTATAAAGGTGGGGGACCCTAGGGCACATGATATAGATTATCACAGCCCAGAGAATGTGGTTTTGCAAGCGGAGGAACATGGAGTTGTGAATATCGAAAATGAAGTTAATGATCCTATGGAAGAAGATGATCATACGCCAGAAAACATAGTTGAAGATGATGGTACAAATACATTGATCCATGACACATTTAGTGGCACAACTGATCATAATGACCAAGATGACTTTGATGATGTTCATGATTTACCTGTACTTGAGAATGCATATGAGCCCCTTTATGAAGGCTCCCAAACAACTCTTCTCTCTATTGTATTGTTGTTGGCAAACTTAAAGGTTATGAATGGTTTATCCAACATAGCAATCTCATGTATGTTAAGGTATGTCATATATGCCATCTTTTTTCATCTATTTTAATTGTTGTTAGTTCATCACTAGTAAATAAAGGGTGAAATATGTACCATTAATATTCTTTATATTAACAAATTATTTTTTTGTTGTAGATTAATTGGTAAATTTTTGTTACCACCATTAAATATTTTACCTCGCTCATACCGAGATTTATCTGGCATTATGAAATATATTGGAATGGAGTATCAAGCAATAGATGCATGTCCCAATGATCATATTATATATCATAAACAACATGAATTTGCAACAGAATGCCTGGAATGTCATATCAGTAGATATCAAACAAATCAACTAACAAAAAAGGTGTCTCACAATGTTCTTCATTATATTCCCATTATTCCACGTATGCAACGATTATTTAGGTGCGAAAGCTTAGCGCAATTTATAGATTACATTGCAAGGAATAGAAGTGGAGATGACATTCTTCGAATGCCTGTGGATGGTTCTACAATTAGGGACATGGAGGAAAAATGGCCACACTTTAAAGAAGAATTTTGTAATCTCAGGCTTTCATTGGCAGCAGACGGTGTCAATCCATTTGGAGAGTTGAGATCTATTTACTCGGTGTGGCCTGTTTTTGTTATCAACAATAACATTCCTCCATGGATGTCAATAAAGAGGGAGAACATAATGTTGTCAATTATTGTTCCATGTATTTGTTTACATCAATTTTGTTTAACGTAGTAGCATCTCATTTGTCTTATTTGTTGCATAATGACTTATATTTTTCATTTAATAGTCATGTACATTAATTTATATATATTGTAGTAAAATGGTTATAATAATTATGTAATATTTATGTTCATTCAACTAGGTAAGTACCAAGTTAAAGATATGAATGTATATACCAAGCCTCTTATCGATGATTTACTAAAGTTATGGAATGGCGCCACTATGTATGACGTCTCTAGACCAATAGGACAAAGATAATTTCAATTCCATGCAATGCTTGTATGGACAATTCATGATGCCCCAGGGCTAACACATTTTTATGGTATGTTATAATGTTCAACTGCACTTTAACAATATTTAATTTTATGAAGTAGATATCATGCATGTTTTTTAAATAATCTATTCATTATATATAATTATAAAAATTGACATATTTAATCCAATTACATATGATCTTGTAGTCTTCAAACAAAGGAAATTTGCATGTCCAATTTGTGGTCCAAAAGATGAAATCTTCATCATTCAACAAGTTTAGGAAAAGTGTTTGATGAGTATAGGCACTTCCTCCACATAAATCATAAGTATTGAACTACTAAAAAACATCTTTTCAATGGGAAAGAAGAGACTACATCAAAACCACGAAGAATGAAACCTCACCTATGGAAGTTGGAATATAATATAATTAATCGTCAAGGTTATACATTGGATCAAATTGTTTATCTATCATATATGATATGTTTGGAATTTATATTTTTATATTGTGTTGTGTTTACTCATGTTGTAATTAACAATGATTATTGTTGTTAATTTAACTTATATGCTTCATGAAGGTCGTGAAGGCATTAATGGTCGGCTTCCACAGGGACTAAAAGTTATCCTAGACAATTTAGTAGGTTGCCCTACTATGAGTAGCTACAAATTGTGCATTTGTTTGATACAATGCATATCAGAAAGAATATAACAAAAATGTTATGGATAATATTGGATGGAAGGCATGACAAAGAAAAAAAATTCAAAAATTTTAGTGACATTTAAGAAGCCAATCATGCAATGAAAAATGTCATTCAATTGAATAGCGATGGAGACCAAATTAATATAAGTTCCTTTCCTTGGTTATTAACGGAGCAACAAAGCAATGCTATGAAAGAAGTCATATGAAAAAACCGATTTCCCACAGGATTTGTTGCGAACATAAACAATATCATAACAAAGAAAGATGAATTTGGGTCAGGGATGAAAACGCATAATTGGCATACCTTCATTAAGGTAATTATTCTAGTATATTATATACACATATACTGCATATACTTTTCAGTGTATTATGCTTACTACTTTTGGAAAAATAATGAAAATATCATTTTATAATTGTTGTAGTACATTCTACCTCTATCTCTCCTAGAAAACTTTGACAACAATGTCAAACAAGTTATATATGATCTTGGAAAATACATGAGGTCAGTAGCGATATTTGTTCAATTCGTTGTATAGATATTATAATTTCCATTTGTTTTACTTTTTATATAATATATTGTATAATTTTGTCAAATCTCGTTAATATATTTGCATCTTGAATCACTTGTAGATGGTTGTCATCTAAAAAAATTCATAAAGAAGATATAAATTATTGGAAGAGAAAAATTCCTCGTCTAATGTGTGAAATGCAAAAGTGTCTACCTTCAACATTTTTCAATGCACAAGAACACTACCTCATACACCAAGGTGAGGAGATTGAATTGTGTGGACCTATACACACAAGGTCAATGTGGATGGTTGAGAGGCACTTGCAATTTTTGAAGGCTTTGGTTAGACAAAGAGCACATCCTAAGGGTTCTATGATGGAGGGATATATGGTATACCAGACCATGGTGTACATTAGTGAATATCTTCCTAAGTTTACAGCAAAGATCCATGTAGATTGCATTTGGGATCCCAACTCCATTAAAAAATTCGAAGGGGAGTACCTGATGGGGAAAGGTAGATTGAGGAAAGTGAGAGGTGATTATAAGATGGTCATGGAGATTAATTAGAATACATTTTACATATGGTTTTTATGTATATTGTATTTATTTAATTAGTAATCTTCAATATACATCAATTATAAATTAAAGTTGTATACTATCGTAATTAACTAATTATACGTCATTTGTGAATTTCAAATTTTTTTGATATAGTTGGTTGAGAGTGGGATGCACTACATTTGTACGTCGCAAACAATCTTAACTGGATGATGGTATGGATTGAACGATGTCAACAATTTGGTCATGCATCAAGACTTCAAGGCAACAAGTTAGCACTCCAACTTCAACAAACCATATGTCATTATTAGTATTCCAATTGACTCATTCAAAACAAGAACCTTATTATAAAACTTTGACTCAATCAATCAGATTCACATCATTCTCAACCACCATATCAACATCTATACATTCTCTCAACCTTTCATAAGGCAGCACATTATGCTTACTTGCTACACAACCAATTACTAATCCTTCAAATTCCTATATACATCATATCCTCAAGGCAACAAAACACTTATTCTAAATCAAATTCTAAAATGTCAATAACCAAACTTCAATCATTGAAAACAGTCTAAACTTCTCAAATAGCACCAATTCATTTTCCTTACAAGGAAAACTAACAAAGACTAATCCTTCTTGCTATCAACTAGTTAATTAGTCCTTCAAGACACAAGATTCATCATGTTTTGAGAGAAATCAATTCAATACATCAGTGTATAAATATTAGATTTTCCTACTCTGTAAAGATACCAAGACACACAATAGAATCATCATTGTCAAAACAATATGCACTGCCTTTACAACCTTATTCAAGTATAAATTCTACTGTAACTCCATCCAAATGACAAGGTTCAAGTATTTAAGGTCACTCACCTCCTTGTACACATAGATTTCCACTGTCCATGAAATATAAACATTAATTAGCAATAGACCTCCATACCCTAGATCAGGTGAACCACTAACACTAGGTTCAAAACCAAGATCCAAAGGCACATTTAGAGACCTCTTAATGCCCATATCATCATATCAAAAACTAAAAATGATTTATACTACAGAAACTAGCATATTTCAGACTGTACACCCAAGAAAGGCTACTAGAATAGGGTTATTTTACAAAGCATCCACATTTTTTCCAACTCCAAATTGTTAGACAACCTCAAACAGTCAAAGTAAAGGTCACAAAACATCAGATTTATCCACTTTCAAAGATTGAAAGACCCATTTAGAAAGTGTATTAACAAACCCTTAATTTTAGGCTGGAAACACCCAAAACGGTGAGGGTTTTGTGATTATCCCTCTTAATAACTGGCTTTTCTAACTTCTCATCAGTTCAAACTGCCTCTTATCTCCTAGTATGCTTGATTTATGCTCTCTTTTTTTACATAATATTGCATTTTTGAATTTTTTTGCATTTTCACCTCCTAGTGACTTCTTTTATGATTTCATTACATTCAAATTATCCTTTTCATGGCCTTGACACACAAATTTAGACTTGAACATGTAAATTTAACATATTATCCTTTTGAAGGCATTTACAAGATCTAGGTGCTCTTGCACCAATATATATGTTGATATTTTTTTTCTTTGCATACATTCGGCCAAGAATAAATATGTTTATCAACTGACAATATTGCAATAATTTTTACATGTTTGACATATTGCAGGTGAAACACCACAAGGCTATGTGGTGCAGTGGTCATAAATTTTGAATCAAAAAGTTGGATGACACAAAGAAAACTTGTGATTCTAGTATAACTGTAGTCTTTCGGGTGACTAATGTTTCATCTAGAAGCGACATACATCCAGAAGTTTCAAAAAATTGATACTATGGGATTTTGGATGATATACTTGAGTGTGACTTTAAGTCCTTCAAATTAGTTATGTTTGTTGTCCTATGGTATAGGCTATGATTGAATGAACATGATCCTGAGAGAACTATTATTGAACATGATAATGGATTTACCATGGTTAATACAAGGTCGATTGAGCGAGCTAGAAATGAGCCCTATGTTCTTCCAAGCCAATGTGAGCAGGTATTTTACTCAAAGGTTCCAAGTAAACCGGGTTGGTCATTTGTTTTTAGACATGATCCAAGAGGAATTCTAGTAAAGTATAATGTGGTGGAAGAAGAAGATACCAAAGAACTAGAAGATGGTGTAGATGATGATCAGGATCAATAGTTAGTTGATGATGTGCCTGACGAAGATGTCGAAGAGGAGGAACTAGATCATGATGATGTAGGAGTTAGTGTTCATGAAGATGATATTTGTGTGGATGATGACATTATCAAAACTGATATCAATGAAAATGATGATGATATGACCAATCCTTACAATGTCGAATATGGATCGGATGATACAAACAAAGAGTTGGATGAAGAAGAAGATCAATGCCATTGAAATGTATGAATTATGTGATTATATTATCTATTTGATATTAATTTCTTGAGAGAATTATATTAGACTTATGTGGTTACATAATTAATTCATGATGTTTTTAATTTTTATGCCATTACATAATTAATTTAATGATGTAATTTTCAATGTTTCAAAGGTCAAAAAATTAAAACATTTCAATAGTGATGTTAACAACCTTGAAGTTAGTGTGTTTTATGTTTCATGTGATCATAAAATATTAAAAATTCAGTTGTAGAGGTGGTTGTTCAATGGTTGAGGTTTAAAGGCCTTTAAAAGGCATAAAGTGATCATTGTAATGGTTGTTGATGGTTGAGGATTTAAAATACAAGCTCTTGAAATTTGAAAATCTATGTTTTTTCTTCAAAATTTTTGTATTTTTCCTATTTTGCAGCACTGTACGGTCACATACAGCCATATTTTGAGGTGAAATCAATTCCATGTTGTGAAGATATGTGTTATCTTTGATTTGAATCTGATTTGAGGGCTTAAGGCGTTGATTTGAGTTAGAAAGCTTCATTTCTTTGCATACAACCCGGTTACCCTGTTTTTGAGGGTTTTGTAGTCCAAACATGATATAAAGGGGCTCTTACACTTTTTTTGATTAGTGTAGCTTGTGTAAGAGGCCCCATGGATATTGTTGTAATTGTAGGATGCATGAACAGGGTGTAGGATGAGAAATAAAGAAGGTATAGTTGTTGTCCTCAAGAGTTTTGTGAAGAAAAGCATGTGAAATGAGAGGTTCAAGCCTAGGTTTCAACAAAATATTATGGGAGATCTAATTTTATGAATTTTTATCCATGTGTAGACCTAATGGGTTTTGTCCAACACTAAATATAATGATACACACACACACATATATATGTATGTATGTATGTGTGTATGTATGTATGTATGTATATGTATTTGAAATGTAAAATGCAATTACTAGATCCTCCTAGAACAATAAATGCAACATATCATTAAATAAATCTATATCTATGTATATAAATGTGTATTTCTAAATGCAAGTGTAAATGAAAAGAGCATATGGTTTTGTAGTGTTATAGATACAACATATCCATAAATTAATGTAATTGAAATTCTAAAGTCTTCAATACATATAATATGAAATCAATAAAACTATTAAACTACATGAGAAATAAATGAAAACAGTAAATGCATATGTATATGGATCAAATCCTTTTCACGGTGGACCTTGTTAGCACTCAAAAACGCTGGTTGAAAAACCACAAGAGGTTGCCAATCTCTTGGTACGATTTAGGGTAACGTACAAGGCTTAATGACTCGAGGCTTCTTCTCTTTTGGAGCTGCTAAACCTAGGTGGGTCTACCTATACTAACTGAGCAGACTTAATTGATGTTATTTAACTATTGTAATCTATCCACAATGGCAAGTTTACAATGAACAGATGTGATCCTAATCTAACATGAACTAAATGAGAAATATGTTCAGTTAACAGATGTATAAAATGAATTAGATTTATGGATGGACAAAAGGAGACCAGTGCCTTATTGGGTATATGGAGTCTAATGAATATCTACAAATGTCGATTTCAATAATGGCAATAATTCAAACTGTCAGGCACAAAAATTGTTTACAACTTGTGTAAACGTGCAAGTGAATAATTGACAAACTCTTCTTGAGATAGAATGGAAATTCTAGTTATGTGATTCTTCTTATTAATCCAACCAACACTTCCCAATTTTTGTGATTGATTAAAAGATTTTAATCCCTACTTGAGAGAACCGAATAACCAAATCACACATATATAGCAAATGTACAATGATAAACAGAGTATGTATAAACTTGTTATATCAATTTAAACAATAGAGAAGCTTCAGAATGGAAACAATCAAATAACTGCATAAATTTAACAAACAGTTGATACCAAAATCTTTATCCACAACTTAGATATCTTCATTTACTCCATCAAAATACATGCATCTGAGTCTGTATATGAAAGAATTTTGCTAGAAGGCTATCTACTAAACATCTCCTAACACCTATATATGTTGCATTACTATGGAACAGATATAAATACATCAAAACTATGAAGGGACACGTCCCTTCACAAATGTTTTAATTTACTTAACTAATTAAAACAAGAGATTAGGCTATATTTAGCCATAGATGAACATTTGATAAATGATCTATATAATCTTGTCGTTGATGAGTATTGGCATCTCTTAATGCGTTCCTGGTTGACATTTCCACCTTTATCATCCTTTCATTCTGCTCGTAGCTCTAGTCTAATGTTGAATCCTTCCTTGTAGCATTTTCTAGAATTCTCTACAGCATCAATTCACATTCTTTGATCCACTTGGCTTTCTCTTTCAACTTTTCTCCATCTTCAAATAGTGTAGGCAGTCCCATATTCATAACATCAACCAACCCCTTTGCATCTTCTCACAATTCCTCATAAAGGTCTTTGTGTTTCTTTATAATTTGGTTACCCATACCAATGGCCACACTATCAGGAACATCTCTTTCATTTAATTCTCAAAACTTTTCTTGAATCCTTCCATCAATTCTCTTGTCTTCCTACCCTGTAACATGGTTCTTTGAATATGTTCCCCATAGCTTATTCAACCAAATCATTAAGTTGGTCTGCCTTTTTCTGATTGTTGCAGTGAGTGTATCATATTAACCTTGCGAATATGCAGTTGACTCCTCCCAATGATCTTTTACTTGTGAGCTTTCACCATGTGTTATTAATTTAGGATGTCCCATTGTCACTCCTAGCATGTCCTTCAAATGATCATTTTCTCACATGATCCTTTCATTACTCGTTTTGTATATTTCCTTTTCTTTGATCAACATTTGTATTTGTGCTTTATTCAGTTTTTCCACATTAATCTCAATGTCTGCAGTCGCCACAGGATCTACCCCTCCAACCTTCAGAGTCATGAAATGTCCAAATGCTTTCTCTGTATCAATCACCACTGAATTTATATGAGGTGGATACAAGGCCCATATCATGAGTGATTCTTCATCTAGGTTATATTTGGATCCAGCATATATTTTTGTCACCCCCTCTGGACTAAGCTTGTGTGTGGCACTATTATCCTTTAAGAAGCTATCAAAAACCAATGCAGAATTCAAATCCAACCCTAGAAAGATCATAACTCCAGCATCCTCTAACATTTTCCTTCCTTTCTTGGGGGTCATATTAGCCATTTCTCTATCCATAGTTAATTTCAAATTATTTAGTAGCTACTCCTCATTGCTTGGTGTAATATTATCAACTATCTCCCTTATCTCCTTGCCCTTTTTCTTATACAAGAAAGATCTGAATTCTGAAGAATTCACAAATTCATTATCTGCTACAAATGACCTATATGACATCTCTCTGGTGTTTGTATCTTAGCTCTCTTCAACATTTGGTTCTCTAGGAGGGCAGTTGTAATCTTGAGTTTTTAATCTGGAAATCCTATTGGGTAGGTCTTGTGGCATATCTTCTCTAGATTCCTCATTTCTAGTAAAAGGGAACCCTATATCTGGCAACCCTTGGTTGTATTCCTCCACCACTCTCTTTGCTTCCTCTACCCCCAAATTTCTAATCATGTCATCAAACTAATAAGGCATGTGATCATATCCTCCAAAGTTTATCCTTTATTTGGTAGAATTGATATATCCCTCTGGATCAAAACCTTTTCTTGGTGGAACCTTATTCATATTATACTGCATTAATTTTTCAAGGATCAAATCATATCCTTCCTTTGCAAGCACAGTAAAATCACCAAAGCACAGAGTACTAGGCATAAATGCATGTTTCCCGAATGAAACAAAATGCATGAAACTAGAAAAATCCATTTGTCTTACAATTTCCAAATATGCAATCCTATCTAGGACTGTTTTAGGAAAAATGAATGGAGAATCCTCAAAACCAAACACCCTTACAATAGTAGCATCTTCCATGCAATACTAGTCTCCCCAATTGTGATCAATTGGTCCATTAAAGTCCTTAGGTCTGAGGAAGCATTTTATTTCATCAGACAATGAGTGTGCACAAGTATGACTATAGAATTGATATACTGCCTTTACAAAATATTCTTCAAAATATAGGAAACCGGAATTACCAAACCTACTATCCCAAATGGTAGTCCACAATTGAATGGGTAATAATCTACCCTCTTTATCAAACTGTGAAACCTTCAAATTTTCTGGCCAAATCCCTAACTCTTGTCTGAAGTACGATACTAGATGCATTAAAAGAGAATAATTCCCAAGGTGCAGAACAGGGGATTTATTCTTGATTGCCATCAATGCTAAGTCGAGTTCCTTGGAGAAAAATGAAGCATAGTCAAAAAACCTAGAATTATGACATTGAATGCCAGCTATAATTACCATGGGAACAATGGACATATACTCAAGAACTTCCATACCCAACACTTATCCTACTGAGAAATAGGTATATTTCATATAGGGATTGAATAAGTCCACATGGAATGGAGGCCCATCGTCAAGTGAGACAGTTTTACCATCTTGTTTAATTCTATGTAAGGGCAACCTCCAGCCCTTGTAAGTGGTGTCCATTCTCCAAAACTCCTTTTCCAACTCTTCATTCACAATTTTCTTATTACACCACCCTTCCAACTTAAAAACCTCGCTTATTGAAGCCTTTGATATGTATATGAAGGGTTTCCTAGATGGTCCACATATGGCCTTAAGTTTTGAGTCATAGTGGGTGGCCAACAATTTTACCAGCTCTATATTGACAAACACATTAGGGAAGACAATATTTCCCAAATTTAGACGCCATGGATTACAAACTAGCTCAAAACGATCTCTTCAGTGAAAGTGGAATCTAAAAAATTCATAGCCTCTTATTGGGGTCCAAATGTCTCCTATGTGCTTGCATTTTTCGTCCAATTTTTCCACTTCTGCCCTCAATTGCATGGAGATCCTACCTCTGGACCCAGAGCCAGGCAATTGGTCAATTAAATCTTGATTCATCTTTCGTTCAGCACCCTCTGGCTCAATTCCAGACTCAACTTTTTGCTTCTTACTCTTATGGTGACTGCTCTCACTTTATTTTCTACCTTTCAACTTCCCCGAGCTGGTGGCTTCCATATTACTCGCTTAAAATTGTAGAAATGAAAATTTTAAAATGTAGAGGACTTACTGGTTTTGATTGAGGTCTTTCAATTGAAACAATTCTTTGGCCCTTTGTTTGTCTCCTCATTTCCTTCGCTACCAATTCACAACAATGTTCATTTTGCAACGATTTCCTTTCAATTTATGAAATTACCTGTGCTCCGTGGCACCATTAATGTTTTAACTCCAAGCATGAATGTAACAGATTTTCAAATTCCTTACTGTCACATCAAATGAATTGGTCCGCAAGACACCTTCAAAATTTTGGCAATCTATATATTAGGCCCCAACCAACATTCATTGAATACTCTGTTGATCGAGGTAACACTCTACACATCTGACCGATGTCAAAAAATTTCCCATATACATCACCAAGAGTCACCTCGACAATCATTTTGGTTCATTTGTTTCTTCATCGGCCTGACTTTTAGTATCGCTAACACATTCAGTGGTTCATCTGATGTTATAAGTCTTGTCGATAACACATCAAATGACCTAGTTGAAAAGACACCTTCAAACTTTGGGTGATCTATACATTAGGCCCCTACCAACATTCACTGAATACTTTGTTGATTAGGGTAACACTCTACACATCTAACCGATGTTAACATTTGTCCCATATACATTGCCAAGAGTCACCCCGACAATCATTTTAGTTCATTTGTTTCTTCATCGGCCTAAATTTTAGTATCACTAACACATTTAGTGGTTCCTCCAATGTTATAAGTCTCGCCGATAACACATCAAATGAACTGGTCGGCAAGACACCTTCAAACTTTGGGCGATCTATACATTAGGCCCCAACCAATGTTCACTAAATACTCTACTGATTGGGGTAACACTCTACACATCTAACTGATGTTAACATTTGTCACATATACATCGCCAAGAGTCACCCCGACAATCATTTTGGTTCATTTGTTTCTTCATCGGCCTGACTTTTAGTATCACTAACACATTCAGTGGTTCCTCTGATGTTATAAGTCTCGCCGATAACTTTTCTTTTGGTCTCAAATATTTCGCCATAACTCCTACCAATATCCTCCTATCAGTGTAACCTAGCGAGTCGGGTGAACATTCAAGATTTACATCGATGACATGTCTCACCGATATATTCCTAGTGCTCCTATCAGTGAAAGAAATTATGGTCTCACTAATGAAACTTCATCAGTGAGACTTAAATGCTCGAGCCAGCATATATTTTTCATGCCAAGATGACTTGTCTTGTCGATAGATTCTCTTCATTGATGAGACCATAAGCCAATCTCCCCGATATGTCTTCTTTAGTAATCATGATCGCTACAACAGTTTTGATGTCTCATAAATGTGCTAAAAAGTTCTTGTAACCCATAATAGGTTGGGAAGACCCATACCAGCTCATGCCGATGTAATTTGTTTTCCACAATATCTTTGATCAGAAGGATTTTCAAGAGTAGAACAAGGTGACTGTGGGTAATTATATTCTATAGGGCCAATTACATCCTTTTCTGACTCAAAATGTAGTTATTATTGAGAAATTTACATGAGTTAATCATTATTAAATTTTGAATTTTTTTATAGTTCCAACAGACCCTTCTTCATGTTGTATTGCAGAAATTTGTTGAGAACCATATCATATCTATCCCTTGCTAATACAGTGAAATCATTGAAGAAAGGAAGAGAGGTGGAGATAGAGAGTCAATGGATAGGGGGGCCAGAGGGAGAGATGGTGAGAGATAGAGAGGGGGAGATAGAGAGGGGGAGGGAGACAAAGGGATATAGATAGGTAGAGGAGGACAAATAGAGAAGAGGGGGAGAGATAGAGAAGAGGGTGATATAGAGAGATAGAGGGGGATGGTGAAAGAGATAGAGAGATCGTGATAGAGATAGAGAAATATATGGATAGAAAGAGATAGAGAGAAGACTGAGAGGGAGATAAAAAGAGAAATAGAGATAGAGATATAGAGTAG
This sequence comes from Sequoia sempervirens, assembly GCA_007258455.2. Classification (NCBI taxonomy): domain Eukaryota; kingdom Viridiplantae; phylum Streptophyta; class Pinopsida; order Cupressales; family Cupressaceae; genus Sequoia; species Sequoia sempervirens. The sequence goes on from VDFB02322083.1 coordinate 4,735,102, forward strand.
GAGAGATGGAGTGAGAGATGGAGTGAATGAGAGAGAAAGAGGGGAGAGGGAGAGATAGCTCAATGGATAGAGGGGGGAAGAGGGAGTGACATAGATAATGGGAGATATAGAGAGATAGAGATAGAGATATATGGGAAGAGAAAGAGAGATGGAGATATATGGGAAGAGAAAGGAAGAGAGGTGGAGATAGAGATTTGATGGATAGGGGGGATAGGGAGGGACTAGAGATGGTGAGAGATAGAGAGGGAGAGGGAGAGAAAGGGATATAGATAGATGGAGTAAGAGAGATAGAGAAGAGGGGGAGAGATAGAGAAGAGGGTTTAGGGTTTAGGGAGATAGAGAGCAATAGGGAGAGATATATCAATCACCCTCCCTATATCTCTATATATTCATCCTTATCTCTTTATCTCTCTACCTCTTTGTATATCTTTGTCTCCTTAAGTGTGCAATGGGTACATTGAAGAGGTCTTAAAGGAGAATTATCATATCTTTAATCAAATGGCATGCTACCTTGAGCATAACTCCCCAAGGACACATGCCATCCTTAGATTGTTGACATGAAACAACCAATCAAAATTTAGTTTCTCTTTTCCCTCTCTCCCTTTTCCTTTGTATCTCTTATATTTCTCTCTTTCATTCTCTATCTTTTTAGTTTCTATATCTCTTTCTATTAGCTAATAGGCTACATATATTGTGAGATTTGAGCTTGAAACAAATCTCATGCCTGGAAACCACTATTGTGTCATTGGAAAACAAGTTTCAATTGCCATTTAATGGTAAACCAATTGTAGTGTAATGGTAAAATCCTCTAAAATATCAAGTAAGAGCCTATATATACTATTATATAATAATAAATATAATTATATTATATATAATTTAATCTAATATTACTATTATATTAAATATATATTATATTAATTATATTTTGCATTGGGAGAACACCAAGGAAAATATAGAATATATACTTTCATGAAGAAAGAACATGAATGTCTATTATTACTCTACAAGAATGAGCTACAAAATATAAATCTAATATAGCTAATATATATTTAAATAATATATACTTAACTATATTGTAGAATATTAAAACCTAGCTAAATGGCGCCATAATTTTCAATTTAATTAACATACTCTAAAACCTAACGAAACCAGGTTGTAGCTCATCAAATTGGAGAAGTGAAAGGTCAATACTAGCGCCAAGGAAGAGTTTGGAGTTAAAACAAGGTCAATACCAGCGCCGATGAAGAGTAGAGGAGTGAAAACAAGGTCAATACCAGCATTGAGGAAGAGTTTGGAGGAGTGAAAACAAGGTCAATACCAGCACTGAGGACAAGGTTGAGGGCACTCAGGGAAAATTGACAACCAAGGGACAATGAGTACTGTAAGTTTGGCACCCCCATTCTCTTTAACCTACAATTTTCATGCCTAGTTTCCAAAGATCTTCTCGTACATTGGCACCCCCAAAGGTCTAGGATTTCATCACGCATAGCCTTCATCGCATGATTATGAAGTAATTGTATACTTAGTCCAAGTATATGCTAGGCTAAGCTAGATCTAATGAATGGCAATAGGAGCATACAATTCTTCTTTAATACCTCCACCACAAACATATGCAAGGAAAGGTCTCCTCCCTTCTTGGTAGTGATAACCTCCTCCACACACAACCCTTAATTAGGAATAGAGGAATATAATCTTTGAAGAACTCAAATTTGATTCTCTCCTACTTGATACAATTAGTCATTTTATCCTTACAAAAATTTATAGTGATTACTAGAGGCACATAGACCAATTCTTCATAATAGAAGAATTTGATCATACTTTTCCAATGATGACATTATCAGAAAACCTTAGGTTAAATGAATAATTCCTAACTAAGTTTTTTAAATCATGTCCAACCGTATAAGAGAAGACCGCTGCTATGTGTACTCGGATACCATGGAGAAAGGCTCTTTGGGCTCTTTCATCAGTCAAGGTATTGTTAAATTTTAACACCTAAAAGTGAGAATGAAGAATCTTTCGTAGGATGGTGGCCATCCCATTATAGCTCTTAGAGTTGTTAGAGATATTTTTATTTCAAAGTAGAGATTGGAACATCAAATAGTGTCACCATGACTCTACCAATATATCCATCAAATTGAAAAACCCTAACTTAACAACCACAAATTCACAAGAAAATTGCCCCTATTAGCCCTAGGGCATCAATTCAATGCAAAGTTTCCTGCTTTAACAGACCCCTAAATGCAATGAACCTCTATCATACCATGTTGTACACCAATCCACTGAGTTATAGTTCCAAGACAATGGGTGGATTGGCAAATGCCATTTCTATTTAGCCTACAAAATAGTGATCTCAGAGTATATCAAGCTTGTACAAACACATATATTTATCTACACCAATGATCTCAGAGCATTTCAAGCTTGTACAGATCCATACAACACAAAAGAACTTCAGAAAAATAGTAAAAACACAAAAAATTGCTTCAAGAATGTGGTATTTGATATGAAATTTTGGTATCAACAATTACAATGGGATGGGAATACAATATGATAGAAGTGGGATAAGAAATGCATCGTTTGAAGCATCAAATCAATATGCAAAGATGAAAGAAAGTGCTAACCCCTTAAACTAAAAAAGTTTCTTTTAACTTTAAGTTTGTTGGGTAGCCAATTCTCTTAAGTTATCAAATCCTACCATCATACATAATGAAAATGTTGTTGTTTCAAATGACTATGAGCACTAACCTTCACTATTTGAAGATGTTGAAACCTTTTCATAGAGAACTAGAACATTGATGTAACCAATTATCGTACCTTAAAACATACCAAAAGTCTCCTATCAATTAGACATAGGAAGATTTAAGATGACTTAAACAATTTTTATTGCCAAAGCATAAACTTATGATGACTTAACCAGGCCTAGTACACACTCCCTCCCAGTTAACCACTTAGACATATGGAAATTAAATGTAAATTTGTTATTATTTTTAGTCATGTAGGTGTCAAATAAACCACTTGGTGGTGTTTCCCTTCAATTTTATTTAATTGAATGAAGAGAAAAAGTCCTTTGATTACAATTACGGAATACATTTGAGGCCTTGGTTGTGTAACTGGTGGACCATAGTCACATTTAACACTTGTTACAAAGTTTGGGAGTTAAAACGTTAAGTAGATTTGATTTGTGATGGACTCATTTGGATGGTAGTAACAATAACTTGCAATCTATAAAGACTTTATTACCTTATAACTTGTCAAATTCTAGTGATGAAATGATAGATTTATCATAATGTCACCTTGGGATCACATCACCATGAAAGAACTTCATCCAACATCCTTATGAGTGTAGATACCACCAAATAGGTATTTGTCAGATCTGTCTTCCTTGAGCGAGGGATATTCAGGAAGAGAAGATGAAAGCGAGACATGTAGTAGGTCTAAAAGAGTGAGATCAACTAGAGGTCAAAAGATTAGAAGAAAATTTCGTAAACAAATGGAATTTTTTCTTGCTGAAGGGGGATCATGTTCTTATGATGATGATAGCATAGGCGACATCGAGGTGCCCTTGAGGTACAAACATCTACGAAAACAATGGGTACCCAAGGAACTTCCTCCAATAAGCACTAATTTTTGTGTCAATGAGAGGATATATCGCATAACACCATCGTCATTACATGGTTTGGGCTTATTTTGCATGGACAGCATAAAGGTCTATTATGACAAAGTTACTGAATTGATGGAGTATGTTGGACCCTATTACAGTTACAAAGATTGGATGCAGCTGGTTCGATATACAAGAAGTATGTGTAGGTATGCATTGTCAACAAATTATAGACAGCTAAAAGATAAGTATCAAAATAAAGGAGTGGCTATGTACATTGATGGAAGGCCAAAAGCATCAAGGAATATTGTAGGGTTTATAAATAGTACACAGCCTGGGTCAACAAATAAGCAACCCAATTGCATATTGGAGGCACGCGATGGAAATTGTGTATTCGTATGTGTGATAAAATCAATAACTGCAGGGGAAGAGTTGCTAATTGATTACAATTTGAGTCACTTAGTTATAAACATAGTTACTATGGGGGTGGTACGTACTATGTACCATTTTACCCAACCTCTATTAATGACTCCAATATACCATTTTATTCTTTTTTTTTTTCGTAAGTCTATTGGTTTCATTTCGGTAATGTTTTTTTATATTTAATTTTTGTCATAGCGGAACATTGATCATATGGGGAAGGCTTTGGCCCAAAGCATAAATCGTGATGCATTTTTAGGCACTTCTACCTGACAGGATTACCACATTGTAATTGTACAAATTAGATATGAGAAAAATGTTTTATTATTTTTTTTTTTCATAAGTTCCTTGGGATAGTTTTGATAATGTTTTTAATATTCTTGTTGCAATCGGATGATCAGGGAAAGGCACCAGCAATAGAGGAGAGCATCCATAGGGAGGTGCAGTCAATATTATGTGATGATGACATTGTATATTCAACAAGCCCTCTCGATATGTTAAGGAAGACCCAAAAAAATGCAATGAAGAAATCCTTAAGTTGATATTCATAGTGCCTCAAACATATGAGATAAGAGAGAGGGTTAAAATATTGATTGAGAGAGCAGAAAGCTTGCAAGTAAGTTCTCATGAGGTCTTTAATTATAACATAAGTTCATTCATGGTTTTATATTTAGTACTCTTTTATGTCATGAACTAAAATATGTGTTGTTTTTACAAGATTATTTGCATCATCATGATGTTGTTGGCCATGATCAGGGTACTATAGGTTTTGCCCGAGGAGTAGGGGTTGGTACAAGTGTCAATCCTGATCTTCCTGGGCATACATCACATCATTTGACCCCATCATATGTGCCTATATTGTCGTTTGAAATGTCAGAAACACATACCATGCAGGCATCGGATAGTGCACCCTCTCACAACAAACACATGCCAGAACATGCGTCAAGACATGTACCTGGGGATGCAGAGGCCACTAGTACTGGTGATGTTTTAGCAACATTTCCTGGATCTTCCCGTATTACTAGTATGGGAACATTGCCGGTCACATTTGTGGTGATCGAGGATTTTGTTCCCATAAAGATAGAGAAGGTCCTAGGTACTTTAAAATGTTTTAATTATTATTATATATAATCCAATTGAAATTTACTTATTGATCACTCTTTTTAGACTAATGATCCCATGATCATTTTGCGGAAATGATGTTTTTTATAAACATCTAAGTGATATTACATTGGAGCTCTTCGGGCCCACCATACGTACACGATGGAATGCCCAAAATGAAGATTTAAAAGATGAGCTCATTAATCGTTTAGTTGTGTTGTTCGGTGATAAAACATTCAACCGAACGAAGGTCCTTAAGAAAGTTGGTACCTATCTAAAGTATATGAGGGACCAATATAGGTCACATTTAGAGAAGAACAAAAAGTACGAGCGTCCCCCCATGATTCCGGAGAGGGAGTGGAAGGACCTGGTGTCAGATGCAAAGGAGAAGGATGAAAAGAAAAAAGGAAAGACACCACTGGGCAGAGGAAGGTATGTGATACTATCAACAATGTAATTATATACTTATTACTCTTTCTTTTTACATAATCTAACATATTTCAAACTTTTCATAGGCTCCCCAACACATAAAAGGCAACAAAGACAAGACTAGAAAAACACAGGTAGCACAAACTTGGCTCTGGTGGTTATATGAAATTAGCCGCACGAATTGTAATTATCAATAAATGAAATATTGCATCCAAATAATAAATTGCAAACAATTTTGGTTTTATCACACCATAGAGGCAAAATTCATGATCTTATGCAAAAATGCAAGGCTCTGAATTCAACAGAGTTCCCACAAAAGAGGACCTGAAGATTGCCTTCCAGCAAGGCTATGGTTTCGTGGCTAAACGCCTAAGAGTCTTGACTGGGAAAACACAATCTTCCACTGCATTCGACACAGGTAAATAAACTCAATAAAGTTTATTTAAAATTGAATACTTGTGCAATCTATTCAATATTAATTTCCACCATAAAGTAATTATGTGCCTATTTGTTTTAAAAAACAAGCAATGATAATACTGCACATGACATTGGAATGCAGCCTGGTGAGGGTGGAGCACAACCTGCAGATGAAGGTCATGGTGTGCATCCTAGTACTGGATGTATTCACGTGCTATACAAAACACAATATGGATTAATACAATTAAACATCTTTAATTGCAATTGGTGTATTAATTAATGTAACATTTCGTGTTTCAACTTTAGAGCATGTAGAGCATGATCAACATGTTGAGCATGATCGGGCTAGAGAAGATCAGGAACATGATGTGGCCCCATCAGGTAAACAGGGCCACTCTAATGTTCTTTTAAACATATTTAATTGCAATTGGTGTATTAATTAATGTAACCTTTCGTGTTTCAACTCCAGATCAGGATTTAGAGGGTGTTCAGCATGTTGAGCATGAGGGTATAAGAGAAGATCAGGAACATGATGTGGCCCCATCAGGTAAAGAGAACCACTCTAATGTTCTTTTAATTAATTAAATACTTGTAACAATAATAATAAAACATATCAATTTAACATTTCTTTGTTATTGTAGCAAATCCCCCCTTGCAGCGGTGTCCAGGTTGTGAGTACACGACTAGGAATACATTAAGATCACAAGTAGAGGGCATAACAACTAAAGGGGGGACAGATGATTTAGAATATGATACTCCACTTCAGCTTTTTTTAGCTTCAAAAAAAAAACAAAAAAAGAGTGATTGTAATCATATTATGAATGAATGTGAATATGTTAATGAATGAATGTTATATATTAATGAATGAATGTTATATGATAATAAATGAATGTTATATGTTATTAATGGATGAATGAATGAATGTTATGTCTTATTAATGGATGAATGAATGATTAATGTTATATGATCGGGTATGGAGAATTGAGAGTAATGTGAGGGGGGGAGGGGCCAAATGAGCTTCCACCATCACGTGGTTGGCCCTGTTAAGTAGAGAATATTAAACTATTCTCAAAACAAAGAGAAGCTCAAAAAGGTACTGAAATTTTGAATATAAGAAATGCATTATTTGAATCATCAAACCAATATGCAAAGATGAAAGAAAGTGCTAAATTTTCACTATGGTGGCAGAAAAATGATTCTTTATACACTGATGCCTTTATTTTCCAAGCCAATTTCTCCTGCTTTGCATAGCTCTGCCATGTTTGTGGATGTGATATGACTCCTACACAAAAAATATGTACCAGTTTACGGCCTTCAATCCAACTACATCCAAGTATCTTATTAATTCCTCTATCTTTCATCAATCCATTTACTATTTGAACCTCGTACAAATGTTTTAGATGAAGAACCCATTATTGTGAAATGTGCCTCCAGTTGAGTAAAGTGAATCCATGCTTTGTATCATAATTTGAAGTTGTTTCCATTCCAATGTTCTGAGTTTAGTTTGTTTGTATGGCTTTCTCTGAATACCACATTGTGTTGTGTGTGGATTTGGTTTCAAAGCTCTGTTTCTTTTGTTTTTAGTGGTGACATAACTCTAAAATTTGAATTTTGTGCATGACAGGTTAGTGGAAAAATTGACAGCTCTGAAGGGTTTAGAGGCTCGATTGAGATAGATACACAAATATTTGGATCTTGTTGTTGATGGGAGGCTTCCACTTAACCATGAAATTTTGTTCATATGTTTTGTACTGATTTTTAGGAGCTTGAAGAAGAGGGGAAGCACCCACCTGACCTCCCAAACCTTAAGAGGAGAATAAAAGAGGGTAATGTTTTAATTTTGATTGTTGTTACATTATTTTCAAGATTACAAGGCATCACTTGTTTCATCTATTTGGACTATGTTTGATAGTGTTCATTAATGATACATATTGATCCTTTCTCTATTAGTTGTTAGAATTATGTCCAATTTCAAAGCTTTAAGGCAAAAAGGGTCTACTTCGAAGGACTATACTGAGCGGCTTGTTGCATATTTGTTTGTATATTATGGCTACAATGACTATTTGATCTAGACCTTCCTCTAGGTTGAAGCCTGAATTTTTGGAATTTTCTTGTTATTATCTATTCCAGTGCTTTGTTTGATTTCCATTTTAGCACTTTGTTTGCAGCTTAGTGAATTTCAAAATAAAGTTAAATGAGGTGATATTGTGTTGAATGACTGTAAATTGTGGTCTCCAAACTTTAGATGTTCCCTGTTGCTGAAGCAGTAGAACTTATTGAAGCAAACGAAGCTCCTTCGCCTACATGCCTCTGGACCAACACTTTAAAGGTCAGTAGCTGGAATAGCCAATTTATAGTTGAATAAAATACTTATTGCTCACCCGAGTAACCGAGCATCTATTTTTGGATGTTATTTTCCTACATTGATTTTCCTAAAACAAACACAAGAAGCATGCGTGAAAAATATACCAATTTTCCTAAAACAAACGCAGGGACTATTCACAAAAGATATCATGATGTGCATAAAACAAACGCAGGAAGTACCCGCAAGAGATGCGTTGATAAACGCAAAAAACACAACATGACCTTGAGCACCTATAGTTACTACTATAGAAAAGTGGAACACAAAATATTACTTCATATCAAGCTCACTGCTCTATGATACAAATATATATTTAGGAGATTTTGATAGAGGTATAGAAATATATGGATAGAAAGAGATAGAGAGAAGATTGAGAGGGATAGAAAGATGTCTTCGTATTGTTGTAGTATCTTGTCGAACCTTTCTTGTTGCAATGGGGTTGGAATATTTGTGAGCACTATTATTGTGTGTACTTGCTTGTGTAGGTGCATTTGTGGACTGTCAAAAGCACAAATTTCTATGTGTGGGAAATGATCCTGCAACATTGTTTAGTAGAGACCAAAGCTAGTTTGGCTTGTGATGTTAACTCGAGGAGGTTAAGTTTCCACTTGTCATTATGTATTGTCCTTTTTGTGCCTTAAAATGGTAAATACCACCATGATCATACACTCATGGTTGTCCAACATAAACAAATTATATCTTTTTATGTATAATTTTAGTTATCTCCTTCTCCCGATTTTAAATAAGTAATATTATTTTTCAATAATATTTTAACCAATAGATGTGTCTGGTAGAATTCATAGACTCCTATGCCTGCCTTGAAAGAGCTCACTGATGGAGAGCAGAGGCCACAAAAGACTCTCACTGACAGGAAGCAAGTATATGATTATGACCTTCTGGAGGAGTATCTATCTCTTCTATTTGTATTTCCAGTTATATCACTTTTTTGCTTAGGCAAATTATATTATAAAGCTCTGGCAATTTTTTTATTCCCTTACACTACATTTTTTATTTATTTTGGTTTCAGGAAAATCAAGATGCATTGATCAAGTGTATCATAGAAGATGTTGGCTTTAGTAATGGAAGACCTATAGCTACATGTATCATCTATAAGTCACTTCTCCAATGGCGTTCATTTGAAGTTGAAAGAGCAAGTGTTTTTAATCGTATACTTCAAATGATTGGTTCAGTAATTGAGGTATCATTGATTCTACATTTTCCCAGTTTTGAGTAGTTTATGTGAATTGGCCCTACAAAATATAATGATTTAATCAAAATTTTATAATGAATTACTCATGTTAATTTCTCAATAATAACTACATTTTGAGTCACAAAAGGATGTAATTGGCCCTACAAAATATAATTACCCATGGTCACCTTGTTCTACTCCTAAAAATCCTTCTAATCAAAGATATTTTGGCAAAAAAATCACATCGACATGAGCTGGTATGGGTCTTCCCAACCTAATTATGGGTTACAAGCACTTTTTAGAACATATATGAGACATCAAAACTGTTGTAGCGATCAGGATTACTAAAGAAGACATATCGAGGAGATTGGCTTATGGTCTCATCGATGAAGAGAATCTATCAGCAAGACAAGTCATCTCAACATGAAAAATATATGTTGGCCCGAATGTTTAAGTCTCACCGATGAATTTTCATCGGCGAGACCATCATTTCTTTTACTGACAGGAGCACTAGGAATATATCAGCGAGACATAGCGAGTCAGGTAAACATTCAAAACTTACCCCGATGGTATAAGTCTCACTGATATACTTCCTCGTGCTTTGTCAATGAGACCACAAGTCATCCCTCCTGATAAATCTTTAAAAAAACAAAAACTACAATGTTTCGTTGAAATTTTGACGAACCAATCTAACGAAAAAAAAAGTGCAACAAGGTTGCTATAGCTCCAACACAATTTTGATCTCATTTTGATGGCGAGATCGTCGAAAAAATGACGAATGTTTGTTGGAATATTGGGGAGATTGGCTTATGGTCTCATTGATGAAGAGAATCTATTGGCAAGACAAGTCATCTCAGCATGAAAAATATATGTTGGCCCAAACGTTTAAGTCTCATCAATGAAGTTTCATCGGTGAGACCATCATTTCTTTCACTGATAGAAGCAGTGGGAATATATCTGCAAGACATAGCGAGTCGGGTAAACATTCAAAACCTACCCCGATGGTATAAGTCTCGCTGATATACTTCCTTGTGCTTTGTCAATGAGCCCACAAGTTAGTCCTCCCAATGGAGAGATCGTCAAACAAACGACGAATGTTTATTGCACTTTCCACGAAACTTGGTCACAATTGCAACAAACTTCTCATGTTGTTCCAACGATTTGGCAGAGGCATGCTACGTGTGTTATGGCTATTGTTCATCGCTAGACCAATGAAATTTTCTCAATATTCTGACGAACACTAGGTCCCTTTTTGTGGTGGAAATCAATGAAGTTCAGTCATGATTTCAATATTTTACATCTCATCAAGAAACCAATGAAAAGTCAACGACAAAAAAATTTCAAGTGATTTGTCAGAAAGTGGAGTCAAACTTTGATCCAAGGGACCAATCACATCAAGGCATGTGGAATGTAGTGACTAATAGGAGAATTACAATCAAAGTCAATGGAGGTCAACTTCAAACACATGTTGAAGCTCTTTGGGTGTTAATCTTTAATTATCAAGGTAATAACTTGAATCAAGATAGTGTGTAGGGACTTTCTATACATTTAGAATGATTAAGTGGAATTTTCACCCCCACACTTCACTTGGCTCTAGAATTTTCCATACCCAAATTTTGCATCGCAATCTATATCTCCTGCAATCACAAATTCCACATATTAAATCCCTTTTTAAATAAAAAAAACATTTATAACATCTCATGTAAATAAAACCATTATTCAAATGTTAGTACAAAAATCTCATAAATAACACGCTTTCTAGCATATTCCAAATCCTTCCATATATACCAGATTATCAGAATATTAAAATCATTAGATAACCTCAAAACTTTAAAATTTTATTTCACATTGCAACCTAGTACCTGGTATTCAACTTTACCCATGAACTTTCCCAGACTTTGGTTTTACTGGACTTCCATTTTACCGGACTCCATCTATTAGAGTACAAACATCAAACTGGAGCCTTCCATTCAAACTCGCATTACCTTTTTCCTTTTCAAACGTTTCTGGTTCCTAGTACCTGATACCTGAAACACTTACATTACAGAGTACTCTTTGATTAAAGATTTCTCTTTGCTTTTCACTTCTAGTGATCTTTCAATTTGCTAGCTACTGCCATAAGAGTTATTTTTATACTTGGATCCCCAAGTCTTTCAATCTTGAGGCATGTTGTGAGACCACACAACAATAAGCTTGAAGATGATTGAGGGCCTGTAATCAGCACTCGTTGAGCATCTCTAGCTAATGCAAATGATTAGCTCGGTAAGTTCCATCATCAATTAATCCTTTAAGGGAAACCTACAAGGATGGAATTTCCAACTCCAAAGGCATGATAGCTTTGGAACTATACATGAGGTTGTAAGGTGTCGTTCCCATCGTCGTACAAACACTCATGCAATAGGTCCTTGAAGCATATGTTAATTGAATATGCCAATCCTTACCATGTTTATTAACTATTTTGTGAAGAATGAGCTCAAGAGTCTTATTAGACGCTTTTGCTTGGCCATTAGATTGAGGATAATACAATGTAGAAAATCTGTTGAATGTGAAATTTCTCTAGGATTTGTTTTATTTCCTTGTTCTTGAATGGTATACCATTGTCAGAGACAAGTGTAGCGGGTAGTCCAAAATGAGAAATGATGTTGTTTAAAAGAAAACTACAAATAGCCTCAGCATTCATGGATTGAAGCGGAATGGCTTTGACCCACTTCGTGAAGTAATCTACATAGCAATGACGATGAAAGTGTGCCCTTTAGAAGAAGGAAGTGATATTTTTCAAATAATATCCAACCCCCATTTTGCAAATGGCCAAGGAGAGGTTTGGTTTTGTAACTCTTGTGCACGTGCTTGAATAAGATGACTATGTTGTTGACATTTCGGGAACTTTTTAACAAAATTGAAGGAGTCTTGTTCCATCATTTTCCAAAAGTACCCCATGTGTATCAATTTCCTCACCAGGGATTTACCACCAAAATGTCCACCCTCAGAACCCAAATGGGCTTCTCTAAGGGCAAGGGTTATTTCTGATTTAGTGAGACATCAAAGAAGCAAGCCATTGTAATATTTCCAATAAAGAACATCCAAAAAGATAACATAATGGACTAAAAGCTTGTGTATACGAGTGTGATCATTTTTTGTTGCGCCATCAGGAAATTTTCTAGTATTCAAATATTTGTAATTGTTAGAAAACCATTCTCTCGAGTCTACGTGAGAACACACAAGAGCATCGGATTTAGGTTGATTGGAAATAGCAAGAGATCGAAGGACCTGAACCATGAAGTGGTATTCTTTCATAACCTCGTTTGAAGGGACTAGGGAAGTAGCACTCACCATGGCATCCACATGTCAATTCTCCCTCCTAGGGACATTGTCTATTGTGAAAGAGGAGAACCAATTAAGCAAGGACAAAGCAAGGTCTCGATATAAAGACAACTTACTCTGCTTAGCTCGATAGGTTCCCATGATCTAATTCACAATAAGCTTAGAATCACCCAATATACGAAAATGTTTTATTTTCAGTGCAATCGTGGCATGCAAGCCAACAATGAGGGCTTCGTACTCAACAGTTTTATTGGTACAAGGAAAGTCCAATCAAAAGGAGAGAGGGACCGGCTTACCTTCAGGTGATATTAAAACCACACCCACTTCGGAGCTAGTCTGACATCTCGACCCATTGAAGTACATTTTCCATTCAAGATCACGACTAATAATGAAAATATTCTTATCAAGAAATAAGTCCAAACTCAAGAAGGAGAGAGACGAGGGAGCATCTTCCAATTGATCAAAAACCACTTGACCCTTTATTGACTTTTGAGTAATAAACTTTATGTCAAACTCAGAAAGCAACATCACCCATTTCACTAACCTCCTAACAAGGTTGGTACTAGAAAACAAATGCTTTAGAAGGTCACTTTTCACAATGACATGTGTCTCAACATGAAGAAGGTAATGCCTCAGCTTCTGCGTAGCAAAGGTGAGAGCAAGGCATTGCTTCTCCATGGAGGAATAACGAGTTTCATAATCAAACAGGATACGACTAATTTAGTAGACCACTCTCTCCTTCCCGACATCATTATACTGAGCTACCAAAGCATACAGTGATGTAGTGAAGTAAAGAAAAAAGGGTATATCCTGCATAACCGACATTAGTACGGGAGGATTGGTCAAATAGGTTTTGATTAACTCAAAAGCTTTATGTCACTCTTCATCCCATATAAAGAAAACATCTTTCTTTAACAAACAAGTGAAAGGAAGGGTATGATCAGCCAATTGAGATATGAACCTTCGAATTGCATGAATCTTTCCTTGTAAACTTTACAACTCAGTAATGTTCCTGGGTGGAGGCATGTTAACAATTGCATCAATCTTATTAGTGTTAACATCAATTCCATGATGAGAGACTATGAATCCCAGAAGTTTTCCCATGTCTACGTTGAAGACACACTTAAGAGGATTAAGTCTTATCTTATAGAGTCGAAGCCTCTCAAAAATAAGACGAAGGTTTTTCACATGATCCTGACGAGTTTTAGATTTTTCCAAGATATCGTCAACATAATCTTCTAGAATTTTATGGATGAAATCATGAAATATTATGGTCATCACCCACTAGTAAGTTTCTCCTGCAATATTTAACCCAAAGGGCATGACCACATAATAAAAAGTACCCCAAGGGGTAGTGAAGGTTGTCTTGTATTGATCCTCCAGATTAATATGGATCTAACTGTAACTTGAGAAACCATCCATGAAAGATAACAAGGCATAGCCACTAGTCGAGTCCCCAATCATGTCTATATTAGGTAACAAAAAATCATCCTTAAGAGAAGCCTTATTAAGATCACGAAATTCAATGCATATATGAATACGGCCATCAGGTTTGCTAATGGAAAATATATTAGAGATCCAAGGGGAGTAGTCAATTGGATGGATAAAGCCTGCTTTCAATAGCTTCTCTATCTCAGTCTTAACCAACAATGCGACCTTGGGATTAATCTTTCATATTTTCTACTTAACTAGCTTAGTGTCGGGACATAAGACAATATTGTGAACCACTATAGACTCGTCAATTTCAAGCATGTCCTCATATTTCCAAGCAAAGATATCAGGATGAGAATGTAGAAGATCAGAATGTTCCTTAGCTTCTTCTAAGGAAAGGAACTTCCCAATCTTAGTCACCTTTTCAAAAGAATTAGGATCCATAGAGATTTCAGTAGTATCTCCCTTGAGGAGGGAACTATGATCCCCAAGATGTGATATTGGGATGCCATCATCAACCTTAGCTAGAGGGTGCTCCTCATCAATACTCAAGACAAATTCTCCAAAATATGCCCATTCATTAAGGTGATATGGGAATCATCTTTTATAATGGAAAGGAGGCAAAGGGAGTAGGAACCTAAGAATTCCTCAAGTGCTTCATCCGAAGAGAAAACATTTAAAGGGAATTTTTTGGCCTACCCCCCATCCTTTATTAGTTCAAGATGGACCAAACTAAGTGGTTCAACTGAAATCATGTTAACACTCCACCAAGGTTTCTGCTTAGATTGTTCAATAGAGCATCCCAAACCCATATAGTGCTTACGAGGCTTAAACTGGATAGGGACTTGGATTCCTTTCTCAGTATGTCCAAGGCCTTTTCACCCATAGCCATACTGAGAAGCAAGTCTATATCGAAAACCATAATGAGTTTACGAAACCTCAACAAGCGGTGGTTCCATGTAGAGAGCCTAGTTGCACTAGTGGACATTGAACACATCTATGAGAGCACAACTGTCTCCTTTACTTGATTCACAAACATTAACCTCCTTTGCAAGAGTAGAACCACCCTCCTCAGTATGGAGAAGACTGATCTCCTAAATAAGATTACAATTTTTTCCTCTTCAATAGGAGTGTCATTTGTTTTTTATCAAAGGAATTTGAGGTTATCGGAAGCTTCAAATAAGTGGGACTCACTTTGTGTTCTCCAATAAATAATTTAGAGAATTCCAAGGACTCCCAATCATCTCCAAGGAAAGCAATTGATTCAGAAGAAGTAGACGGGGAGGACTTAGGAATTTCTACTTTAGGTGGTTCTTTAGCAGTGTTCACTTTAGGGAAAACCTCCACAGAAGGTATCGTCAAGGAACGCATCATAGCATCAGAAGTCATTGATGGAGTACAAAATTCTTAAGAGTGACGACAACTAAAGCCCAACCAACAGTCGCTAACTCACAAAGGTGAACAACTTTCAGGTCAGCTTTCACTGTGACTACTCGATTATTTGCAACAAACTTAAGAGAGCAATGTAGAGTGGAAGTTACGACACCCATAGCATGAATCCAAGGTCTCCCAAAAGAAGATTGTAAGGTAAAGGGCTAGGAATCACATAAACCAAGGTGGGTAAGGTAACGAAACCTAGCTACAAAGGCAATATTATTGTGCCTAGAGCCTAGTGGCCAACATTATTGAACCCATGAATATACAATGAAGAAGTAGCTAAAGAAGAGGAATCAACTTTAATCTTAGGAAATAGATCGATGCCACAAACGTTGAGAGCCGAACCGGTGTCAACAAGGGTACGCCTAATACCAATAGTATTAACATTAACTATAATCATTAAAGGATATGCTTGTTTCTACACATCTAGAGGTGAGAGTTCTTGTGCATAGAATGTAATATTCGTTGAATCCACACGAATATGATCCATCAACACATTAACATCTATCGGCCTAGTCCTGATAAACTGGGGTGATTTGAAGCAAATTCTAAAGTGAGATCTTAGTCAGAGCAACACACAGTTGCTCAACAAGATCATAATCACTTGGTGCTTTAGTCATAGGTTTAGGTGTTGAATGAAGACTTGGTTGAGAAGGTGGTAAAGAAGCAAGAGTTTGAGTAGGTTGAGATGTAGGAACGAAAGGTTGTTGATCTAATTTTTTTTTTCTTCTTGTATTATATGTGTGCCCTACAACATTATAAGAAGCAGAGTTCATAGCTTTCACGAACCTCGAATACAAATCTAGTGAATCGTCACGATATGAAATTCCACAGACAGAGTGATCCTTCTTAAGAGAAGGGCTAGCCGGAGTGAAGTAAATGATGGGCTTTTGAGGGCTTGGAGAAGCCATAGAGACCACCACAACATTTACCAACTCATCAACTTGTGGAGAAAGAGTTTTCTTGGAAGATTTATGGATAGGGGAAGACACTTCTAAGAAATCATCTAGATCATCATCCAACATATCGAAATCCTCCCTAGAGAAAGCATTATCATAGACATTAAAACATTTTAAAAATATATCTGACATGTTTCACATTGGGCTCACCAAAATGTGAGATAAGGGGCATTTGTTGCTCACGAGTCTCTTCATTCTCAAGAGAATCGCACGGAATGAACTACCCTTATCCACCTTAACATAAGTTGAATGAAAAAAATGCAAAGAAAGTGTATACAGATTAATTATCAGCAAAGACTACTTCAAATCTCGAAACAGTAAAGCTTCTAGATTTCTGCCTCTGACAGGGGATCCCTCAGCCAGAGGACAACAGGGTGGATTCAGGATGCCAACGCGACACGTTGGAGTCCAAATGGCACGATGGCATCCCAAGCAATAGAGTGTTCAAAGAATCAAATAGGAAAACCAGAGCTCCACCTTTTAATCTAGATCTAAGGTCTATGTAACAAAACAACCAAATAAAGAACAGAAACTACAAGAAAACACAAGGAGAGCTTGGAAAGAACTTACTAACAATCGGATGTCTGAATCTTCATTCCAAGCTCCGCTTTAATAACCTACACACAAGGCGAACGAGGAAAAAATTTGGGGTTGTATAGGGGTTTTCCTCAATCAAACCCCGGCTTTGATGTTCCCACCTCCACAGACAGCCAAATAGAAAGAGAGTGTAACCAAAATGGACAAAAGGAGATGGTGAAAGCAATCCCCGCTTCAGGAGGAGAACCCACACCACCAAGTAGTAAATGAACAAAGAGATCTAATCTATTCACAAATAGAAAAGAGTGAGAAAGCATTACCAATAGGCCTCGGCCACCTCTTGAACACATGAATGCACCGTTGAATGCTTGCTAGAGAGCTTTGGTTGTTGGAGGGACCTCAGTCCAGCAGAGCTTCGCTTGTAGAAGTGTTGTTGTCAAGAGTGAAAGAGATTGAGTGAAGTTGAAGAGAGAAGCTTGAATGAGTGAATGAACCCCCAAAATGAGAGCAAATGAGGGGTTTTATTGCATGCAAGGGTGGCAAAGAGTCGTTACACCCGAAAACTTGACTGTTAGGACACGTGTTAAAAGCCAAGATTTGAGATTACTTATTTCAAACTCGGAAAACCACGAGGATGCTAGTGCACCGCACAGACGTCTATGCACTGTGTAGGCATCCAAAGCACAAGTTTTTGGGAAACGTGTCACTGGGTTGTTGTTGCTTTGCCATTAAACTACATGGAGTTGGAATTGTGAAATTTTGACCCATGGGATTTTTGCCATTAACACGTTTAGGTGTCATAAATGGTAGGCAAAGTTCTAAAATGTGGAATTGCCCCTAGGTACAATTTTGCGACACTACACTTAAATATAACACCTTATCACACAAGTTAATAAATTTCATGTTTTAGTTACCTCATGACAACTAGTTAATTGGAATTGACAAGAGTCTTATTTAAATTTTAAATTTGAAACTTTTAGGATCTTTTACATTTACAAACTAAATTAAATAAACTACAAATTTGACTAGGATTAACAAATGAATGAAATGGATATCAAGATGACTCTATAAATGAAGATAAATAAAAAATAAATTATTTATCAACTTTTACCATAAAATATACCACTTTACATTAATAATTTTAAAATTAAAATATTAAAATATTTTAATATTTTAATATCCTCTTTTTAACTACCCCTCTTTTTAACTACCCTCAAACAAAGAAAGTTGCAAATACAAATATTAATTGCTAAAATGAAGATATCTAGTCATGCATTGATATGATGAAAGAGACAAATACAAAGCTTGCAGAAGCAAGAGTTGCTAACTACGAAGAAATGAAGGATATTTTAGTGCTTGCTCATGTTCAGATTCAAAAATATCTGGTACAAGCTGCAAGCTTAGACAAAAACCCAATGAAAAATCTACACCCAAAGAGATTCGAACATCACAAAAGAATGCAAGTCTTTAAAATTTAAGCGAAAAAAGAATAGTCCGTGATCGATCAATCACGCTAGATTCAAGAGCGTTCTATAAAAATTATTGGATCTGAACATGAGCAAGTACTAAAATATCCTTCATTTATTCGTAGTTAGAAACTCTTTGCTTCTGCAAGGTTTGTATTTGTCTCTGTCATCATATCAATGCATGACTAGATATCTTCTATTAATGTCTGATTTTTTATTTTAGTATGTACTTCAATTACAATGAAAACTGTAGATTTATGTTAATGCAACTATTAAAATAAAATAAAAAACTTAAATAAAGACGTGATAAAATATAAAGAATATAGATATTGATTTGATATGGCAACCGATCTCATAATATTTTGGTTTAAAAATTGTACGATTTGGACCGCTTAAAGCCGATTTCAATGAACATATTCAACAGCCATTATATTCTTTCCTGGTAAGCTTTATTGAAATTTCGTGCTTTGCCCCCAGATGTAATTTTCAAACAGAGAAGAGAGGAAGGAAAGTATATTCAGCAGAGCCATTCCAAAAACAGAAAACGCATGACAGACCGTGTCAAAGTCAAAAAAAATCGGTAAAGAAACAAACGCATGGAAACAGCAGGGTCCCCCCTCACCTCCCGTGTCAGTCGTGGCACTGAAAACGCGTCGAATGGAGCCCACCCACAAGCCCAATTCCGCCAACGCGTTTTCAGCAGCTCCATGAAAAGCCCTGCACGTGCAGCCTGGTAACCACTTCTAGATCACGTCAGTCTGTATCTGCGTTACTTTCCACGTCGGCGTCGGCGTCGGGAGATGTAACTATAAATACCTGTGATTAGGGGCGAGATATGGAAGCTTGTCTTTCAATGTACCAGGTGGGCATGAAGGCGTGGGAGAAAATCGGAGACTAAACTGAACCCGTCAATATAAAACCCTGTGAGCGCTCTGCTTCTTTCACGACTTTCACTTGCGTGTATCGTTTGCGTTAAGAAGCGTTTTTGCTCCTTTTGCTGCCTGAGTTTGCCAAATCTTCTAGAAGAGGAAGAGAAAGAAGATTATATCTTTCTTTCAGTTTTTGTTCTGGAGTGGCATACTATTGGATTTGTTCTTCTGTGTTGTTTGCTCAGAGCGCACATCAATCGAATTATTCTTTGTTCGACTCAGAGAGGGAACTTTGAGAATTTTCTTTGTTCCGATTGTTAAGGATGGTGACCGCAATGCTGAGCCGCGTCATGAGTATGCGCAAGCGTGTTGGGGACACGCTGAACGAGCACCGCAATGAAATTGTTCCTCTGCTCTCACGGTAAATATTTGATTGTTGTCTTCTCTGCTGTCATGCCGTCATTCTAATTGCTGATTTTCTCATATCTTAGTGAATTTATGCCCGAGTTGATATAATATCAAGACTGCCTTTCTTTCTGTGTATAATGGTCACCCAAATGTCCGGTCGGCGCGCTTTTCTGGCGTGAGTTTTACAGCCTCACGAGGCATTTTTGTGATAGGGTAGCTAGTCTGTTCTCGTGGGTATTTCAACTACCTTTATTTTTCTTGCATGGCGCGAATTTTGCAAATTTCTTGAGACGTTTGGAGATAGATTTCTAGTCTGCCACGCGGGTTTCTTTCCTAATTAAATCTGGACTTGGTTTGGTGTTCTTTAAGGGCTTTTCAAATACCCACGCTGTGCATTTTCCTTGTACTGGTGCAAATTTTGCAATTACTGTAGGGTTTTGGAAGTGGGTATCTCGTCGGGGTTGTGGGTATTTTTTAAGGATCATAGCTGGTTTAATTTTTTCCTTTGTAAGAAATCTCGTTATTATATAATTTAAAATTTTGGATTTATGGGTGTCAAGAATCAAGACTTACAGTTCGAGAGTTTTCTGTAACACATTGCAGGACAAGCTATAAAGTCCAAAGAATGTTAAGCGTGAATAATTCTCTATCTGTGTTGATTATTCTCTTGATCGCAATGGCCTCTTTAGTGGCCTCTCAGTCCATCAACACCACAACAGAAGAGAGAAAAATCAGCAATCTGGAAAAGTTCATCAAGGGAGTTGAATTGTCTCAAAATGCTTCAATGTCGTTTTCTTCTCAGCATACAATGCAAGGAGTGAGAGCGCCTTCAGAAATGAAAAATATGAAGTCGTCGCGACCTCCACCTGGCAGTACAAATAATCATCATCATCATCACAGAAATGCGGTATCTCAAGAGGCTTCTAGAGATCAGGCAATTGTTTACATGCCCTTAACATTTCATTCATTTATTTTCAATAATTTATAACTAGACATCTATATATATATCCCATTTTGAATTGAAATTATTGTTCCTTCAACTCTACATGCACATTTGAGTGTAAACATATTCAACAGTTTTTGGCATCTCAGCTGATGTGAGCATAATTTTTTTCAATATCTTGGGGGCTTTTGTTTAAGCTATACTCTAAATTATTGTTTAAGCTCTTTGGACTAATTGGGCTACTTCTTTACAGTGTGTCTATGGGCTTAATCTGTGATTAACAAGTGTTATTCATTTATATCAACATGCAAAACGATTTCGTTAATTCTTAGATTTTGGTGATTGTTTGTGGGTGCAGGTTGCCACTGTGAGTGCGAAGAGTCCAGCAAAACCAGGCAAACATAGAGGAAGTGGTCCAAAGCATAATAATCAACCAGTGAATGGCCCAGAAAAAACAACCAAGGATACATGGTCTGATCCAATGAATCATCATGAAAACCCGAGAAGGAAAAATATAGTAGAGGGCGTAGCATAGATGTGTGTAGATTATAAAGTATGGTAGTGAAAGATGTGTTGTTTGTCTTAGAATATGCCATATAGGGGGAACAAGACTTTGGTTGGACATGTTTAGTAAGAGATTTTGACAAGCCTGTGAATAATATCATTTTCTAATTTATCATTTTGTAACATCTTTATTTCTCAATTCTCTAGACTATGCTCTTAATTTTGTTTGATTTTAAAATAATATTCTTTAAAAAAAATAAAAAATTAAGATTTAATTTGAATTTGAATTGTTTTTTAATATATAAAAGAAATTAATATGATTTTTGTCAAGTCATCCATAGTTTGAATGAAGTGTATTACTATAAATAAAATTGTTGATCTCAAAATCTAACAAAATGCATCATGTATGAGATAAAATGCACATAAAATAGTTAACTAGATTTACTTTTCAATTTCTAACATTTTTTTTGAATTTTGAATTTTGATATAGTATGTGAACAAGGATACTATGAATTAAATCTTCTTATGTCAATATCCATTCATAATTTTATCACCAATGTGTATAATTAGATTGCCTTTTCAGATATTAGTTATAATGTTTATATTTTGTGTATATGGTATAGGACAATCAAATTTAATAATAGAATGTTTTTAAGTTATAAATATATAATTAGTAGGGATTTTTTTAAGTAAGTTTTGATATATGTTTTACATAGTAATTATGTAATTGTTATTATTTAAAAAATAACATTAAGGTATTGGGTAGAGACATTTAAAGCAGAGTATTCTATTTAATCTTATGATATGAAAATTTTTAATACATAAAAAAATACATCTAATCTAAATATGTTTTCTCTCTCTTATATCTCAATACTTATGTGTCATTGTATATTACAATGGAGAGAGAATCAAAGGAAAAATTGTGTCATGTCTGAAAATTTTCACTAAAAAAATCTAACATTTTTTTCTTTGAACCCATTAAGCAAACTAATTAACACTCTAAGTGTTTGAGGTGTAACATTAAATATGATGTAAGTTGTATTTACTACTCAATTAGATATAGAATATGTTTTACTCACCTCTTCCACATGCTTGTGGTCTTACCATACTTGATCGATGTTTCATCCATGCATACCAAGTTGTAGTCAATCCAACCTTCATGTGTCATCATTTGCCTGCACCTCCAAATTATAAAATTGAAGGCGGTAAAAGAAAGTTGAAATTCACTCTTATTAAAAACACCCAGCTTATCTATATCCAATAAATCAACATTAAGTCACCATTTTGTTTAAGCTAAGTTATCATACAATAAACCCAACATCAAAGAGACAAAATTCACCAATGACGCAAAATATCACACTGAAATGATGTTATGTTTATTGTCTTATGTCATCCTTCAATAGGCTACTCAACCACTCCAAATTTTAATTTATTATATCAATGCAAGGGAATTATATTCTCACACAATGTTGCTAATAAATCATTATACTGTCCCTGACAAACTGTATTACCAAATTGTGTGGCTAAAATACATATGATCCATTGTCAACATTCTAAAATAAATAGTTTTATATTTTAGCTTATGATGAAATGAGATGTTGTAGAGTATTGAAATTGGGGGAGTTGGAATGCAAGCTACCATCATATGTCATAGAGTTTCCAATAATAAGACCAATGTTTTTATGTGACTTTTTTATCCAATCAAAATGTAGAATTTAAAATTTTGACCAAGAATGGTATAATTTTATTTAATTTACTATCCAATAATATCAAATGAATCATTATCTAGGTTCCTATTGATTTTTGTTGTGAACAGTCAATGCACAGGTCAAATAATTCCTTGATTTTTCTTGCATTTCCAATTCAATCAATGCATCAAATTTTTGTGGTAAAATTTCAACTATCGATGACATTAGTCTAGTGATATGAAGGTGCAAGAAATCTAATCAAAAGATTTTTCTTTAATTGTCATTTGTAGTGTTCAAAATTATTGAGTCCATATACACAATATAAAGTTGCATGGTTGACATTTAAACTGAGGACATGACAACCACAATTATAAAGATGTAGGCAATCTTTTGTTAAGTTAATGCATATCATGATAGAGAAATGGAGCATCGATTGTCATATAAATAAACTTAGTCTTTTATGCATCAATATCTAATAAGGTGCATTCATATAAATAAACTTAGTCTTTTATGTATCAATATCTGATAAGGTGTATTCATTCTAAATGTGTGGCATAGCATCATTTGTTTTCCACCCCATGTCTGAGCAACTGCTTTTTTTGTCATCTTCACCATAAGCTTCATTTCTTTTACTCTTCTGACCAAAATTTTGTGGCCTTCCAATGTTACTTCCAAGGTTGTGGCCTCAATCGTCCATCTTGTAGACTAAAAGCCATGAGATGTTTGTCAGATTTCAACCAATAAAACACATGCATTGTTCTACACCATAAAAATTTGTTTTGCACTATGACTCCAAATGCTACTTAGTGTCTATAAGAGGAATCCTAATAAATGATTGTTGAGTGAATTTTGCACTGATTCCACAAATTTTAATGTTCCTCAACATGTCACTCAAACAAATACAGGAAATGCACCCCTATTGTTGATATCTTCTCCACAAGTTTTTTATCCTCTCATGGACCTACCATTCCTAGACCTATTCCTTCAATAGGAAAGGTAAATAAACCTATCGAATGGGAACCTTATCATTCACTAAAAACACCTCGTCTTTCAAAGGTACCTCTTGTTCCTTCGATTGCCCTATGACAAAAAGAGGAAAGGCACTTGTGGTGCAAGTTCCCTCAAAATCACTCTAAGTCTCTCAACCTCCGCCTACCAAAATTGTGCTTCCTATTCCAAAAGCGAGAATAACTCCATAATAGAAGTAGAGAAATCTCGTTCCCCTTCTATAGCTAAACCTGGGCCCCGCCATTGATGAAACTAGCTTGCACACAAATGCAAGCACCATCGATGTGTGTTGGATCATCAACAAGTTGCTATGAAGATGCCCACCACCGAGCATCGCCCATGATGTGACCACCTCCAAATCTTTACATGGCTTCTTCCCTTACTTCTCCACCTCCTCATGTCACTCGTATACCACCTTTTGTCCCTCTTCATGATCCTAATGGACCTCGGACCAAAAGAGTGTAGATTGTCTTGGATCCTTTGAGGGACCCTTCTCTCATTCCAAACCTCCTATGCATTACCCCTTTCTCTGTTCTATTGTATATGCCAAACACACATCATTTCCAACACCATACTAGCCTCCCTTATCCCATTCAGACGTACCTTCCATAAGATCATTCCAATTTTTCAACATCCTACCACCATTGATGTTGACATCCCTTTCCCACCTCTCAAAAGAAAATTTGAACATTACCCAAATCTACATCACCTCAAGGAAAATTTGAACCCACCTTGTCCACCACTTTCAGCCCATTCTACAGTTGTTCTTCTCACAGAAGAAATCCCAACTTCTTGTATTCCTATCACTGCTCTCATTTAGGAGATTAGTAATGATAGTCCTTTTGTAACATATTTTGATAGTGATTCACCAACCTCCCCTCAAAACGAGTTTTTGTTTAAATCCTTGTAGATATTTGTAATGCCCAAAAAAAAAAGGTCTCAAACATGACCACAATTTTATTTTATTTAACTCTACTCCTCCTGAAACTGCACTCCATCGTTCCCTGCAATTACTACAACTCATTCATCATCACATAGACAAGAACACATATATAATTACATCCAAAACAAACAAAAAAAACAGCTCGATTGGCCAAGTGCAACAAGTATGGTAATCAACCAACTATGATTAATGCGATGGCCGATTTTTTTTACCAGAATTCACCATTTCTATGAGGCATATGTCTTAACCTACACACTCTAGAAAACTTAGGCGCTGCTGTCCCAATCGCTTTTCATCCTGGCCGTCCAAATTCTGCATACTACAGTGCCTTATTGCTAAACCATTGCTCATAAAACCGCCTTCCAGACTTGAATCTGTCGGCTGTTCTTGTAATGTTGGCAAATATATATATATATATATATAGGGTTATTTAATTAAAATTCAAAGTGGGAAGTCATGGAATGTAAACATGTTTGTATAAAAAATTACATGTGGTCGAAATCGAATATTCACATCAAAGGTCTAGCATTACTTCTCACCTTGATAACCTCTATCATACTCAGGCTCATAATTCGTTTATAGAGTAAGCCAATGGAATACGAGACCTTAAAGGAATCCTGCGGTATTGTTGAATTCTAAAACAAGATAACGTTTTGTATGGCTGTCCATATTCCTTTCTCTACGACTGTTCTAAAATATCTGGATCAACAAGCACATTCAAGTGTTTATGTATTTAATGATTGGAAGGCATGGGGAAGATTTAGGACGAAGTAGGGGAAGTTAAAAGAGTTCATATTCTTTATTAGTAATAGTGGTGATAAGAATATTGTAGATCCATTAGTCTGTAATCACAAGGATCTGTTAAGGCTTATTTCATTTGAGGTTAGATTATGAACATTTCCATTAGGACCATCTTAATTCATTGTTCAGTTATGTGATCTATGCGGATATTTTCTCAACATCCACGACAATATGATACACTCTTTTTCTATCTGATTGAATGAAGGTCTAAAATGAATACATCAATATGTAACACTTGATGGTTCTTGCAAAAAGGTTGCTAATTGTGTTGTATTAGTTTTGAAAGCTAGGCGGTGTAAACCTTAAGGTCTATAGATGCACTTGTCCATCAAAGATCCTTCTATCCACTATGAGCATAAGTTTGTGCTTAGGATGGTTGAACGACTCAAGATAATATTTTTAGTCATGTCATCCATAGTCAACATAATTTTTGTCATAGTCATGTCATCCATAGTCAACCTAATTTTTAACTCTTGAGTGTTGCATGGTAATAGTTAGTTAAGTATTGTTACCCATAATTGAGCATAGGCTTGTTAATGAA
>VDFB02322083.1:4761570-4832871 GCA_007258455.2 Sequoia sempervirens
CTTAAAGCCGAGTTGAATTACTAACTAAATACATGAAAGCTGAAAATATATTTAGTATTTTGAAGTACTATTTGAAATTTCATTGAGTTATTTTATCCATACCTTCGAAACAAAGCTTCTTTATCATCAAGAAATTTCTTACATTTGTTTTCACCCCAATCAGGAAAAAGCACAGTTCCAATATCATCATTATGCTTGCCACTGATGTTCTTACTAAAGAATTCCTCAGTTATAGGAACACCACTTTGAAAACCAACCTGATATTGTTCAAGTTGATTATAATATCACAGTCATCTTACAAACAAGCAAAAGATTCAACACGGACAAAAGGGATAAGTGCTAAATACAGTCTGAATTTATGAATTTAAACAAACCTCTTGAAGCATATCACGAAAATTTAAGTAATGCAAAGAATCCGAATCGCATAGAGTTCCATCAACGTCAAATAATACCGCTTGTAAAGAAGTGCCAGATGGAATGGGACTCATCCTGTAATTTCAAATAAATCACTATGCAGTTAAGCATAGTAAGTGCAAAATGCAGTATGAGGCATCCTCTGAAAAATGTATAATAGAGTGTATTCACATAGTTCCAGACTTTCGTAATGGATCACTGAGTGTGATTCTAAACGTCAAAAAAAACTGACACAGTTGAATCCAAAAGCAAAATATTATAAATTATTCCACTAATTCATTTCATTTAACAACTACCAGTAATAGCCAAGAATCTACAGATTAAAAAACTTACTGCTCCTAGTCATATTGTATGATATGTTCAAAAAGATTGTAATATGGTTTCCCCATCTCATCTCATAGTTGTTGGCTATGATGATATAATACATGATTTGTATCTCTTGTTGCTTAATTCTCTATATAAACAAAATACAATTAATATTTATTTATGAATAAAAATAAGATTATAAAATAATTTTAAGTAAATAAAAATGAAGTAAATAATGTAAATAAAATAAAATAGAATGATTTAAATAAATAAAAATAACTTTTCAAAAAGAAAATTAGTATATAGATGTTTTAAATATATCTATTTAAAAAATATTGAAAGATACAAATCTTAAGATGTCTATTTATCTTAAGAAAATTTTAAACTGTATCTCTTGATTCTTTTAGATAGATGTATTCAAATCAATCTACTACATATTTTTAAGTATATAATTATTTTAAAAATTTTAGTTACTCTTTTATTTATTTTAATTTATTAAAATACATCTATTTACTATTTTATATACCAAATTATATATACTGATTTGAATAATTTTTTACTTGCTTCTTTTACTATTCCATATTTTATTTAAAGTTAGATAAAATCTCTAAACTAAAATATGTAATATATTGAAGTTTTAATTATTAATTTATTTCTACTTAAATCTAAAGTTTTAAAATATTAAATATTTAATTATTATTTTATTTCTACTTAAATCTATTTTTTTAAAAATAATTACATACATAAATGACTTATATGTATTTTAATTTTATGAATTTTGAAAAAAATAAATTTGAAAACTTCATAAATCTTATTTGTTTTGTATTTTTATTGTGATTGTTGATTCTCTATGTTAACACACTTAGACCATTCCACTTTACCTCTTGCTACCATTATAAATAAAATAAAATAAAATAATTTTTAAATTTATATGTCCATAGCCATGCCTACTGCACAATAGTGTGACAAATCCTCTTCCTGAATCTCTTTGTGCACAGATTTATTTTGGTGGTTCTCTTATTAATCAAGAAAAGGCAAACAGATCCAGAAAAAGCTACATGGCACGTACAATGATTTCATAACAGTTTGAATTCATAATGCCAAAACATATCAAACACTGACCATCGTTTAGGGTTTCAGGCAAACGAAATGCATCGAAATTTTTGCCTGCAGCTTGAATCGTTGTGAAAATGCTTCGTTAGCTTGGAATCATCATGAAAATGCCGTGTCAGAGATGGAATCGCCGAGGTTCGTTGGCTGCCCAAATCTGCAAGCGCATCGTATAATAATCTGATCCTAGGATGTTTAATACTTAGAATTGGCCTGATTTTCTGCCAATTGGGTAACATAGATAGAAAGAAAAAATTATATTAATCTCCACAAATAACCAAGAATAGGTCAAAGGGGCTAGAATGTACACAAGTTACCAAGTTTAATTGGTGCCCGGCATACAGGCTGTACCAAGTTAAACTGGCATGTTAGGGTTTTCGAAAACCCAGTCAAACCTGGAAAAAAAAAGGGAATAACCCACAGGTTATTCAATACACTGCGTTTAGAACAAGAGTTACTGAAAAACTCATGGGTTACAAAATCCCTTTTTTTCATTTCTGCATCTTTAATAAATATTTTACTGTTTTTTAAATTTGCCATGTTTTTCCCATGTAACTGAATTCCATTGACACTTTCCATTTGTCGTGTCAATGTCATGTAATTGTAATGATACTATGTTAAGTATCATGGGGTCTACTGCACCAGTCTATGTCTTTACTTAACCATACGGAAAATTCTATGGCAGATCCTTCAGTAGTGAAGTCATTGGTCACTGCCTGCCTTGCATTTCAAAATACATATCACAAGTGTTGGAAACATTGCCTTTGAGTTGCTAGCATTTTCGAGAAGGGGAACTTAAAATAAAAGGAAGCTTCATTGAGTTTTTCTGTTGTGTTTATGACAATAAAATTGGAATAAAATAACAATCATTGCATACCTTTTGATCCTATACGATTAGTGACATGCAAGAATCGTAAATATGAATAACAAGTGCTTTTCACGGCTGAGCGGTAAGGTAACAAGGGAGGATACAAGAAGGAGATATTAATATGGTGGAGTGTAAAGGTGACAGAGAAGGTGTTTTGTTCATAGTCTACATGAAAAGCAGGCCTGGAACGTTTGCAAACAGACTCTGCATCTAGAACAAACCAAACTGGAAACAAAAATGCAAGGACTAGGATGGGTGGTTTGCTTGGTGAAATAAGTTGGTGGTTTGCAAGGCTGGATAGATTCTATGGTGTGCGTTCTTGAATTTCTCTCAAACGCGCAATGCTCTTACTTATTGAAAGAGGTGATTTCACACACTCAGAAGACTTATACTCCGCAGACTCAAGGATATTGAAGAAAGACAAGAGCTCATTTTAAATGCGACAAAATTATCAAAAGCATGGCAAATCTGTACTGTCAATACAAGGGGTGACCTAATATACTGAGCATGATTCTTGATATTCACTAAACAATTTTACTCAAGAAAATTGGGGTATAAGGATTCATACTCAAAAGTATGGTAACTCTAACCAGTCCGTTGAGACTCTTGCTATGTTGATGGATTTTAATAAAACTTTTGGAATAATTGGCACTTCACTTGCAAAAGATCATCACCTCACACCTAGAAAACTATAAATGCAGGAAAGGTATGGAATTTGGTTCCTTTTCAAATGGATTCTAATCAATAGATCTCTTGGTAGGAAGGTTCAGCCCACAGAAAGTCCAATTTTTGAGAAGCCAGACACAGCTTATGGCCAAGCAAATAAGAGATAAAGGATAGAACCTTCAATTTGGGCTTGCAAATAGCAAGAATTATGAAATACTACCTCCCTCCTAGATGATGTAACGAAGCTGAAATGCACTTTAGAAAATGGCAGAGCACAAGACGGAGCAAAAATAAACAAAAATAAACTTGGTTGAAGAGGAGATAAACCTTAAAAATTGTTTTTTAAATATATCAAGCATAAGCAGAGCTCCAAATGCATCACGTCCTTACATCATAAAAATAACAGAGTGATAGAACAAGAGGAGCAGATACTTGATTTCTTTCAAGTTTTTCCAATATAGAATATAGGATATCTTTGCCTTATCTCCTACTCCAGAAGACTGGCTACTAGATTAGAAAAGGTGTGCACTAATTGTCCCCATTAATGGAATAGAAGATAAAAGGCACTGTCACGTCTCCAATTCTGATGCATCTTGTTTTTGGCTTTGTGTGGATTTGACATATTATTGGATGTGTGTGGTAGGATACATAATGAATACTATGGTATTTTTGGTGTGATGAAATATGAAACATTGCTTTGATTTAAGAAAAGTTAATGTTTGGAATGCAATTTATTTTGAATATGATGAAAAATGGAAATGTTATTTGAATTATGAGTTTTAATGTTTGATTTATATCTTTACATGGATACTAATCTATTGATGCGTGCCTAAGAGTATTGAGATGCAGGAAGACCAAGGGTGTGGCTAAGGAGAGAAGGTTAGCTTCTTGGAAGGGTAAATGCATGTAGTTTTAATTTAATTGGATGCATAATTGTATATTTATCTAAGTGCTTATTTTAATTTATGAAGTGGAAATAATATAAAGTAATTTAGTTAAAATTTTTTTATTATACAAATAAATGCGCATGCTTTGTTGAGTGAAAACAATTTTAGTGAAGTTGTTTCTTAGTTGGTAAATTATTATTTATATTAGAAATATAATATTTTATTTACAATAAAGTGGTATTCATTTACTTGTTTATTTTGAAATAAATAAATATGGTGAAATTGAAAAGTTAATTTTTCCCTAAAGAAAAAAAGCATCGGGAAAATAAATTTAATTGGAATTTCAAGATTAGGTTTGTGAAATATTTTAAAAAAGAGAAAGAGGAGTAACGAGATGGTTCTTAAATACTTTTCTTGATTTGCTCTACAACATATCAAAAGAGAATAAGAAGAGAATACTGAGAAAAAGGAAGGAAGAAGGAGAAGAAGGATTCCAGAGAGCAAGCTCTAGGAAAGGAAGAAAAAGTAGGAGGGTTTTGTTTCAACTGGAGGCAACTCTTTTCCAGTTTTTTAATTCCTTCCATGACATTTAATTTCCAATACATGAAAAAGATTTACTGTATTGTTCTAAGATTTAGTTCCTTTGAAAAACATTGTAGAAAAATCTCTATATTCAAAGTATTGGCTGTGCAAATATAATGGTGATGCTTGTACAATCTTTTCGAATTCTTTATATATTAATATACAATTCTTGCCTCTCTGTATTGAATATCTTATTCCTAGATTATTTTCTTTTTATGTGTGAATATAATCACATTCCAGACATAATATATATGTCTAAATATATATACATATATATATATATATATACACATACACTAATCTTTGTATGTATTGAATATAATTTAATGAAAATCGAAGTTTATTTAAAGGATGGGGCCTTGCCCCTACTGTGCCTTTCCCTTATGGGGAAGGGCTACTTGTGGGGGCAACGCCCTCCATAGGCCGCAGGGCGCTGTCGCAGCCTCTGGAGGGGGCGCTACCTGGCGCCTTCTCACATAAGTGGGAGGTGCTGACCTTAAGCCTTTGTTAATACTTCTCAAGCCTGCATTAAACTTGAAACCTTTGCTGTAAGCCTTTGTTATAAATACTTCTCAAGCCTATATTAAACTTGAAACCTTTGCCGTCAACATGAAATCTGACCTGAAATTCTTCCATCGGGTTTTTACTTATAAATGGATTTATATATATATAATTTAAGACATGTAAATATATATATATATATATATAATGATATACATACATTTTATTTACAACATTATATATATAAATATCTATTTACCTTTATTGGAGAATAAACGAACACTCAACTCCAATGAGTAGATTTGAATTTGGCTAGGAAATACTAAATTTATGTGCTATGTTGATAAATTTATGTGAAAGTGTTGATTAGATATAAATATTTATATTGAGTGTAAAGTACTTTTATATATATATATATATATATGAAAGTACATTAAAATAATATATGTGCAAAAGAAAATGAAACTTTTGAGAATACTTATATGAATGTTTAGAGAGGATACTTTACTTCAAGTTTACTTAACCATTCTATCTAGAATGATTTATTATGATGATATAAAGGGTACAATTACCAACATTATTTCCATTTAACAATTACTCATTTTCTTGTAATGTGCATTTTGTAATTGAAAGTGTTTTGTGACAGTAGATATTTGATTGTTAATTTAGTAATTGAGGTAACTCCCTTTTTCTTGAAATAAATATAATTCTAAATTACTCCTTCAAGTACTTTTTACTGAGTGATAATTTATTTCCATTTAAATGTGAATGTTTTTCAATAGAAAATATTTTACCTTCTGAATGCATGCAAGGCTATGAACTATTATGAAAACTAGATTGTGGTAAAACTGCAAATAGTGTGATGTTTCTATTAGTAAAAAGACTAAACTTTGGAAAGTTACAAATTTGTGTTAAAGACAAGCATTTTATGGGATTATAAATTGGAATTTATTTTCTGAACAAGGAAACATGGAAATTTTGGAATGTTATATGTTATTGCCAATGCTGCATAGAAAATGCTCGAGTTTATGGATTTATGTGATTTATGTGAATTTATGAATTATGAGTAGACTTCCTGTGAAAATTCTATTGCAGTTACTGATTATTAATCTCCTATCTAATACATAGATTATTTGACTCTGAAAAATTAATTCTCAGCAAATATAAAAAAAAACACAACTGCAACTTCACCAATAAAAACTCACAAGAATAGAGGAGAAAACATTCACAATAAAGAACACAATATTTTTGGACAAATTGTCCGTGGAAAAACCTCGAAGGGAAAACCACTACTGCAGATGAGGAATTATATTAAACTTCAGACAATTAAGGAATACAAAACTGCTTGCCTCTTACTGGCAGAGCTCCGACAATATCCTTCTCCAGAAATTCTTCCCTCAATTTTTCCTACTGAAATTCCACAGCTGCTATCCCCAACGCTATCACTGCGCCCTTGCTAACACTGCAAGACTATTTGCTCTCACTGCAAATTTACTTGCTATCACTGCAAGTCTTTCTCAACTCTATACTTGTGTGTTCTCCAAATGCCCATTGATCCCCTTTTATACTTTTCTCATTGAAAAACCAATGGCCATGATTTAATCTCAATCAATGGCTAAGATTAAATAGACTCTAAAAACCCTAACTAACTGGATTCTAGAAGTCTCTAGGGGAATCAATTTATTTAATTACATAATTATCTAGACAACTCAGCCCTTTCTGGAGGTCTCTAGAAAATAATTAAATAATTAAATAACACTACTTGGGAATGGAGATACATGTCCAAGCTACATAAATTAACACTCCCTCTTAGCGAGGAAGGTGTTCTGCATGACACCCAACTTATCTCTGAAGAAGATGAATTTCGCCTTCCCCAATGCCTTAGTCAAAATGTCTGCTACCTGCTGATCTGTAGGTATATACTGTAGCTGAACAATCCCGCGCTGTACACAATCTCTGATGAAATGATATCTGATGTCTATATGCTTTAGGATCTACCCGCCAAACACCGTAGATTCCTCAAATAACTTGATGCAACTTCCTCGATTGTCGCAGCAGACACCGGTGAATCCCCAACCCTCCACCAAACAGCGGCCACTCTGGCAACTTCCGAAGCCATATCGCCTCACACGTCGCCATGCTAGCTGCTATGTATTCTGCCTCTGCAGAACTCAAAGCCACAGACTTTTGCTTCCTGCTATACCAAGAGACAACTCCTGATCCCAAGCTAAAGCAACACCCTGAAGTGCTTTTCCTGTCTGTTGTACTGCCTGCCCAATCTGCGTCAGTATAGCCTATCAACCTGATACCATCACCTCGAACATATTTGATTCCATACTCGATTGTACCACGCAAATACCGCAACACATGCTTTGCCGCTGTCCAATGCACTCTCTTCGGCTCCACCATGAACTGACTAAGAGAGTTTACTGCAAAGGATATATCTGGCCTGGTGTTGACCAAATACATGAGAGACCCAATCAACTGCCTGTATAAGGTGGGGTCTACATCCTCCTCCTTGGATGTCTCTACCTTCTTCCAATTCGTGATCATAGGAGTAGACATGGATCTGCAATCCTCCATCTCGAACCTCCTCAAGATTTCGATGCAGTATTTCCCTTGTCCAAGGAAAATCTCTCCATCTGTCTGCCATACCTCCATGCCTAGAAAGTAGTGCATAAGCCCCAAATCCTTCATCTCGAACTCTGCTGCAAGGTCTCTCTTGCACTCCTCTATGAACCCTAGTGAACCTGTTAAAAACAAGTCGTCCACATAAAGAACAAGAATGAGAACCTCACCCCCAACCACCAAGTAGTAGAGGTTAGCATCCGCTTCACTCTTCACAAAGCCCATTCCCTGCAAGTATCTATCAATGCGCTCATACCATGCCTTGGGAGCCTACTTGAGTCCGTACAAAGCTTTCTTCAATCTGCACATGTGGGTTGTACTGTTGTGTGCTACAAAGCCCTCTGGTTGTTCTATGTATACCTCCTCTTTCAATTCACCATTAAGAAACGCCATCTTGACATCCATCTGATGGATCTGCCATCCCATCTGTGCTGCAAGAGAGATCACGACTCGTATAGAAGTATACCTAGCCACTGGAGAAAATGTCTCCTCATAGTCAATTCTCCTTCCGAGAACCCTGGCTACAAACCTTGCCTTGTATTTTGATGCTACCATCTCAAGACTGCTTTTATCTTATAGATCCAAATGGCTATGGATCCAACCATCGCCTCTATCTGTTGGTCTAGGCACAACCTCCCACACATCGTTCTGCACTATTGAGGTATACTCCTCAACCATTGCATCTTGCCACACTTTCTGTTGTGCGGCCTCCTGATAGCTAGAAGGCTCACTATCTACCAACTGACTAACTAATGCCATATAGTCATCATACCTGGCTGGTTGTCTCCACTGTCTACTACTCATCCTAGGAGCTCCCACAAACTCCTGAGTATCACTTTGTGACTGTTGGTTCTGGCTACCAACTGTAGAGGATGAAGTATCAACCTCCATATCACCCTGATGCATCTCTTGGATCTGCTGCATCTGATGCTCCATACTCTGCGAATTCTCAGCACCTGAGCTTGTGCATGTACTAGTAACTGTACTCGAGCTTCGCTGTCCTTGCTCTGGTTGAACGATCCTTGGAGCTTCCACTAACTGCTCACTCTGATCATCTGCTGGCAAATCTCTGGACCTCCTGAATGCCTTATCCTCCATGAACTTGACATCACGCCTAACTATAGTCCTCCTGGTCCCTGGAATAAATATCCGATATGCCTTTGAGGTTTCACTGTACCCTACAAAGTACCCTCTCTCTGCAGTCTGATCTAACTTGGAACGTGTCGCACCTGGAATGTGACAATATGCCAAACTCCCAAATATCCCCGGCGTAATGCATTATCCGGCTTCTTTCCCCGGTAGAACGCCTTCCGGGTGTCATTCTTGCCCAATACCCAAGTGTGGAACCCTGCTTTGTATGTACACCGGCCAGATCAGATGAGTTTCCCATATAAGTAAATGGTATATCCCCGTCATAACATAGCTCCCCTTGTCACTGATATATAGACCGATTCTTCCTTCAAAGAACCCCATTCGCTGTGGGTTGTGGCAATTCTACCTCTCTCTTTTTGATTCCCTTCGTACGTAACTCGAACTCTTTCCTTTGTAATTCTCCATTGTCCGACCAAGAACCTTTATCTTCCTCCCATTTTAATTTCACAAGAGCTTTGAACTCTTGGAAGCCGACCAAAACCTCATCCTTAGTCTTCAAGAAGTATATCCAGGTCTTCATGGAGAAATCATCAATAAAAGTAACAGAGTACTCATATCCTCTGAGAGACTTCGTCGACATTGGTCCACATATGTCTGAATGTACTAGATCAAGAACACCCTTGGATCTAGTGTCACTCCTTGGAAAAGTTGCTTTTGCAAACTTCCCCAACACACATCCCTTGCAAACATCATCATGCTCTGTGCTCACCTCTGGAACACCTGTCACAGCCTCACGAAGCATTTTAAGTGCTCCATGATGTATATGGCCCATCCTCCTATGCCATAGCTCTCCTTGATCTCTAGAATTACTACTGCTCATCAGTGCCTTATGAGTATCAAACTGCAACCTGTAAAGCCGACCGCTCCTAACTCCAATAGCTATGGGTGATTTCCAATCCTTGTGCTTGATTAACACACTTGCCCCTCTAAAGAGTACATTGTAACCTTTATCTTGAAGGACAGATATGGAAATCAAATTCATACCCAAGCCTGGCACATGCAACACATCATGAATGGGAATCCGCTTACCATTCTCCCTCTGAAATAGAACAGTCCCTTTCCCAACTGGATTGAGTTTGGACATGTTCCCCATAGAAATCTGCATTCTGATGTGCTCCTCCTTATAGCTGGAGAAGTACTCTCTAACTCCTGTCATATGAAATGACGCCCCACTGTCTATATACCAAACACCCTGTGAGGTTGAGCTAGCCATACAAGCTATGAGAGCGAACTCATCCTCCATTCTACTAGAGAGCTCATCTGCACTTGCTGAAGCTGTCGTCTGCTTCTTGCCTTTCTTCCTTCGCGGGCAATCACTGACATAGTGGCCAAACTCGTGACACCATAACACTTCACTTTGGATAAATCTTTCTTCTTCTTCTCACCTTGTGAATTTGATCCTTTGCTTGACCCCTTCTTTTCTTTCCCTTTTCCTGCAAGGGCAACGTTCTCCTGTTCCGCCTCACTTGCTGACTCTTGCTACTGGTCCTACTGACAAGACTTAGTCTAAGCTCCTCCTGAGTGAAGTCACTCTAGAGTCGATCCCAACTCGGCAAGGTGTCTCGTCCATTAATAACTTGAACAAAGACATCCCACTGCTTAGTAAACCCATTTAGGGCTATCCGTACTAGCTCTCGTCATCACCTAGATTATCTCCAATAGCAGCCAACTCATCCTTGACAAGTCTGAGTCTGGTGAGGTAACTTGTCACGTCCTCTCCCTTGTTCATCCGAGTAGTCCTCAACTTTTCTCTGAGAATCAGCTTCCAGTTAGTGGTAGCATTCTGGTACAGATTCAGAATGGCATCCCACATCTTCTTCGCTGTATCTAACTCTGCGACATGTGGAACAATATGATCCTTGACACCATCAAGAATCAACCTCCTCGCTTTGGCATCTTCCTTCTTATATGCTAAGAGTTGTGCTGGATCTGTAGGTACAGGTACAACACTGGTCACATATTCCTTGATCCTACCCTTCTTCCAAAGAACAAAGCAGCCTCGCTTTCCTGCATAATTCAAAAAATTTGAGGCTCCATCCAATCTGTCCTGATCTCTTAAACCTGCTGAGGACATCTCAAAAGATAAAAGAAAACAAATAATAATAATTCTGAAGAGGCAGGATCTTTCCTTCCTTTGTTAAGCCTTATCTGCCCTCAGATCAGCTCTGATACCATGTGAAAATTCTATTGCAGTTACTGATTATTAATCTCCTATCTAATACATAGATTATTTGACTCTGGAAAATTAATTCTCAGCAAATATCGAAAAATAACACAACTGCAACTTCACCAATAAAACTCACAAGAATAGAGAAGAAAACATTCACAATAATGAACACAATATTTTTGGACAAATTGTCCGTGCAAAAACCCCGAAGGGAAAACCACTACTGCAGATGAGGAATTATATTGAACTTCAGCAAAATTAAGGAATACAAAACTTGCCTCTCTATCGGCGTATTCTAATAATCTTCTCCTGAATTCTTCCCTCAATTTCTCCTCACGAATTCCAGCATACCGCTATCCCTAACGCTATCACTGCGCCCTTGCTAACACTGCAAGACTATTTGCTCTCACTGCAATTCTACTTGCTATCACTGCAAGTCTACTTGTTGTTGTGTTCTCCAATTGCCCATTGATCCCCTTTTATACTTTTCTCATTGGAAAACCAATGGCCATGATTTAATCTCAATCAATGGCTAAGATTAAATAGACTCTAAAACCCTAACTAACTGGATTCTAGAAGTCTCTAGGAGAATCAATTTATTTAATTACATAATTATCTAGACAACTCAGCCCTTTTCTGGAGGTTTCTAGAAAATAATTAAATAATTAAATGACACTTCTAGACAATGGAGACACCTGTCCAAGCTACATAAATTAACAAAGGAAAATTATGGTTTACCCTATTGAAGAATGTTTCCGATTGTCCCAGCTTTAAAGGATAAAAAAGCGTCGTTGAAGGATCAAAAAGCAGCGTGTGATAAAAATGGTAACTATAATGACTGGGCGAAAGTAAAGGATTTTGTGAAGCAATTCTAGACGCCTCTAGGCGTCGTCATTATTTAATAATTTTTTTTTAAAAAAATATACCAATACGAAACAAAACAATCATTAAAAACTTCTTTCATTAAAATCTTATGCCTCTATTTTGAAAGCTGAAAAGAAATGAAACAAAAGCTAAGGGCATGTGAACAGTTGCATGAATTCATAAGCCTCTTGAGATACCCAATTTCTGTGATGATGATCATCATCATTTGTACTGCCAGGTGGAGGTGGCAGTGACTTCTTTTTCATTAATGAAGACGCTCCCTCTCTTTCCAGTGTACTGTTCTTATCCAGACTGCTGAATTTTCTCGCTCCTGTTGTTGTGTTGATGGACTGAGAGGTCGCTAAAGAGGCCCCTGTGAACAACACAATAATAAACACAGACATGTTAAAGGGATTCTTTGTGCTTAACATTATTTAGGCTTCAAAGAATGTCCTGCTACGTCTTATAATTAACTCTCAAACATTAATTCTTGATTCTTGAGAGCTTGTCCGGCTGTGTAGCATTTCACAACTGTCATTCAGCTATGCTCGATTCTATAAGAGTTCACACAAACTAGGAGACCACAGATTTCTTGAACGCTACGCCATTAGATAATGGATGTTTTGAAGATAGGGAAAGGATATTATTTACCTACCTACTTGTTAAAACTTAAAAGTATCAGTTTTTGCGCGTGTGCCCATCCGTGTCTTCTTTTATAATTATCGAACTACGCGGTTTCTTTAATAAAAGAGGAAGTCGCCTACCGCTAAAGATTTGCAATCGAATGAAAAAAAATCCCCTGGCACCAAATGCTTTATGCTTTATGTCGATGCTATTCTTTTTTCTCTTCTTTTTATGCTTTATTTGGGTTTTCCCGGCGAAGGGTCATTGGAATTGTAGGTTCATCGGTAGGAAAGATAAAAGCGCCCTTTTTCATTTAATACGGAGTTCGCCACAGGTTAAGAATATAAATTCAAATATGATTTCTTGTCAAAGCCATCCATAGTTTGAAATGAAGTGCATAATTATAAATAAAGTTTTCTCCATATTACATCTAACATAAACAACACAAAGTCCATCCAATCCAAAATAAAAATAATTTGCATCGAAATAGATCACTTGATTTTTACTTAAAGTGCATTGGTCTGCTTTCCATTCGAAGCATCCATAATCATATAACTAAATGAGTTTAACAAGAATGTCAAATTACATATCTATATAAATAAAAAATGATAGGTGAAACGATCAATACATTAATTTGTTTGAGTTTTTTAGAATAGTTTTGAGAAATTTGAATCACTAAACTCAATTAAAAAGGAAAGGATTCAAAATTAGTAGTAATAAATCTATTTTCAACTTTTGAACATTAAATAATATTGATAAATTATTGTACAACTAAAATAATGATACATAAAATAGAAATCAATGAAAAAATAATAATCAAATTGATCTATGAAAAATTTATATTAATTTTGATAAATTAAATTTTTTTAAATTTCTTAATTTTAAAGTGTCATTTGAGATACAATTTACTTGTTAGATTTTTGATTTGGTAAATATCACCCATTCTCCTCTACAACTTGTATGTGGTAGAATTTTTTGAAACATTCAAGAGGACGAAATCTACAAGACAAAACCAAATGTTTCCTCGTGCCATCTTATCCATTTTCTTCCAATCTTCATCAGACATTGAATCTAGTTTCTTTTCATTCAAAATTATCAACCATTGAACCTTCTCTGCAAGGAGATCCTCCATCTTCAACTTCCATATCTCATAAATAGTGTCATTGAATTTCTCAATATCTAGATGGGAGGTACAAGCCATGATTTTCAATCTTCTTCACAAATCTACAAAACCCACAAAAAAAAACTCTCATTGTAACGAAAAAAAACTTCAACACTTAAGAGAAAGTTGTCCCTCTCTCAATAGAACAATTAGCTCCGATAACAAATGTTAGAAATTCAAGGTGAAACTTGCAACAATATGAACTTAAATATGTGCTTACAAATTTTAAATATAAATTCAAGATTATCAATTATGTGATTATGTGATTAGCAATTGCAACAACAAATGTAAATTATCAATACCCCAA
Source organism: Sequoia sempervirens (assembly GCA_007258455.2). Taxonomy (NCBI): domain Eukaryota; kingdom Viridiplantae; phylum Streptophyta; class Pinopsida; order Cupressales; family Cupressaceae; genus Sequoia; species Sequoia sempervirens. The sequence goes on from VDFB02322083.1 coordinate 4,775,809, forward strand.
GTTGAGAATCACAAGTGACACAAAATATACGTGGAGAAACACTTATGAAAAAAAATCCACACCCAAAGAGATGCAATGCTTGTACTAATCTTCAATAAAGTAAAACAATACAAAAATCCTCTCTAAATCTCAACAACACTTAGTTACTCTGACAACCTACAAACAAATGTATGAAACCACCATCTCAATACTCCAATATATAGAAGTTTGTGGGAAATAATGCCACATATGGTATCCTGAAACAAGTAAAACCACCTAGAAAAACCCATGCCTCCCTTAGTGGATAGCTCAAAAACATGGTGAAAATGATTAAATTATCACATGGCCTTCACATGTGTGCATAACCCATAGCCAATGAGAATTGGTCAATCTCAAGTGCTCCATTTGCTTCTTTCTCTAAAGTGGTTGAGGCGGATGCTTTCGAAAGTTGTTTGAATTTTGTGTTGTCATTATTGTTATTTCTTTTCCCTTATTTGAATCTTTGTGGATGATTTTGTACCCTCCCATGAAGTCACATTCAAAATCCAAGGAACCCCAATCATCTTCTTATAGCATCGTGACTTGTTTAATATGTTGTTCTTTGTCTTTTTGTTGAATGGGTGCCACTTGTGTGGTTGGTGTTAATGTGTTCAAGGGGTTCTCTTTGGTTTTCTCAAGTTGCAAGAAACTATAAGTCTCATGATCAGCGTTGAGTATGCACACTTTGTTGTTGTAGATGTATTTCATTTTTTGATAAAGAGTGGAAGGCACACCATTCATTGCATGAATCCATGGTCTGCCTAGAAGAAGGTTACATGAAATATCATGAGGCACAACCTATATCAATGTGTTCAATGTGACTTCTCCAGCTATAATAGGTAAAGTGATCACACCAAGTGGTGTCGTTTTGACATTTTCAAAGCCCTTAATAGATAAATATTTCAGTTGAATTTTTTACTTATCCACACGAAGCCTATCCAAAAGGTTTATGCTACACACATTAAGGGATAAGCCATTGTCAATAAGGATTTTCTTTATCCCTATCCAATTATATTGAGCAATGATCATGAAAGATTTGTTTTGTTTTTGCACTTCCAAAGGGGGGAGTTCACTTTAGTGGAAAACAATGTCAGCATTTATTCCTTGGATCATGGTTGCTATGTTAGTTGGTTGTGCATTAGAAGGGACAAGAACTTGTTGCAAGGCTTCTTGGATCATGTTGTGATAGTGAGGGGATGCTTGAATAAGATCCCATAAGGATATTTTAGTAGGAGTAAATTCTTTAGTTGTTCAACAAGATTGTACTCTTCAATTTATGAATTTAAGTGAGGATCTCTAGGAAAAATGGGATTGCGCAAAGGTAAGCATGTTGGTGTGGGTTGTTATGTTTGTATATTATTTCTAGTGTTATATGAATGAGAACTGGTATTATGACTCGGTTGTTGTGATACATTAGTTTGAGGTGGGTAAAGAGTGAACTTGGGTTTAGGTAGAGGTGAAGGTTTATGTGATGGTGGGTAAAGGATGAGTTGAGGTTGAATAATATTAACATCCCTTTGAAATTGAGAGTCTAACAAGGGCTTTTCATTGTCATGTAAGGGCATAATATTATTATTGTCAATGTTAGCCTTGTCTTGTATCATGATATCCTCCCTAGAAGGAGATTTTTTAGGAGAACCACAAACCACATGTTCGTGACATTCAAGGGTTGGTTCTTCTAAAAGGACTTCATCATGAGTAAGGGAGTTATGAATGGTGGAATTTGTTTGATTAGTGAGAGTGGGGAGATTAGAAGAAGACTCCATTTTATTGTCAGTTGTTTTGAAGGTCTCATTCTCTTGTTCCATATTATCTACCCTACTAGGAGAGCTTGTAATATGTTAATCCAAGTTTGAAGTTTGTAAAGTAGCTTCATCACAAGTGGGGGAAGGATAAAGAGAAGGAACACTATGGTTGTCAAATAGATTATCCCAAATGGTAGGAGAATTAGGGAAGGGAGGGTCACGATTCTCATGAATCTTAATAGGTATATCTTCTAACATCAACCTATCCTCTGTGCATTGAGGAGGGATATTAGGAGATATAAAAGTTTGATGGTCATGACTATGGAGACTAGGTAAGGTGATTTTTAGGAATGTTTCTATGATGTCATGTTCTTGTTGTCTAACATCTTCCAAAGGGGAATGAGGAGATGAACGCTCATGACTCTCAATGCTTGTACCTTCTATCACCAAGATACCTTCATCACTAATAGGAGAGGTATCGAGAGAAGAATAAGTACGATTGTGATGATTGTCTACACTACCATTCTCACCAATGGGCAATGTAAGATTAAGGATTGTACTAATGATTTGATCATGTTTCTTAAAGTCCTTATTGGGGTAATAAAAATTGAACTCATAAGAGGGAATGTTGTATTTATGCAATCCATTTTAACCAAATCAAAGCCACATCATTTGAAAGAAAACATGCTATGATGAAAAAGAAAAGAAATTGCAATGCAATAACTTAAAATGAAATGCAATTTTTAGATATGAAACAAGGTAATTTTTTTATTACACTATGCACCAATCGGAGAAATGACATGTGGAAAATGCAAATGTAAAATGGAGCAATGCATGAAATGAGCTATTTGAAGTTAGATCTAGTGAAATGCATTTTACAAAAACTCAGCTAACTAATATAGGTGGGTAAAGGCACCAAACAAAAGATTAAAAATAGGGTTTTTAGTTCTATAAAGGGTAGTTTCAGGGGTGAAAAGGGACTGATTCGCCCAAGGTGGAAAATGAGTCCCAGTATGCACTTTTTTCAAAATTTTCAAAATTTTTTGAGTGATTATTATGTTTTCTAACTGCTATGATGCATACCTAAGTTAAAAATGTAGAATTTTGGAAAATTGAAATGAATTTATATGCCAACAATGCAACCTAAATGTACATTTTATGAATGCAAAATTTGAAACCGAGCATGCCAATTAACTAATGTAAACCCTAATGCAAATTCATTGCAAGGATAGATCTAAAATGAAGGAATCCAAATGGGAAAAGAGAAGTATTCAAAAAGTAGGTTCACTAAAATAAACCATAGATTTTAGGGGTGTGAAATGCTATGACTCTCTTTTGCTCAATTAGGGTCTTTCACCTAATGGAAAGAGATAGATCCCACACCCAAAATCTAGGTGGTTCACTCAAACTAGTGTATGTATGATGTAAGTATGACTAAGTGTAATGATCTAGATGTAGTTGATTGATAAAATAGATTGATTATTAATGTAAAACTATTGAAATGCAACTTTTTTGAAAACACGTTGTGATATGCAGAAATACATAGAAATGAATGCAAAATTGAATATAAACGAATGAAATTGGAAGTGTGCACTTGAGATCTGGATGGAGACTAGAAATGAATTTTGGAATGTTGCTAATGCTGATTTTTAGGCTTGGTGGCACTCATTCGCCATTCTGGGTGAATAATAGTTCTGTAAAACTGTTATGAAGCCCATTTCAGACAAATGGGTATCAAAAAATGTAGAAAACCAAAAATAGGCCTAGAAGTGGGACTCATTAGCCACTCATGGTGAATTAGTCCACTTTTTAATTTCTAAATATTCAAAGGTGGAAACAAGAGCTTTCGGTCTGCACTTCATGCTTCTCTAGGTGTCTAATTTTGAAACTATCGGATTCGAGCCTGAAAATGCCTTTTTATTGGTATTTTTCCTTATCCAATGAAGAAATGACTTGAACAACTTTGCAATGCAAGATTCAATGACTCCTAATCCTCCAAGATGTCTAAATCTACAAACACACAAGACAAGAAAGAGAAATGTTGGATGTCAGGGCATGGGGGTTTGCCTTGGTCAAACCCCTTTTAGGTAATTAAACCAAAATGATGAAAGAATGTAATGAAACATGCAATAATGGATTCAATACCTTGCTATGATGATTTGATCTTGAATATCTGCAACAAAATATGTAGAATTTTCCCTTGAATGTCTTAGGAAGCAATCTTGGTGACTTACAATAATGAAACCCTAACTTGCTTGACTTGAAAGAGAGAATAGATGATGAATGAGTTGTGAAATGAGTTAATAGATGTAAATTAGGGTTTAGAGACTTAAATTTATAGTAAATTCACCTTATTTGTCCATAAATTAGATCCCTAAGGTCGACATGTAAAAATAATAAACTCAAATTTTAGTTTTCCCCGCTCAAAGGTCAAAATTAGCCCAAATGGGACTGATTCACCACCTTGGATGAATTAGTCCCACTTGGCAGGGACTCATTCGCCATAGGTGGTGAATTAGTCCTAGTGGGGCCCATTTGACAGCTAGGATGTTAGGAATGAAGGAAATAAGGTTTATATGGAGACTTTGTCAAGTATTTCATCAAATATTGCCTCGAGATGCACAATATGGGGTAATAGGGGCCTATTAATAATGATGTGAAGGTCAGTTAGGGCTTGGGACACAAAATTCAATGTGAAAGTGTGATTAAATACACTTTACAACACTAAAATGAGGTCCACACAACCTAGGAAGGCACAACATCCAATGTGAATGTGCAAGACACATTACAACACTAGATTAACATTAAGCTTATTTAACACGCCTTCTAGATTGATGTGAAGATGCAATTGAATACATTTTATAATGTTGAACTAAGGGAAGATCGATTCATTAAGTCTAGAAAAGCGTGAAAGTGTTTTACAACACTTTACAACACCTATACAAGACATCATTAGATGCATTTTAAAAGGGTCCAAGACCTAGGGTAGATGTGAAAAACACCTTACAAAACTGAATCAAGTCCTTATTAAGTTCAATTTATCATTAATTGTTCCCCAAATCAAGCAAGCAATACTTTTTTCTATGGTACAACAGCATATTTATTTGAAAAATAAAAAATAAATTTTAATATTTTTTCTTGACAAGACCTTATATTTTAGTGCTAAAAACATAGTTTTAATAGAAATAAAAAAGAAAACATAAACAATATTTAAGCTATTAAAAAATGTAATATTACACTTATGAATCTACAAAAGAGTATTTTTTATATTTGTATTTGTTGAAAATTTTTTTTGATAAGATAAGTAGGGAAGGGACCTGACTTATAAATCTACAAAAGAGTATTTTTTATATTTGTATTTGTTGAAAAAAAAACTTGATACAATAAGTAGGGAAGGGCCCTAATCCCAAACAAAACAAATAGCTGGGCTAAACCGCCCGATAGAGGATATTGGCCAAACATAGCCACCAGTCAAAAACAACAAGGCAAGAAAAACAAAAACAAACAAACCAGTAGCAAGGAGCTACTGGTAGGAAACAACCCAAAAACAACAAGGAAAAATAGCTCAAACCCCTGAGCTAGGAACCAAAGCCACGAAGGGCTTGTTATATAAAATATTTTCCTTGGAATTCTTCTTTCGTTGCACAACCATCCAAGATGAATCTAAAATGAGATTAGTTGGAACAGAAGGGCAAGAATCCCCTTCAAGTGGAGCAAAAGATGCTTCAGATGAAGCAATCAAGAATGAGGCCAAAGCAGTAAGAATTGAAGTTAATCCAACATTGTTCAACAAGGGGACAACAGAGGACTCAAGGGAAATAGCACACATATCATGCAGAGCAACCAAATTTTCAACCAACACAGACAAAGCCATCAAACGAGCAATGCCATCAACATCAAAAATATTTTGCATAGAAGGAGAAAGAGGCTCCTCACTATTAGAAGAAGATTCAACATCAGGGTACACTGTTAAATTCTCACTAAGAGCATTCTTCTACTAGGTGGAGTAAGAAATAGGATGAGCCCCATGAGGGAAATCATGAGCTAGGTGTCCAATAGCAAAACAACATCTGCAACAAAAAGGGATACCTTCATAATCCACTAGCTAAGACCAAGACCGGCCATTAACCTGGATCATGACCTCTCTAGGTAAAGCATGAGATAAATCAATTTCCACCGAAATCCTTGCAGGTGAGTAAAATTCTTGGAAGCAATGTCAACTTTCAAAAATCTACCCAGAGCATTTCCAGTGTCCCCAAAAGCCGAGTACCAAAACTGTAAGGAGAGATATGATAATCTCACCCAAACAAGCATAACATTAGTGGGCTCCTTCAAGGGATTGAAGGAATGAACCAAATGCCACATGGACAGGGGATGAGAGTCCCATTCCCACAATCCATGATCTAAAATTATCTGCCTATCTTCAAAAGAGTAGAAGCCAACTACAAAAAAACCCTCTAGCAGAAGAATAAATCTCCATCCTACCTTCCACCAATGAAGACTAGTGGTTGGAAATCCAGAGATGCAACTTAGAGAGGGGAGGCCTCTAGCAGTAGAACCTATAGATAAGGGTAGTATTTGAGTAGGAGTTTATATTGTCAAGACTTCTTTTCCTAGAGAGATAACAGGAGCAACACCAACACACCGTAAAGGTTGCACAAAGCCCAACCTAGCATTCTTATTCGCACCGTATCCACAAAAGAAGTCTTAACAGTTTTCTTTGTTGTAGGAGAACCCTCACAGAAACCATCTATAGGCCTCAAGTTTTAGCAAAACCCATGCAAAACCCATCTATAGAACCTTTTGACCCATCCACGGGAGTAAAACCAGCCTCAACCACCAACGGTGAACTTTAAGAGGATGAAATGTCCACCACTAAGTTACAGGGCCACCTTAGGGGAGCGGAAACACCGAAAAGGAGAGCGACATGATTTCAAATTTGGAACAGAGTGAGAAAAGAAGCCATCCATGATAGGAGCAATTGTTGGAGGAGCCGTCAAAACATAATTATTGTAAAGAAAAGAAACATAAATATTTGTTTAAATATGTTATTAACATGAGAGTTATTGAAATATCAAATTTTTTTTGGATATATATATATATTTGGTAAATTGGCTTTGAAATGGTGTTACATATGCATTTCATAAATGTTTTTAATTAGAAAATTTGTGGTATATCTAATTTAGCTAGAATCGATAATACATTTGACCAAAAATAATTTTTAGTTGAAAATGTTTAAATTCACTTATACTAATAAGTTGGTTGAAAATATGACACAACTTTATACTTTTACCTTATAAAATATATATATAAGAAAAGACTCATAATTTGTAGCCAAAATTATTCTATTGAAAGTTATAAAATATTGTAGAATCTATATAGAGTTTACTTAATGAGATAGGAAATAAATCATCATCTCATCGTTTTCGAGAAGGAAATCACATGGTTTATTTCCTACCAAGCAGAGCCTATGAGCTAGATCCAGAGAGGATTATTACAAATCGTTGTCATAACTGAGACAATATTGCGATATGAATTTGACTCATTATACAATGTTGGACCGATGAATGTTAATTTGTAGCCCAATAAAACATTACTTCTCTGAACTATAGATTTGGATGGACTCAAGCAAGATTATTGTCACTCCTTAATTCTCTCCAAAACATGTATAAATATTGATACTCGCTTCGCTTTCACCACGATAAATGCAATGTATGTTTTAGGCACTTGTTGCCTTAACTTCTTCGTTGCCCACACAAGCCAAATCTTATCACTTGCTCAAATTAAACGTGCCTTTGATGTCTCTCAAGGACTACGACTTCTCATCCACAATAGACCCTTGGTGCCAATGATCTAACCCTATGAATTATGGGAGCAAGAACAATCTATTTTTGAATCATTAAATCCTTGACTAAGGACAATGTTATCGATGAATGTATGGACACTACCCCCTTAATAGAAACTTATCTATTAAAAAAGGTTAATCTATAATTTAAAACTAAAAACATATTTTTAAATAATTTAAAATAGTTGTTTTTACAATTTAAATTATAAGAAGTAACAAAGTGGAAGACTTAATAAAAAATCAATTAATTAAATTATTTAAAAAACAGAAAATGCATGAGATCTCCAACTACGAACGAACTTAAACTGAAACAATTTTACGTTAAACATATCCACCACAAAGTACAGTCACATTAACCACAAAGTGCTAATTCTATACGAGAAGTTGGGTCCTATATTCCTTTGCCACAGATCACACCTGTCCAAAAATGAAATAACCCTGAATACACTGTATCTTCTTCAAGTGGTGGGGAACTCTGTATTAAAGAAAAGAGTGCCGTTTATCTTCCCGCCGATCTACCGACATTTTCAGTCACCCTTCACCGGCCAAACCCAAATAAAGTATAAAAATAAAAAAATAAAAAGTATCGCAAGAAAGAATATGAACAAAACATTTGGTACAAGGTTTAAAGAATAAAGCAAATCTTTAACAGTACGCGGCTTCCTCTTTTCTTAAAGAAACCGCGTCATTCGATAATTAGGGAAGAAGATTAGATCAAGCTGAATTACAGTTGTGAAATAATACAGAACAGGACAAGCTGTCGAGAATCAAGAATTAGAGTTCGAGGGTTTACTGTAGTACATAGCAGGACAAGCTATCAAGCCCAAAGAAGGTTAATCATGAAGGTTTCTCTTAAGATCAGATCTGTGCTGGTTATTGTGTTGATCACAGGGGCCTCAATAGTGACCTCTCAGTCCATCAGCACAATAACAGGAGAGAGGAAAATCAGCAGTCTGGATAAGAACAATACGGTAGTTGTATTGTCTCAAAATGCTTCAGTGCTATTTTCTTCACAGCATACAGTGGTAATGGTGAGGCCGCCTTCAGTAATGAAAAAGAAGAACAAAAACAAGAAAAAGAAGAAGTCGCCGCCACCTCCACCTGGCAGCACAAACGAGCATCATCATCATCACAGCAATGGAGCATCTCAAGAGGCTCATGGAGATCATGTTACGTGCTCTTAACTTTTCTTTCATTTCTTTTCAGCTTTCAAAATGGGGGTATATAGTTTCAATGGAGAAGTTTCTAATGAGAGTTTGTATTGTATTGGTATATTTAATATTTATTATTTTTTAAAATTAAATTATACGATAAGAGTTTAACAATTAGTTATTTAATCCAAGTTTAATGTAATAATTGTTTTTAAGATTTCTTTTCCAGTGATTTTATAATTATAAGAAAGAAAATAGATATTTAAAAATTATATATTTTAGGAGTTAAGTTTGTTTTTTAAGTAGAGAAATTTTAGATTTTATTTTCTTAAAAATATGTTGATAATGGAAGAATTTTATATCAGATGTTAATTCATTGTTTTACAAAAGTTAATCAATACAAAAATATATTTTTAATTTCTTTATTAATAGGATTATGGAACTAGAACTACTATTTCCATACAAGAAAATTTAAAATTATACTTGCAAATTCATGAAACAATTCAAAACAATACTATTGTTACATATTTTTGTTAAATTCATAAAGTTAAATATATAGTCACTTGAGAACTTAAAAAAATTTCAATCAAAAAAATAAAGATTACACAACACTTTTAAGTTATTTGTGCCATTAGGCTCTCACGAGTTTATAAATCTTTTTCAGTTTAAGTATCTAAAACTCAATAAAATTAATGTGTTTGAACAACACATTTGATAAATTCTCTAAATCTAATTTTTAAAATAAAATTGTTAATTATTTAAACATAGAAAAATGGCATCATTGTGATATAAATTCAATAGCAATGATCTCATTTAATAAAATGTCCAACTTTAAATATTAAAAAAAAATATATAGTCAATATTTTCAGATAAATAGCTTTTAAATATACTTTGAAATGAATGACATCCATCTCATTTAGAGATCTATCAAACATAAGTATTTTTCTCATCAATTTCATTTTATTTATTTTTTCAATTTTTATACTATTTATGTGAGAATTGAGACACTATTATACTTTGAACTAAATGATAAATTTTTTGTTTAATTAGATTGAAAACAATGCAAGGTATAATGATAATATTCATTGCTTATTTTTATTTTCCTTTATGATTGAATGATGATCTTACTATTTACTAATTTTATTCTCCTTAAACAATTCCATGGCACATGCCCTATAATTTATTTTTTAATAAAGGAGGGGTGAAAATTTATTCAAACAAGAAGAAATACAAAGCAAGGGCCTCAAATAGCCCTGTCAAGTTCCACTAAGTGATCTAACTCATGAGACAAACCTAGAGGTAATTGAACCTTATCCACAATATTCCAATTTTGCATTTGATCAGAAGCCCATTTGGCTAGACAATCCACTACACCATTCCACTCCCTAGGGATATTAATGAAAGTCACAGACTCCAAAGAATCACGCAAATGAAGAATTTAGTTAACCACCAAGACTAACTTCCAACTAATAGTGTCAGAATGTTTTCAAGTCAACAAATGCACCACTACCTATGAATCAAATTCACAAATAAGCCTACTCCATCCAAGAGTACAAGCCCGCTTCACAACATATAAAATAGCAAGACCTTCCATTGAATTATTAGTATGATGACCTTTATTAACAGAAAACATAAACTAAACAGTCCTTGAGCTATCCCTACCAACTCCACCAATGCTTGCAGGACCAGAGTTACCTCATGAAGACCCGTCTATATTGATTTTCATACTACCTTGCGGAGGGGGACTCCACCTCCCCTCCCTATTTATCTTCTAAAGAGGGTGTCTGCATCTATTTATCATGAGTTGGCCTTGTGGAGGAGGAAGATGGAGATTACTGTAGCAAATAACATTACCGGGATGCACAACCTTCGTTAAGTTAGACTTAGCCGAAATAGTTTCCCCCAAAGAGTGAAGAATTTTCCACCACAAATGGTGGGCCCCCAAAAACACATCATGAAAGATCCAACGATTCCTCTCCAACTAGATATGCCAAAGAATAAAAGAAGGGCCAAGAGTCCAAGAAACTTGAAGAAAAGAGGTTTTGACTGGGGCCTTACCCCATCGATCAAAAAATTTAGCCAAAGAAGAGACATGTCAACAAGCTTGATTCCACACATCCTACCACAAATGCCAAATATGTCTAGTATAGGAACATTGAAAAAATAGATGAGAGGCACTCTCTTCATGATTGTGACACAACACACACATCGAGGGGCCCTAAAAACCACACTTGCATAAATTATCCCAAGTAAGACATCGATTGTGGACAACCAACCATAAGAGAAAGTTGCACTTGGACCACGAGAACTTGTACCAAACTTGCTTCCACCAAGAAGCCTGACTGTCCCTAAAATTTTGTCCCATGAGCTCAACAAAGCTAGCAGAAACAAAAAACTTACCAGATAAATCCCTACTATCCCATGCCAAAATATCATTCCCAGCCAAGGTAGTGCACTCATGAGACTCTAGAATATGAGCCAACTTTTCCCTATATTCCATAATTCCTCCTAGAGGCCATTCAGAGGGAAGTTTCTAGTGAAAATGAACATCCAGCCCACAATTATGGGAAATCTTATAATGATCAATAGTATCCCAGCCAGTAGAAAGGATAGGAGGGTAACCATCCCATGAGTCCAGCCAAAAAAGAGCTTGTGATCCTGAATGATAGATCCAAGAGAAACCATTCTTAACCAACTGAGCCCCCATTTTAAAAGTATTCCAAATCATAAAATTTCTTCCAACCAAAGGAAAGTGGGAGACATCAAACACATTAACATCTTTAAGATACTTATGGGTGATAATATGAGCCCAAAGTTGATTCTGGCTAGAACACCAATGCCAGTATAACTTAGCAGCAAGAACTTTCCCATTCAAAATAGAAAATTGTAAGCCAAGGCCGCCCTCTTCCTTAGGTCTGCACATAGTTTCCCACTTATCAAGGTTCCATTTAACAATTGATAAATTACCATTCCAAAGAAATTGTCGAGAGAGAGCATCAAATTCCCGAAGAACATACATGGGAGTAGCATGAACAAAACACCTATAGATATGAAGAGCTTGAATAACCAACTTTAGGAGAGTCAAATTATAAGCAGTAGATAACCAATGGTGAGTCCAATGGTTAACCTTCTAATGCAAATTTCCTAGAAAAAACTTCCAAAAGGACCTGGGATTTCTACCAATAGAAAGAGGAATGTCCAAATAAACAAAGGGAAGAGACCCAATCTGAAACCACAGAATTTTAGAAATATGCCTCTAAATAGATGGAGGAGTGTTAAAGAAGAAAATAGAGAATTTATTCTCATTAACTTTCTAACCTAAAGTAGCAAGGTAGATATATAAGGCATGCCTAAAATATTTAGCTTCCCGAAGACGAGCCAATCCCATAAGAGTAGTGTCATCCACAAATTGGATATGTGAGAGTTGTGGCAAACCATTGCCCCATTGACACCCATGAATCAACCCCTAGGAAGCACGAAACTTAAGAAAACAGCCCAGACCCTCAACCATAATAATAAATACGTAAGGGGAGAGAGGATCCCCTTGGTGAAGGCCCCTGGAAGCACCAAAAGGCTCTGAAGGTTCTCCATTCACAATAACAGAGAAAGATGAAGAAGTAACATAGCTCATGGTCCAACTCACCCATTCAAGACTAAAACCAAAAGATAAGAGAATCTTCTGAAGAAATCTCCATTTGACTCTATCATAAGCCTTGGCAATGTCTAATTTTATGAACATAGCTCTCTCCTTAGAAGTTTCCATAGAGTGAATAACTTCATAAGCCACCACCACCCCATCCAGAATTTGTTTTCTAGCCACAAAACCTCCTTGTTCTTTAGAGATCACAACATGAAGACAAGATTTGATCCTCTGGAATAAATTTAGTGATAATCTTATATACCATATTACAAAGAGTAATAGGTAAAAAAATTCAAGCTAATCAGGACCTTCCTTTTTAGGAATGAGAACCAAGAAAGTATAATTTATGACTCAAAGCATCTGCTTGCTATGAAGAGATTCCTAAACAACTTTCAATAGATCCATATTAATAAAATCCCAAAACTCTTGATCAACAAGGAAGCCATCCGGGCTAGGAGCTTTACCTTTGTTCATCCCAAACATGACCTCTTCTAAATCAGGCATCGAAATCAGAAGAGTGAGACAATCATTCATCACATTGGTGATCAAAGAGGGAATGGAAGAAAGGATCAAATTCTCCTCCTCAATAGCAGGAGGGGAATATTCAACAAAAGGAGCAAAGTAAAATTGACGAGCCTCCTGAGACATAGCCGATAGAGAAGAAATATGAAGATGTTCAAAATTAACCAGAGAAGAAATGTACCCCTTGTTATGATGAGCCTGGATAGAATGATGGAAAAAATATATATTCCTATCCACTTCCTAAAGCCAATCAATCTGAGCCTTCTGTTTCGAATAAATCTCCTCATGCAGCTCCCACTCTTCCACATTTCACACTACCTGGGACTCTGCTCTTCCAAGATCATTCGAGAAACCATTATCTCAAATTTGGTGAGTAATCACAGCAAGACAATCCAGAGCATTCCACTTCTTGCACTGAAGGTTACAAAAATAGATTCAGTTCCATCTCTTAAGGTGATATTTGACATATTGAAGTTTCTTAACAAATAAGTACATAGTCGTGCCATAAGCAGGGCCTCCCTCTCTCCACCACTTAGCCACTAAGTCTTACACTGAAGAATCCTAAAGCCACATAAGCTAAAATTTAAAGGGAGGATTCTTAGGAATAGTAAAAGAAGAAGTTGAAAATTTAATGGGCCAATGATCAAAACCTCTCTAGTCAAGAATTTTAGAACTGGTAACCATTCCCCTGCCAACCCAAAAACATGAGACAAGAAACCTATCCAACCATTCAGAGATCGCTTCCTCTCCAATCCATCTATTATTCCAAGTGAAAATCCCATTAGAGGGCTTAACATCCACTAAAGCAAGAGAATCCACCTAAGCTCGAAAAAGATCAGAAGCAGGACCTAACCGAGGTAAACCTCCTCATTTTTCCTCCAAACTCAACACAAAATTAAAATCACCACCTAAGATCCAAGGAAAATAAGGAGCAGAAGAACGAACAAACCTTATATGTTCCCAAAGTTGGATTTTACCACAGATGTCAATAGGAGCATAAACATTAGAAATTAAAATAGTCTCACTAGAATCCAAAGTAGAAGCAACCATGGAGATAGAAAATTGACTAGAAATCCACCAAAGGGGAGAAACCTTGTGTGGGTCCCAAAAAAGAGCCAAGCCTCCAAAGTTCTCCTGAGATCCAATGCACTGACACAGACCGAAGTTCCAAATACGAGAAGCATGATGAAGTATAACATCAATAGAGACCTTAGTCTCCTAAACACAGAAGATGTCTGACAAATGAACTGCAATCAAATCATGAATAGCTTTTTGACGAGAGGTGCTATTCAACCCCCTTGCATTCTAGGAGAGAATAATCATGGAGGGGATTGAGAAAAGTGAACATCAATGGGTTTAACAGACCCTGAATCCACCAATAAATCCCTAGTAACCTTAATGTTCTCTAAATTCATCTTACGCCCTTTTGAAGAGCTATCAGGAGAACCTTTCTTAAGGAGGAATTTTTGTAGCCCCAAGCCTTGAAAACACCCCTTACCTATATTAGAAGCTAAAACCCCCTTAGCCAAATCAACCAACACAATATCATCTTGCATATCATCATTCAAGGTCCCCTGTTGTGCCTACGCTCCAAGAACATCATGCCCTTACCCTGGAACCGACACAACCTCCATACCCATAGCAACCATAGGAGTGATAACTGGTGGAATCCCCCCAAGGAAATTTAGTCTAACACTTCAAATCGGTTAAATCCCTCATCAACTTGTTAATCCTTCAAAGTTTGCTTCTGACCCCATTCCTTTTTATTAGGTTGAATTGGCCACACAAAACCATCCTTATCCTTAGCCGCAACACCCTCTTGCATGGGAGCTTTCCCCTTGTCCTCATTACCCACAGGAGGACCTGAAGAAGAGGGGGAGTTAGTGGCATGAGAATCCTTATGAACCTTAGGGAATTGACGTTGAAGACATACATACTCATGACAAAGCTAACATCAGAAAGGAAGAGATTCATAATCTAACTATTGAATCCATGATGAAGAGCTAAGACAAATCTCCAATGAATCTGGTAGGGGATTATTTAGATCAACCTCCACACAGATTCGAGTGAAAGAAATCACCTTTCTATCAAGGGTTTGTTGGGAAACCACAATAGGCTTCCCTAATAGAGTAGCAATTCATTGCAAAATATCTTCTCTCCAAAACTCCAAAGGGAGTCATGGCAACCAAACCCAAAAAGGAACCCGGGATGGTAGTTCTTCATCTGAATTAAAACCCATATGCTAGGGTTTAATAAACAACCCAACATAATTGTAGAAATAAGGACCTCCTTCAAAAACTTGATTTTGATCAACCATATTCCAGAAAGTGACCATAAAATAATTGTTAGCGGCAAGTGTGATCTCCATATCACCTTCAATTTTCCATGAACACCTGATCCAAGCTTCCAAAGTAGACAAAGGAATACAAATACCAATAAACTTGTAGATGAGAGCATGTTGGCTCCAATATGAAACATCTTCAACAACTGAATTAGGAGAAAGGAACAAAACCGGCCAATCTTGGCTCTTAGGCCAACAACCATTTATTTTCTTCAATTTCAAACCATCACTTGCATAGAATGTCTTTGTCCACTATGCATGCAAGCTCGAAGAAGAGCCATTATGAAACTTATCACCTCCAGCCACCACCAGAACTTGATCCATCATCAAAGAGAAAATGCAGCAAAGTCTTAAAAGAAGAAAGCTTTGAAAATTTCCCAAAGCAGCAGAAGAAGAAAACGCACCCAAGAGAAAATAAACGCCCCCCGTACACACCAAAACCCCCACCCATTAGCTTGAAACCCAACACCACCAATCCTAAAGAAATTAAAACCATGTACTTTGGAAAGGACAGCATGCAACCACAACCTCACAAGCCATGGGCTACCATTCCTGCACAACACCATTTGCCTCTCCTCACCATCTTCCCCTTATTTTTACTCTTCAAATATCTTCCATTCTTGGTATCTTAGTGTCCTTTCATGATGAGATTGGTCCGCACATGCCCTATAAATTAATGATGAACAAAATGATAAATTTATTAATAATAGGGTAACATCCACTCCCAAAGAGAAGGTTTATGTTTTTGGTGTATGATTTAGCCAATAAGTTAGTCTTATTCATGATCTTATCGATTACAATAATGTATGTTATTTTAATGTTGTGATAAATATCTATAATTTTTGGGGGGGAAATCATTACTTCAATTAAAAAAACTACATTGTCCATTAATAAAATCAACCAATACAAATTGATAATTACTTTGGAGGGATTAAAACCACATTGAAATTAAATAAATTTATTATATTAAATTACCTTCTAATCTCACAGACTCAACAACATTATTGTTCTAAAACTTTAATACAAATATATTTCCTTTTAAAGTTCAATATTATTCTTAGAATAAGTATAACAATAAGAGTCGATTTTTTTCTCAATTTTAATGTGATAATGGATACAACAATAAGAGTCATGAAGTGGTTGATTATTTCCTTAAACTTAATATTAAAAGATAGTTCATGTATTATAGTTGGATAAATGAAAACCAATTTAATTTCAATATGTGAATAACAAATATTAGATTGATCAAGTTTATAGTTTCTTGGGCCTCCTACTATATCATAATGAATTAATTCAAATTTGATAATTTGTGGACCTTTATTAATATTAAATCATATAATATAATTAATATTTATTAGACTATATAATTTGAGTTGCTATATTTTTACATAACTGTATATATGATACATTAAGTTAATAGTAAACTATCAAAAAAATATTACAAAAAATATAATGTGTCCCACTATTATAGTTGTCAAAAAGAGTTTAATTTAGCGTACTCTACAACTTTGAAATTTTATGGAGACTCTTGTGGTTTTTCTCATGGGATTGGTAAGAGGGGGGGCAACAAGCTTTCCCATCCATTGTGGCACTTATGTGGTAGCAAAGGAAGCATTGAAGGATTCTTTTGTAGCAAAGAAAAATGGCACAAAAGAGAATAAGACCTCGTTGTCCTTGGAGGATTTTTCTCAAGATGCTAAAAATTCTTTTGTTTCCCCCCCTCTTTGGTATCGAACCCTTTTAGTCAAGGAAAGACTAGGTATCCTATGTGAATAAGTTGGTTGGAGTCATTCTCTAAATATGGTGAAACCTAAGGTTTTTAATCCTTCTAAGGTTTCCTATTCAATGGAAGGTCTTGAGATAGTCATTCCCAATGATATTATGAATTAGAACTTGAAATTATTTATCTCTCTCTTGCAGGTAACTTTCTTTCTTTCAAACCCAACATAGATTAATTAAAAAATGGGAAGAAATTATTTGAAAACTAAAAGGGAGTGTCAACATAAGTGAAATAGAAAAATGGGTTATTTTTATTTAGTTTTATGACTTACAAAGACTTGATAAAGGAGCTAGCTGGGGTACTGTGGGAGTATGATAATAATTCCAAGAACTACTTATCTTTATCCAAATGGAAGCTAGGATCTGATCCTTTTATAGATCTTGGTTTTGTAGCTCCCACTTGGATATGGCTTTTGGGGATTCCTTTGGAATTTTGAAATTATAAAATCTTCCAAGGTATAACTAACTCTTTTGGTTGTTTCTATTAGAGTTGATTTATCTACTCCCACAGCTCCATGAATCACCTGCAACGATAAACCTATCACACTATGAAAAAATAAGCAAGATATGATTTCCCTACAACTTAGATCTGATAAAAACACCAATTTGTATTATGTGAACAACTGTCGTGAATATGCTACTGTAGAGAATTAAAAATAATTACAATGCATCAATCCTTATGAAAAGGATGAAAGCTAACCCTAGAGTAGAGTTAGATTAGAACATGACAAGTGTCCTCATAGGAATGAATGAGACAACATATTCTGATATTAGAGGCTCTAATTATCCAAAAAGAAACTAGTTAATTAAAGAAAATAATTAAATAAAAGCACTCCTAAGTTTAACTTAAGTGTAATAAAACATAAAGTGACCCAATTAATTAATGGTTAATTAATTAATTAGGTGATGATTTTATTACTCTAACACCCCCCTTAAGATAGACTAGGGAGAAACTAAACTATGATAAAGAAATACATGAAAGGATGCATGAATGGGTCTTTCCCTAATGGCTAATGAGGTACCCATGTACAACAAGCTAATCTCTCGTAAAAGAGGAGAAAGGGAGAAAACCTCATGGGAATAAAACTCCCCTCCAAAAAGACAGAAAAGAAAAGAATGTAATGCACTAATGAGAGTGAGAGAAGAATAAAGGGTGGGTTTTATGTTACCCCCCAAAGACAACTTTTATCTCATCAATACATATACAAGAATTTCCATAGGAGAAAGAATAGGAGACTAGAAGGCCCCTCCACAATGAAGAAACTCCTGCCGCAATGGTGTAAGCTCGATGTAGGATGTAGAAAATGATCCAAGAATGGAAAACATTGTTCCTCCCCTTTGGAAGAAACAAATCCAAAGGAAGATCTTGAAGAACCTCGATGTAGAGTGAAGGACCAAGAAGCATGAAGATGGATGTCCTGAAAGGATGCTATTGAATCTTTATATCTAAATGAAGAAAAATGATGCCAAGACCAAAAAAATATGAAGAATCTTGATATGAAACCTATGAAGGGATGGATAATGATGGGGAATGACTGGTATGAATAACTACAATGTGTGACTTAGCAAATAGTTGTGCAATATCTAGCAAGTAGTCATCAAAAAATACAGAGAATGAATGAACAGTTTCCTGCTCAATAGATATGATATGAATGAACAGTTTCCTGCTCAATAGATATGATCTTTGAATAAGCAATCTTGAGAAGGAAAAAGAAGCTCAAAAGGAGTCTCAAGAAGTGTGGTCGATGAATGCACACACAAGTTCAAGTGATCATACTTCTTCTCCATATGTACTCTCGATGGTGGAGAGTGAATATTAGGTATTGGTAATGGTGGATCCTAATATGCAAAATGAGAAAAGTCATAAAGCCTAGAAGCATGATCAACAGTGCCAACTGCCATAATATGCCTAGTGTGAAAATCCCTAATGAGAACTAAGTTAGGAGAAAATTACACTATGAGTAATCTAATAGACGAAGAGGAGGTTGGTTGACAAAGATGGAATAGATAGTACCTCCTGAAAGATACCATCATTAATGGAAACTGTACCCTCCCCACTAACACTGACATATGTGTTGTTACCCAGTAGAATGTGTTTTGTGGTGCTTGTACCAAATGTAGAAAAAATATCCTGTGAAGATGCCATATGATGGGAAGCTCTTGATTCAAGCAACCATATGTCTAACTGAAGACTTGTAGATGCATGTAAGGCATGACCTTTCATCTTATCATATCCATTAGCAATACCTACTATACCTATATGTGTACATGGTGATGGTGATACAGAAGAAGGTGATGGACCATGAGACATAGAAGATGGAAACTATATATGGTTCTACTATAGAAGATGTGTGAAATGATCAATCTACTTAGCATAACAATGATGCTCATCATGTCCCTACTTCTGAAAATAATCACAAGTCATTCTCTCCTTCCTAGATGATTCCCCTTTGGAAGAGGGTGAGTACTCAGAAGATGCATGTGAAAATGATTCTTTTACTTGCCCATGTTTTCTTTTTTGTTTCTTTTCTCTACTAGGTGAAGCCTTCTCCTTAGGACTCTAAATGGCAACTAGAGCCTATGAACTAGAAGACTTCACAATACCCATCTAAACCAATTTTACTTGCTCTTGAGTGAGAGAAGAAGAAAAATCATCAAGTGAAGGCATGGTAAATATTGTGCCAAGTGCATCTCGTGTAGCATATAAATTAGAAACAAATACTGAATAATCAGTGCCCAACTTGGCAAGGATGGAAAGAATCAACTATGAATCCTACTTAGTAGTACCACACTATGACAACTATGATCTGAGAGACATAAGTTTTGTGAAAAGTCTTGGATGCTGCTAAAAACTCTAGGATTCTGACCTATAAGCTCATTCTCCAACTGAAAAACCCTCAAAGAATCTTGCTTACCAAACAAGGAGTCTAATTGGGTTCAAATATGGTTAGGTGTAGTGCAAGATTCAATGTGAAATAAGAGATAAGGAGACATAGACATGCATAATGTTCCAAAAGATTCATCACTTATGTTAAATCATTTTCTCTTCTCTGTTGTTGATGTTGGTTCAACCTTTGTACCCATGGTTATTCTAGAAAACCCCTATTTCTTCAAACTGATCTTTATGTTTTTCTTCCACTCATAATAGTTGTATGGTGTAAGGAGAATGTTTTGAGGTTTTTCCATGTTTTGAAATTTAATGATATAGTAATGGGATGAAAATAAAGTAGTATATAACTCACAATGCAAAAAGTATCTTCTTTGTACTGAAAAATTTGATGCTTTGTGCATGTTTCCCAAGAAATACACCAAAAAAGGAAAACTGAACTTCTGATACAGAAATAAAATACTTGGAAAATGTTCTGGAAAAATGGATCATAGACCTGTGTAGAGAACTAGAAGATATTTCCAATGCCTATTCATTTTCAAAAAATGGAGACAATGTGCAAAAGATATGCCCCTGGAAGCGCGAAAATGATGATCTGACTTTTACTGTCAAAAAATGAAACATAATAGAAAAACTAGAAACAAACACTTGCACCACTATATCAGGCTCGAAACTAGCTTTCTAGTGATTTTTTTTTTTCTTTCGAAAATCCGAGTTTAGACACAAAAGTTATGGCCAAAATACCAAAATTGCTGCAAAAGGGTTTGGAGGAAAACCCAGTGGTTAGACTAGCTGCTAGCATTAACTGCTAGCATTAACCACTAGTGGTTAACTGCTAGTGGTTTACTGATGGTGATGCCCATTAACTCTGGTTATTTTTTCTCAGATTGCCTATCGTACCAGGCTGTACAACCCATAAATGAAAAAAAAATTGCCTCCTAGAATCACTGTGTCCAATTTCAATGATTTGATAGTCAATTTTGGGGTTTTTGGGTGCTCTGAATGTGATGGTGAGGTCTGTTTGGGCTCAAAACGCTCCAAAATTGCAAGTACACTTTGGATCTAGAAACCTTCATAAACTTTAAATCCTCGCAGATCTGACAAATGAAGGCCTTTTTTGACTAAACGAAAGGAAAACTTAATTGTTTTGGTAGCTTTGGATTCAATTGAATGCTCAAAATTTGACCAAGGATCATAGATATTAAGGCATGAGTTGATTTCTTCGATAAAAGCAAACAAGGAAGCTGCAGATCTACTGCTCTAATACCATGTTAGATTTTATTTATCTTCTTCCATAACTCCATGAATCAAGTCTGCAATGATAAACCTATCACACTATGAAGAAATAAGTAGGATATGATTGCCCTACAACTCAGATTTGATGAAAACACCAATTTTCATTATGTGAAATGTCATGAATATGTTGCTGTAGAGAATAAAAAATAATTACAATGAATCAATCCTTATGAAAAGGATGAAAGCTAACCCTAGAGTAGGGTTAGATTAGAACATGATAAGTGTCCTCATAGGAATGAATGAGACATGTTCTAATATTAGAGGCTCTAATTATACAGAAAGCAACTAATTAATTAAAGAAAATAATGAAATAAAAGCACTCCTAAGTTTAGCTTAAGTGTAATAAAGCATAAAGTGACCCAATTAATTAATTAATTAGGTGATGACTTTATTACTATAATAGTTTGTTGGAAATTTTTTGATAAAGTAACACAAGAAAAGTCTGCACTGGCATTTGCAAGGATCTGCATTGATATTGTCTTTAATAAGGCATTACCTTCCTCCATCTCCTTAAGATTTAGGTTTGGTGTATGGAATCAAATAATAGAATATGAAAATGCTAATATTTTTTCCTAGATTTGTAGGGAGTATGGTCATCTAAGAAATTCATGTAAGAAATATTTAAAAAAAAAAAACAGAGTGATATCAACTCAACAAAATCTTAATTTGATTGTTGAGCCCTTATCTATAAGGAAGGTTATTTGTAACACTAGGGGTAAGGGGAAGGTGAATCCCCAATATACTCAACAAAGGAAAGAAATAGAGGAACCAGAGGAAGGAGAAATAAAGGATTTTGATACTTCAAATAGTCTTCAAATTACTTCTCTCAGGAAGAAGTTGGCTTACCTAAGAAAGGTAAAGTGTTTGAAAGCGGTGTTCAGAATTGTGAAAAGGATTCAAGAAAAAATAGTGAAAGTGTTGACCCCAAGGAGCCTAACCTTGTTAAAAAAAGATGGATGAAAGAAAATAATTTAATCTTGTCCTCTTGAAACTTCAATGGGGCTCTTGAAGAGGGACTAAAATTGATATAGACCCAAATGAAGCTCAAAAAGTGAAGGAGGATAAGATAAGTAAAACAAAGGATGAGTATTGTATTTGACTACCTAGAGATCACAATAAATCTATACAGGAATCCCTTGCTTTGTTGGGGTTTATAGTTAATGAGTCTCAAACTCCTATGAATTCCTCTAAAGGAATTTGGAAGAGGATTGGAATCAAGTTAATGGGAAATAAAAAAATTGAAAATGTTGGAGGTGATAAAAAATTAGGGAGACCTTCTTAGAGATAACATTGTGCTCAAGAGGTTGCTTAGGACGTGGCTTTGAGTAAATGGGTATGTGCAGGATCATGATGGGCCAAAAAGTGGCAATATGATGGGTATGTGGCTGACGACTATTTTTTTACCTAAAATTGATGAAACGAAAAGGGTTTTTAAAGGAGATTCTCAGCTTTCCATCGATATAAATTATGCTTTACTTTGAATTTAATAAGTAATTATTATTCATTTTCTATTGAAATTACAATTAAAGTTCTGATTGATAGGCTAATTGAAAAACATCTATAACTTTCAAACAGTATCACATTTTTTGAATCCAAAACATGCATCACATTATATGCTTTGCATAATATAGGATTAAAAAAAGAAAAATTGAATTTCATGAAGTTTTGACCAAGTTAAGGTGGTCAGACATACGAGTTTTTATATTTTTAAAAAATTTGTAATAAAAAAT
Organism: Sequoia sempervirens; assembly: GCA_007258455.2. NCBI lineage: Eukaryota > Viridiplantae > Streptophyta > Pinopsida > Cupressales > Cupressaceae > Sequoia > Sequoia sempervirens. The sequence continues at coordinate 4,798,763 of VDFB02322083.1, forward strand.
TCATAATTAATTATTTACTTGGTAAAAAATTACAAAAAAATATGCATCACATCGGGGCATGAGTCCTCTACTTATATCTAAAATCTTATAAAAAAATATTATCATTTTATTGTCATTAGGGTGGTCAGACAGACACCTACTTCTTATTTTTTCCCTGAAATTTAAGTACCTGCATTGAAATTTCAAATTTTCCCCAAATAGATTTTTTCTAAAGAAAAACAAACCTAGTAGTTTAGAAACTACATTAATTTTTCTATAGATTCTATTCTTACATATTTTTGAAATAATATAGATAACTTATTCAAATTTTTACGTCAAGTTTCCTAACTCTGGTTTTTTTGAATTTTTTGCCACTTAAGGGCCTTTTTTTTCCATGATGATCCTGCACATACCCAAATAAAATACTTTAGATTTCCTTTTGAGGTTAAAGAAACAAGAAAAATTAAGATATAGGGGGCTTGGACTCCTTTAGTTAGTTTCAAGGAAATACTAACCACTATAATGTTTGCAATGAAGATATTCTCTTGGATTTTTTTTGGGTTGAACAACCCTTTTTAGGAGCATCTTATTAAATGTTGTATTATTGATCTCAAAATTGACATAGGGTATGTGCAGGATCATGATGGGCCAAAAAGTGGTGATACATAAGTGATATGATGGCCCATGTGGCTGACAACTTTTTTTTACCCAAAACCAATGAAGTGAAAAGGGTTTTTAAAGGAGATTCTCAGCTTTCCACCAATATAAATTATACTTTACTTTCAACTTAATAAATAATTATTATTCATTTTCTATTTGAATTACGACTAAAATCTTGATTCATAGGCTGATTGAAAAACATCTATAGCTTTCAAACGATGTCACATTTTTTGAATCCAAAACAAGCGTCATATTATATGCTTCACATACTATAGGATTAAAAAAAAATTGAATTTAATGAAGTTTTGACCAAGTTAAGGTGGTCAAACATACAAGTTTTTATAGTTTTTAAATTTGTAATAAAAAATTCATAACTAATTATTTACTTGGAAAAAAAATACAAAAAAATATGCATCACATTGGGACATGAGTCCTCTACTTATATCTAAAATATTATCATTTTATTGTGGTTAGGGTGGTTAGATAGACACCTACTTCTTATTTTTTCCCTAAAATTGAAGTACTACTGCATTGAAATTTCAAATTTTCACCAAATAGATTTTTTATTTTTTTAAATAAACCTAGTATTTTAGAAACTACATTTAATTTGCTACAAATTCTATTCTTACATATTTTTGAAATAATATAGATAACTTATTCAATTTTTTATGTCAAGTTTCCTATCTCTGATTTTTCTAAATTTTTTGCCACTTAAGGGCCTGTTTTTTCCATGATGATCCTGCACATACCCCATATTACTCCTCTAGGGAAGGAAGATGCATCAGCCCACTTTTTATTAGATTGTTAAGAGTGTTTGTCTTTTTGTTGAGTACTATGTTAGTGATGGAGAAGGGGATTCTAGTGGAATAGATGCCCTATAGAATTTTTCTAGGATAAAAGGTGCAAAAGGAGAATTTTGTAAAATAGTCTGATTACCTCAATGGAAGATTTGAATACATCAGTTAAATGGAATCTTGTTAACATTTATGCTTCTAACTCTAGGACTGCTAGAGTTCATCTTTGGGATTCTTTAACCTTTCTTATTTCTATCATACATATGGAGTATTGGATTATTTGTGTGGATTTTATTATGCCTTTGTTTCCTTTAGATAAATTGGGATTTCAGTGGATTTCTCTGATAACATCATGGACTTCACTAATTTTCCTTCCTTTGAAGGATTTATGGATGTTGACCTACAAGGTTCTTTGTTTACCTGGTCCAATAGGAGACATGGAAGTAATCACATTCAAGTTAAACTTGACAAGTTCTTTATTTGTCATAGTTGGAATATTTTACGTAAGCTTACCTTATTTTCTCTTCCATGAATGGGCTTGGATCGCAATGTTATCCTTTTGGATTAGGAGGAGGTTGTTGCAAGAGGTCCATTTCCATTCAGATATGAAATAATGTTGACTTCTCACCCTAAGTTTTAAGATCCAGTTCAAAGTTGATGGAATCTCCCATGTCAAGGTACCTATATGTACTGTTTGTTTGCATGTGGTGACTAATCATGCAAATACTATACACTTGTAAGGTATCCTTGCCAGGGTTTTTCCCGTTAACACATCAAGTTATTTCTGCTAACACATTAAAGTCTTTTCCCATTAACATGTCAAATAAAAAATGACATTGTAAAGTTCCCTAATTCTAGAAGCTTCCAAAAAACTTATTATAAGTGATTGGGATGTAAGTTATGGTGTGTGTGATTCATGAGATTGTAATTTTTTTTGTGCTGGATAATAAAATCATTGGGTGGTTGAGTTTCTATGGATGTAGTCCATATTGGGTGAACCACATTAAATTTATTTGTTGATCTCTTTTGTGTTATTCTTCATTGTTATTTCTGGGTTATTTGATCTACATATAATTGCTAATTTTTATTGCTCCAATCTACTTAAAACGTAACACTATTTATCTCAAAAATTAAAAAGGTTTAAAGAGAAGGTTAAAGATTGATATACAATTTCTTTTGAAATTTCTTTTTACAAGAAGAAGAATATTTTAGCCAGCCTTAAGGAGATTTAGGGAAGAATGGAGGGAGGAAATAATGATGTGGAGACTTGTGTTGAAGAATGGGAAAATTATGTATGGAATAGACTAAACTCTCAAAGATGGAGGAAATATTTTAGAAACAAAAAAATTTAGTGGATAACTAAGGGTGATAGAAACACAAAAAGAAATCATGACTCTATAATGAAACATAGAAAATGGAATAGAATAATAACTCTAGTTAATGAAGATGGCTCTATCCTCAATGAAGAAAATGATATATAAATGTTGTGGTTTCCTTCTTTAAAGAAACCCTTATTGATTCTCACCCAAATTTATCTTTCCTAGAAGAACTTATTGATATTATTGTAAATGTGTTATCTTATTAGGACCCTAAAGAATTGGGGAAGCTTGTTCAAATACAAGAGGTCAAAAGTGCAATGTTGTCTTCTAGAGCTTATAAGGCTTTGGGGTCTGATGGTTTGCCTCCTACCTTCTTCCAAGATTTGTAGGAGGTGAATTTTTTAGACCTCCTAAATGTTGCTAAGGATTTCTTTAGATCAAGAATATTGTTAAAACAAATAAATTCTACCTAAATAGTGCTAATCCAAAAGAAATATGATGTTTCTTCTCTATAGGATTATAGAACTATAAAGTTATGTAATCCTATTAATTAAAAAAAATTATAAGCTTATTGTCAAAAGGTTGCAGGTGGTCCTCCATAGAATGATTTCACCCAAGTTAAGTTAAAGAATTTTGGTCCACATTTAGGGGAAGTGTCATTTTTTAGCTTTAAAACAAGTACCCATTCATTTTTTAAAATAGTTACCCATTTTAAAGTGGGTATTGATTCCAAAAATTTTGAAACTCATAATAAATGTTTTTCATTTGGATTTAGGCTTATAAAAGGCATGGTAACCCAACCCTTAGCCTTGGACTTGTAAGTACAAGGTCATGGCAATGCCAAGAGTGAAAACTAACTTTGGCAATATGGCTGACGAGGTTTTTTAGAATTGTTTTATGAAATTAAAACCCATTATAGATGATAATGTCTAGTTTTCAAATATGTAACTATTTTTAATTAATTTTTTTTTTTTAATTTATTTATGAGAAAAAATTACCATAAACTCTAAATGTCTTGAGTTTTCATATTTTTTTAACAACTTTTAATTTTTGTTAATTTTCTTATTAAAAAAATTATATGACATCAATCTATAAACAATTATTTACAAAATGAAAAAAAATAAAATTCAAAATTTGATAAGTTTAGGTCAAGTTATGGTGTCTGTACACAAGGGTTTTAAAAACCATCAATTAGGTCTAGTAAAAATTTAATAAATAAAAAGTCATTTAGAAAAAAATAATAAAAAATGTCCTCATCAATCTTCATTATAATACACGTCTTTCCTCAAAATTAATCAAAAAAATACTTTTATTTAGGTCAAACTATGAGTAAATGCAAGAAGATGAGTCCACTTCTAGTGGAAGTTTCAGACTTAGAAAAAAACTTGAAATCGAGCAAAAAGAAACATGATCCCATTATTTAGCAATCGAGATCACATTTTGCTTCGAGACTTTGAGCCAAAAGTAGGATCCTATTTCATAAAGGACTAATTTTTTTTTTTTAAAAACAAATGGGATCCCATTTAGAAACAAGATCTTCTTTCTAAAAAATTCAATTTAGAAATGGGAAAAAAGGGTTGGGGAGCTGACCCTTAGCTTTGGACCTTGTTGACCTACAACTTGAGGATCATGTCAACGTTAGTAGAAAAGAGTAACTTTGCACATATGTCTAAAGATATTTTTTACAAATATTTTTGACAAAAGTAAAACCCATTATTGATGAGATTATGTAGTTCTAAATATGTAAATTTTTTACAATTGGATTATTTTTGGTATTCTTCAAATAGTTTTTGGTGAAACTAGTCGATAAACTTGAAATATTAGAGCTTTTAAGTATTTTAATATTTTTTTATTAAAATAATTTTTGAAAACAAATTATACGTGCACATTCTTCACACAATTCTTTTCAATATTTTAAAAAATAAAAAATGATAAGTTTAGGTCATCTTATGCGTGAAGTACACGAGAAATTTTCAAAACAACAATTATAGAAAATAAAAAATTAACAAAAATAATATTCAAAAAAATTAACAAAAATATCATGCACATTATTCAGTGTGTTATAGATATTTTCCCAAAAGGATTGAAAAAATGCAATAATTTAAGTCAAAATATGGATGTCGTACATGTGCATAGTATGGTAAAAAGAAAGTTACTTTAAAATAGTGGTTTTTAAGCATGCCTATTGAATATCAATTTGTATAATAAATGAGTATTAAAATAAATTACATATTTGGAAGCTAGACTCGAAGTACTATATTTCATATTACTAAATTTTTTAAAGATTCAATCTTCAAGTGCTTCAAATTTTTAGGACAAACAAGAAAATTTCTAAAAATTAGGGAAAACACTTCCACTTTTTGGCCAAGAACTGAACTCGACTTCTCGCACACACCCAAGTATGGTGTCTATACACATGTGTGGTACGGTCCTAAAAAAGTGACTTTTAAAAAGTTGTATATACATGCCTATTAAAAATTATTTTCTATCATCTAGGTATTAAAATAAATTACATATTTGAAAACTAGACTCAAAATAATAATTTTATATTAGTGAAAGTTTTTAAGATTCATTATGTAAGTGCTTATAAATTTTAGTCCAGTTGTGAATTTTTTTGAAAATTAGGAAAATCACTTCCATATTTTGAACATTTTGTTGACCCTACTTGCATTTACCCCTAGCAATCAAAAGGTTTTGTTAAAGGTAGATAGATTTTAGATGTTTCCTTCAATACTCATGAGTATGTTCACTCGGTGGAGTTCAACAAGAAATAGGGTATGATGATAAAATTGAATATCTTTAAGGCTTATGATAGAGTTCCTTGGTAGTTTAAAGGTATAATTTTGAATCTGATCAAAACTTGTGTTACCACCCCAAAGTGTTCAATCTTGGGGAATGGTGTTCCAAAAGGGTACATCTCTTGTGGGATAGGTCTAATACAAGGTGACCCTCCTTCTTCGTACTTGTTTATAATTATGGCCAACATTCTTGGGAGGAATCTCCAAAAAACCTTGATCACATACTTCTTAAAGGGGTGAAAGGTGATTCTTCATTACCCTCTACTTCCCATAAGCAATTCATGAGTGATACTATTCTTTTTAGAGAAGCCTTGATAGTTGAGGATGCTCATTAGAAATGTATTTTGAAAGACTATGCAAGAGCTTCAGGAAAATACATCAATTATATGTAGATTAACTTGTATTTTGTTAATGTGAATCAGATGCTTAAGGAAAAAGTTGTCAGGATAATAGGATTCCAAACTAGTTTTTCGTCGGCCACCTATCTTAGTTTTCCTTTAATTTTGAAAAAGACTACAAATAACTAATGGAACAATATAATAGAAAGGATACAAAAAAATTGTATGGGTGGAAAGGATAGCTCCTTGGTCAAGCTGGTAAACTTCAACTCATCAAATCTTCCCTTCAAAACATTCTTGTTTATTTTCTCTCCATTTTTAAGATTCATGCCTTCATTGCTCATTCAGCTAATGAATATAAGGCCTTGAGTAGTAAAATACAACAACTTAGTGATTGAGGTGCTTTCCCATGTGTTGATGCATCTAATACCTCTAAACAATAATGATTTATATTCTATGGTGTTGCTCCTCACTATGTGGAATTTGCAGATTCATATGTTTGCTCATTGTCATTCATGGTGGTACAATCTTATATGCAACCATATTTCATCCATGGTAGCAACACAATAGTCTCTTGCATGGTTTTTCCTTGTCTCTACAATTAGGGGGAAAGGATATAATTAGTTTTTGAGATGTGCATTCTCCTTGAGGATCCCCTCCTCCCCTCTTCTTCTATAAAATACCAACATTGCAAGTATGTTGACATTTTAATAGGGGGGTCATCCCACAATAATGGGTTACACTTTTTGGCCAAACTTGACATTGAAATCAACATTTTTAGAGAAAACTTCACTTTCTGACACTTATAGTAGGTAAACTATTAGGAATTTGAAAATGATGTAAACTAGTGATTTGTGAGATTTTTTCTATAGATTTTAAATGTATTTTTTTTAAAAAAAATTGAAATTAAATTGTAATTTTTTTGTGTCTCCCTTGATAACTAGTTTTTAATAGTAAACAACATTTTTAAAAAGTGGTGTGTACTTCGGCAAGCATAAATTTTTTTCTACAAAGGATAAAACTATAATTCTTTTGAATTTAGGTTGGTAACACAAGTATCTAGGGCTTTCATTTTGTTTCATAGCATTTTGTTCAATAATTTTCTTTTAATTAAGTTTTGAAGTCAAAACATTTATAATTTAGACATAGGTGCACTTCGGCACGCATAACTTTTTTGGTATGTATTGAAATTCAATTTTTCTTTTTTTGTTAGAACGAGGACATCAATACCTAGTGGATATATATTTTTCAATTTTTTTCCTCAAATTTACTATTTTTCCACAATGATTTTTCATCGAACTTGACATTTGGTGAAAAACCTATGTACAGTAAAACTAAAAAATAAAATATAAAATAAAAACAAAATATATTAAATTTATAGTTGTTGGAAAGCACGTTTCAATCACTAAAATCATCCAATTTGGTTTATCAAGTTGACTCCATTTGCACCTCCTTCCCAAGCTTCGATAGTCAAAAAATGCATAAATTTTGAAATGGTGGAGGGAAGGTAAAAATGGGGTTCATTCAACCCCTTATATGGTGCAAAAGGGAGTTCATTAGAAGGGATGGGGGTTCATTAGAAGGGAGAGGGTTCATTAGAAGGGGATTCATTAGAAGGGGGTGGTTCATTCGAACCCCCTTCATTAGAAGGGGTAAACCATTTCAATTTTTTTGATGAGCATTTCTAATTATTCTTCGTTCGAAAAAATTGTAACCCACTATTGTGGGTTTACCCAGAGGCATATTACCCTTATCCATTCCATAAACCTCTTGTTAGATTTGACTTATTGACATATCCCTTTAGTGGTGGTATTCTTTCAACACCCCCTAAGGCATTGTTACCAATTTTTCCCCTATGATGTTAAAAGCGTTGATTCATCCCTTGTGACATTAAACTTTGTGCACCCCCTGAGGTGATTTTTGTGTCCTCCCTGAAGTGCGGTTTGCATAGTCCTAGCATAATGGATTTTATCGATCTATGAGTTTAGAGAATTTTTAACATGAACACATAGCATAATAAAACTTTCTAGCTAATAGATATGCTTAGCTCATGAGTGATTAATATCCTTATGAGAGTACCATTTTGTTTAAATAACACATTTGATTGATGATGTTTGGTACTTGAGACAAATTTGAGATAGAGGTCTAGTTTCCTTACTAAATATAATCATTTTAGTACTAACCCTTATGTTTTGTTTTGTGCCTTTTGTGTATTGTTTGTGTGTGGATCGTGTTTCTTTGAATTTTTGTTGTTTTCATGTTATGCTTATGTTGTTTATTTTCATCATGTATGCTTCATGTTTTTCATGTTGCATTGCTCTTCATACACATGTTTTCCCTTGTACTTATGTTATCTTGCCATCATATCTCTTCAATATTTGGATAGTTAAACCCTCTTGACATATTCTTACTTTAGTGTGAGTCTGAGTGTAAGTTCATACTCTCACTAAAGTGAGGGCTAAATGTAGCATCATAAATTATCACCCTTGATAATTTCACACTAGGTTTTTCTCCCCCCTATGTGCTTGGACCTAATTATGCACCTAATTTACTAAATTATGCATTCCATGGCCCATTTTAATATTTATTGCAAAATAAAATGTGAAAAACCAAAGTATGCATTTAATATTTGGTCCTCGAACTCTTGAGTCAGCCTCAAATTTAAATAAGTTGGTACATCGGTAATTTATTATTTGAAATTCAAATTTTAATTTTCAACTACTAAGATTTCATTTTTAGGAAATTAGAAGAATTGCATATAAATGCGGGTATGTGCAGGATCATGATGGGCCAAAAAGTGGCGATATGATGGGTATGTTGCTGATGACCTTTTTTTTACCTAAAATTGATGAAACGAAAAGGGTTTTTAAAGGAGATTCTTAGCTTTCCACCAATATAAATTATGCTTTACTTTGAATTTAATAAATTATTATTATTTATTTTCTATTTGAATTACGACTAAAGTTCTTATTGATAGGCTAATTGAAAAACATCTATAGCTTTCAAACAATATCACATTTCTTGAATCTGAAACATGCGTCACATTCTATGTTTCGCATACTATAGGATTTAAAAAAAAATATATGAAGTTTTGACCAAGTTAAGGTGGTCAGACATAGAAGTTTTTATATTTTTTAAAAGTTGTAATAAAAAATTCATAATTAATTATTTACTTGGAAAAAATTACAAAAAAATATGTCTCACATCGAGACATGAGTCCTCTACTTATATCTAAAATATTATAAAAAAATATTATGATTTTATTGTGGTTAGGGTGGCTAGACAAACACCTACTTCTTATTTTTTTCCCTAAAATTTAAGTGCTACTGCATTGAAATTTCAAATTTTCACCAAATAGATTTAAAAAATAAAATAAACCTAGTCTAGTTTGGAAACTGTATTCAATTTTCTACAGATTCTATTCTTACATATTTTTGAAATAATATAGATAACTTATTCAAATTTTTACGTCAAGTTGCCTAACTCTAATTTTTTTAAAATTTATCGCCACTTAAGGGCCTATTTTTTCCATGATGATCCTGCACATACCCATACATAGTATTATAACCATTTTAATTAAGGAGAAAAAGAGGAGAAATTATTGAGAAAATTTAATATCCTAAAATTAGTCAAGGGCAGTCAAGAGGAAATTTATTAACATTATTTTTAGTCGAGAATCATGTCAATCCTTCATTATGTTTTTATGTAAGTTTTTTCATGTTTTATGATCATTTGTTTTGTGATCACTAATACTTGTAGGTCTTCAAATAAAATGAAGTCAAGCAACAAGGAATCCTTAAAGGTGATGAGCATGACTTTAGTCCATCAAGGAGATCAAATATAAGTGGCGAGTTGCAAAAAAATGCCAATTCATCATTTATTAATCATTTAGCCTCTATCCCTCAAAATGATGCAGTCTCTTTTCATCAATTTCTCCATTATGGTTGTAGAAATACCAACACAGGGTTTGAATAAGGAAAAACCCTATATGAAACAACCCTTCATGTCTCTTTATGTGTGTAGGTTACAGATCTAAAAAATATCAAAGGAAGATTGAAGATAGTTTTATCATTCATGCATCAAAACCCTACATGCTAGCAAGATACAAAATCTTCATTATTTTAGTAACAAGAAAAGATCTAACAACCACATCTAGAGTAAAGAAGCTATGGGCCAACGTCTAAAAGCTTGTGTTTTCATACATGAGATAAGTGAATCTAGACTAGGATGTCCTTGCACCCTAGACCAGCAAAATCAGGCTCAATATTATATGATAGGTGCATCTGTGTCTGCTCTACTCATTTTTGTATACCAATTTTGTCTTTTAGTTTCCATTTTGTCAAAATTCATAACAAATGTTGCATTCTCATAGTTTACATAATTGCATCATTGCATCACATCAAAAATTAATTTCTAAGCCTCAAAGAATTTAGATCCAAGGTTGATTGACTCACCTTTAAGGTTCTAATTTAATCTCATACCCTTGTTGATCTGAATTCCAAATGTTTTGTAAGTGAAAAGTAGCTAATCCTAGTTAGACCTAGGATCACTTTTCCTACAAAATAGCTCTAAATTTTAGTAAAATGTAAAGTTCAGTATAAATTTTGTAAATTATAAAGTGGGAGGAGAAAAGATAAATATTAAACATATTAAAAAAAATACTATAATAAATTTAGATTATTTATATGAGCAAAGGTGGGAGAACATATTTATAGCGGCTTCTTTGGCCAAGTCATTTGAGAAGTGGGAAAGGTGGGAAAAGGAGTTGGAAGATTTGTATGCCATTATTGGTATTGAGGAAGATAAAAAGAATTTTTTGACTAAGATTGATTCTATTCATCGAAACCAGGAGAAAACCATGCAATGCCTCAGGGTCACCACCAATTACAGTAAAGAAACTGTGAAAAATAGTACCCTCACCCTTTAAGTTTTTCAAGATGAATTAAGGAAGTAGTAGGGGAAGCAGGTTGTAGATGGTCCAGAGGATGGTCATACATAGAAGAAGAAGGGTAAAATGGTGGATACCTCAGGTCATGATGTCACAGTGGATAATCAGGTCATTTAGTAGGGGCTTATAACTTTTGAAAAGAAGCTTCAATTCATGTCTCAAGAATGGAATGTTATCACTATTCTCATGTTGTTGGGAGACCTTTAGGTATCTTGTGGTTATGTTCTAGTCCTAGCTCTTTGTGCTCTCTTAGTTGTTTTTTGTTGATCAAACTATTTAAGCTTTATTTTTTGGGTTTCTCACTTCTCATGAGTTCCTCATCTACCTCTATGTTTTTTTTGTAATGAGTATTGGCCCATCTAGCCTTAATCTAATAAAAAAAAAAGAATTTATTTATAATATTGGTAAAAATGGAATTTTGAAAGGGTTCATACCTTATTACAATAAAAAATAATTGAAAGCACATATAAAAGAGTTCCAGAACGAATGAAACTATGAGAAAGGAAAAAAATAAAATTACAACCAAGATAACAAACATGACACAATACCCAAGTATAAATTCTAAATGATGTTAGACCTTGTAGTGTAGAAAAAAGAATCCCTTGCTTAATTTGGGAATGTTTAATGATGACTTCAACTCAATGTCACCCTGATCTAGTCTTGTGAGTTGTTTTACACATCCACATTAGGTATTGGGCCCTTTTAAAGCTAAATTACCTTGAATTTTCCTTAATTTAATGTTGTAAAATTATTTATTTACATCTTAACATTAAATTTAATGGGATTGTAAACTAAGTGGACCTAATCTAGTGTTGTAAAACACACATTCACATGAAATTTAGGGACCTTATAAGCTAAATAGACAACATTTTTCCTTAATTTAGTGTTGTAAAGTGTGTTTATTAACACTTTCACATTGGATTTTGGGCCCTATTATATTTATGACCTCTATATCATCATTAATAGGCCCCTATGACCCCATATTGTGCATCTTGAGGCATTTTTTGATTAAAAACCTAACAAGATCAACATATAAGCTTAATTTCATGACTTCTTGACACTTTAGGACTAAAAATAGCCCCTATGGGACCCATTCACCACCTTGGGTGAATGAGTCCCATATATGTGGGACCCATTCACCACCTTGGGTGAATGAGTCCCATATATGTGGGACCCATTCACCACCTTGGGTGAATGAGTCCCATATATGTGGGACTCATTCACCCATGATGGTGAATGAGTCCCATTTGGCCTATTTTTAAGGTTTTGAGCAAGAAAAGTGGGTTTTTAATTCAAATTTCTTCCAAGTTGGCCTTGACAATCAAATTAATAGTAATTTGAGTGCATTGCATATATAAACAAGCTTTCAAAACCAAATTTCATAATAAGCAATATAAGAATTCATGTTATCAAGTCAAGCAAGCAAGATTTAAGCATTCCAAGTCTTCACAAGGGCATCAAGACAACATTCAAGATCATTTCTAAGGAATTCAAGGGAAAATTCTTCATCAATTGTTGCAGCAATTCAAGATCTATCATCATTTCAAGCATATCAAACATCAATCATGTTAGTGAGCTAGTGTTGTCATGTAGCATTGAAGATCCATGATCAAGTATTGTTCTACACCTATTTTCAAGATCAAGATCTACATCTTTCATGGTCATTTTAGTTTAGTTGTAGATTTGTAAGACACCATTTACAAGACATAATTCAAGGTATCATTGTTCATGTTTCATATCCTATTTTCATGTTTCATGTCCTCATTTCATTGTTTCATCATTTGGTTTAATTACCTAAAAGGGGTTTGACCAAGGCAAACCCCTATTCCCTAACAATCAACACGTTTGTTCTCTTTCTTTGTGTAATTGTAGATCTAGGTGCTTTGAATACTTTAAGATCATTGAAGATTAGGTTAGAAGATTGTTGGAGTTTTCTCCCCATTTGCAAGGTCATAATCTTCACTAAAAGATCATCTATAGCCCCAAAATTAGAGTTATGGATTAGGGAACATAGAGGAACAAAATGAGCAAAATGAGAAGTGTAGATTCAGACTTTTAATTTCTAGAAAATCCAAACTAGACTCATCCACCACAAGTGGTGAATTATTCCCACTGTAGGTGTTTTTAAGAGATCCTTGCAAATTTGGATAAGCATTTGCCCGAAACCTGCTCCTACTCAGAAATCCAGATCTAAGACTGATTCGCCCAAAATGGTGAATGAGTCCTAGTAGGAAATTTTTTTAGGATCAACAGCATTTCCAGTCTTCATTCAAACTTCTACAATTTTCCAGGTGCAGACTTCTAGTTTTACAACTTTCTATTCTGATTTATATGCATTTCTAGGTCATTTAATTCAATTTTGCATCATATTAGGTTTTTGCAATTCATCTTGCATTTCATTATCTTTTCTAAGTTTAAACTTGGTGATGAACTCCCCTTGTAACCTCAAATCATATCCTAAGATACCCTATTGGTATATCTCTTCCTTCATTCTTCATTGGGTTGAGGTCTCTAAGGCATCCTTGAGTGTTAGTTGGAGAAAAGTGATGTTCTATGTGTAAAACCATAAAGCATCCATTTTTCGACTAATCATACCCTAAGCTGGATTATTTGCTGCAATTCCTTTGAATAAAAAATATTTAGACTAAATACACATAGGTGGGGTTTGGAAAATGGGCTAAATTCCCCTTTGTATGCATAAATGATAGCCAAAATTCAATCCTAATAATTTACCCCTACACCAATCCCTATTGGATGCACTTGTACAATCTCTCATGGAATACTGGTCAGAATATTACCTGACAAAGATCAAGAGTACCCTTGATATATTTGTATACACCTAAAATCGGTCAAGACATTTAATTAATTAAATACTAGTTATTTAATTAATATTTAACTGCGTATAAATAAATTCTCAATTTATTTATATAGTTCACCCTTTTCTAATTCTCCAAATCTAAAATCATATTCTTCTAATTTAATTAAATAAACGAATTTCCATAAGCTTGTTTTATTTAATTAAGTTTCATTAATCCCAAATTAGGAATTCAAGCACATGTCTACAACTTTTCATTCCACCTCACCAAAGTCACATGAAATTAAATAATTCTAATTTTTAATTAGAATTATCTTTAAACACATGGCTTATTCATCACACTCTTCTTCAACAAACTTTCAAACACATGGTCTTTCTCTCACACACTTGATTCTCCATCCATTTGGCATGTTGTCTTTGTTCAAGAGATTCCTCCATCCATTTCTCATATTGTCTTTGGTCAAGGGGACACCTTCTTGATTCTCTTCATCTCCACCGTCCATCCCTCTTGTTTGAATTTGGACCGTCAATCATTGCCACCTCACAAGATGCTTGGAAAAACCTATAAATACAACCCTTTGCATTATATTTTGCATCCACATTTGAGTAGAGTTATCATGTAGGAATATCGTTTGAGCATTCGATAATTTTGGAGTCTTATAGTTACATTTCATATCATGTTTTGTTTCATAGTTACATCTTAGAATCACACTTTGCTTCATAGTTGCATTTTATGTCATCCTTTGCATCATAGTTGCATTTTAGATTAGCATATTCATAGTTAGCATTTGAGCATATAAAGAATTGTCTTCGATTCATATCATATAATTTACATTGTATAATCTAACACCATTATCCATTCATCATAGTATCCATTATCATTTTCATCATATATTTTCATGTAGGAACTTAATTGGCTTGCATGTTGATTATTATCTCGTTTCTCAAGTTGTCATTTTAACAACCATAGTGCACATAGAAATTTGAGGGCCAAATGGTTTAATAAATCCTTTAGAATAGAGTAAAATGAGACATTCTTAAAAGATTTTTTAGCTGCAAAATAAAGTAGTTTAGGTATGTGCAAGATCATCATGGAAAAAACAAGCCCTTAAGTGGCGAAAAAATCAGAAAAATTAAGGTTAGGCAACTTGACATAAAAATTTGAATAATTTATCTATATTATTTCAAAAATATGTAAGAATAGAATATGTAGCAAATTGAATTTAGTTTCTAAACTACTAGGTATATTTTAAGAAATAAAAAATCTATTTGGTGAAAATTTGAAATTTCAATGTAGTAGTACACTTAAATTTCAGTGAAAAAATAAGAAGTAGATCTATCTACCTAACCACCCTAATCACAATAAAATGATAATATTTTTTTATAATATTTTAGATATAAGTATAGGACTCATGTTCCGATGTGATGTATATTTTTTTGTAATTTTTTTCCATGTAAATAATTAATTATGAATTTTTTATTACAACTTTTAAAAAAATAAAAACTCGTATGTCTAACCACCTTAACTTGGTCAAAAAATCATGAAATTCAAGTTTTATTTTTTAATCCTATAGTATGTGAAGCATGGAATGTGACACATGTTTTGGATTCAAAAAATTTGATACTATTTGAAAGCTATAGATGTTTTAAAATCAGCCTATCAATCAGAATTTTATTAATAATTCAAATACAAAATGAATAATAATTATTTATTAAATTCAAAGTAAAGCATAATTTATATTGGTGGAAATCTGAGAATCTCCTTTAAAAACCCTTTTTGTTTCATCAATTTTGGGTAAAAAAAAAGTCGCCAGCCACATGGGCCATCATATCACTTACATATCGCTAGTTTTTGGCCCATCATGACCCTACACATACCCAGTTTACTTGATTCAAATATTTGATACAATTTGTTTCATTAAGGTTTTTGTTGATTTACTAATAATTCCTACATTTCACACACACACAAAAATGGCACCCACCGCACGGCTATACCCCATTTCTAACAATTTTCTTGAAAAGTTTGTGTAAACAGGCTGGACGTGACATTTTAGCACAATCATGAGTTCTTTTTGTTGGATGTTGTGATTGTGTTGCTGATATTTGGTTGTCATTGATGTCAACACTATTAGCATTTGATGTATTGAAGGTTGTATATGTCAAGGATATTGAGAAAATTGTAAAAGGAAGTGTTATAGGTTCCCAATGGAACCGTGAAGGTGATGAAGGTGTCGTGTTCTATACGTTGAAGATCAAAAATTGTGGAATAAAGAGTTTTCTATTGAGTGTATCTAGTTCATCCACTGGAAGTTTTAGAGGTCTGCATAAATATTTGTTCAAGTTTTGAAGCTCTATGTTCTGACAGTATTTATGTGGGTTATGTCAGTGTTCTTGATTAAAGTTGGTATAATTCTAGTAACTCTAGTTGTTGTAGATGTTTCTCTATTGTTTCTTGGTGCTCTTGGATGTTTCTAGATCATTCTCTATCTTTGTTGCATGTCTGCATTGATCGGTGTGCTCATGGTTGAATATTTTTCTTGGTATGTTCGGTTTTCATGTTTTTGGCTGACATGATGGTTGTGGCATGTTGTGGATCCTTAAAAAAATAATTTTGAATGTTTGGTGTGCTCGAGGATATTGTTTTGGGTCACATCATGGTATTGGTCGATGGTGTTTGATCCACATTGAAAATTTATTTGTAAATTGGGGCTGACATTGAAAATATGTTTTATATTTTTGGCCGACTAAGTTGTTGATGTAATTCCATGTTGTGGATATATAAGAGCAATTTTTTGAGAAAATTTAGTGTGTGCATAAGAGAGAATGTATGCCAGAGAAAGTGCAGATGTTTGAATAGTTTCCAAATCATTCAATTGCAGAGTAGAGTGAGAAGAAGATTGAGCAAAGTGTGAAGAAGGTTTTTTGTGCTTAATTGGAACTGTATTAGGCTTTTGAAGAAGCTAAATTCTCAGTTCACAATCTAGATGGTTTTAATCTGAATCTTTCTTGGGCAGTGAGCCCTCTTGTATTTGAGCAGTGAGCTATAGGTAGTGTGCCTGAATGCATGTGCATTCCCATTTTTTTTCATTATACTTTTAATAGGGTATAATATTGTGGACTAACATCCAGTATGGTTTTTCCCCTAACAGGGTTTCCATGTAAAAATCTTGGTGTTCTTTATGTTTTTAATGTGTTGTTTTTTCATGGTTTACTGTTCATTCATCAGATCTGAGATTAAGTTAAGTATAGTTTGAAATTTTTTTAATAATCTGTGACAACTGATTCACCCCCCCTCTCAGTTGTCTATCTTTGTTTTTCCAACAATTGGTATCAAAGTAGGTTTCTCTAAAGAATTTTAAAAGCTTGA
The DNA here is from genome assembly GCA_007258455.2 of Sequoia sempervirens. NCBI lineage: Eukaryota > Viridiplantae > Streptophyta > Pinopsida > Cupressales > Cupressaceae > Sequoia > Sequoia sempervirens. Next base: position 4,815,781 of record VDFB02322083.1, read on the forward strand.
GGTGATCGAAGATGACATCATACAAGAAGGGAAATCCTATATTTGATGGAACAAACTACTCATTGTGGAAAGCTAGGATGGAGTGTCATTTGAAGTGTATTGGTGAACCTTTCTAGAAAATTACAAAGAACAAATATGTTATTCTTATGAATGGTCCTTCCACTACTAATGAGATTAAAGAGGTTGAGAATAATTTCTAGGCTATGGAAGCTTTGTTGAGTTCTCTAACATATTTGGAAATGAAAATTGTGTTAGGTCTGAAGATAGCTCATGAGATGTGGACAAAGCTGGAACTTTATATGAAGGAAATGTACAAGTGAAGATGGCTAAGCTACAGAGTTTGAAAGGAAAGTATGAAAATCTAAAGATGGGCGAAGATGAAAATATTTCTTCTTTTATGTGGAGAGTAAATGAACTAGTGATGGGTATTAGATGTGTTGGTGGTATCTTGGATGAGGAAGAAATTGTGGCTAAAGTGCTCAAATCATTTCCTCCCTCCTACAAAGCAAAAGCTCATGCTATTGAAGAAACTAGATCTTTGACAAATGTGACAAGAGATACACTTATTGGTAAGCTTGTTGCCTTTGAGTTGAGAAAATTTGGTGATTCTGTTCCTAAGTCTGAAACTATATTCAAGGCTACTATATCTAAAAAGAACAAGAAAATATATGATATGGGAGAGAGTTCCAGAAAGACATTCAATTATGAGGAAGAAATGAAACAACTTGAAGATGAAGAAAGAGAGGTAGAAGAGTTGGAAGCACTGGTTGTAAAGAAAAAAGGTAGAGGACAAGGTAAGTATAAAGGAAAGTTTCTTCTCAAATGCTTCTCTTGCAGTAAAATAGGTCATTTTGCATCAAGGTTTCCTAAAATATTTCCTAGATCTAAGCCTTACAAATCTAGATTCCAAAAGAAATGTTATTTTGTTGAAGAAGGAGTGACTGATGATGAGTCTGATAAAGATAATGGAAATGAAGATGATTGGGTTTCCATTGCTATCAAGGAATATAGTCACATGGCTATTGAATTTGCTAAAGTTGAGAAAGCTATTGCAACCCGAATTGAAGAAAAGGATGAGTGGTTCATTGAGAGAAAATTCTCACATCATATGACTAGTGAAAAAAGCAAATTTGTAAGTCTAGAGAAGTATGATGGTGGGGTTGTAAGATTTGGAGATAACAATGCTTGTGTGATTCGTGGTAGAGGATCTATTTGTCTTGGCAGTAAGCATAACACTGATGATGTTCTTTATGTTGAAGGCTTGAAACACAACATGTTGAGTGTTGGATAGATGGTGGATAAGGGTTATGATCTTTAGTTCAAAGATGGAAGATGCAGGATATATGGAAGTTCTGGAAATATAATTTCTTTAGGTAAATAGACAAAAGGTAATTTTTTTCACCTGAATGTTGCTGGTGAAATTGTTTAATTGCTCAAATAGATCAAAGCTAGTTATGGCATAGAAGGCTGTGTCATGTGAATTTTGATAACATTGTCAAAATAAGTTCCACTCAAGAAATAAGAGATCTACCTAAGCTAGTGAATCCTACTAGCATAATTTGCAAGGAGTGTCAGATGGGAAAATAGACTAGAGTTTCTTTTCAGAGAAAACAACATCATTCAAATGGATTATTGGACCTTGTGCATACTGATCTATGTGGTCCTTCCAGAGTTAGAAGTCTCCATGGTGAAAGGTACTTTATGCTACTTATTGATGATTATTCTAGAATGATATGGGTTGCTTTCTTAAAAGAAAAATGTGAAGCATTAGAGAAGTTCAAAAGTTTCAAAGCTATGGCAGAGAATGAGAAAGGTCTGAAAATGAAATGCTTAAGGTAAAATAGAGGTGGTGAATTCACCTCTAGGGAGTTTAATTCTTTTTGTGAAGAGCATGGAATCAGAAGACAGTTGTCTACTCCTCGAACCCCTCAAGGGAATGGAGTTTTAGAGAAGAAGAACAAAACAATTCTAGATGTTGCTAGAACAATGATGATTGAAGGAAATGTGCCTCACATCTACTAGAGTGAATTTGTTAGCTTTGTTGTGTACACTTTGAACTAGGTAAATGTAAATGATAATTCTGGTAAGACTCCCTTTGAACTATGGTTTGGTTATAAGCCTACTATTAAATACTTCAAGATATTTGGAAGCAAGTATTACATCAAGAGAGATGAAAATATAGGCAAGTTTGATGCAAGAAGTGATGAAGGAATCTTTCTAGTCTACTCTACTAAAACCAAGGCTTACCGGTGCTATAACAGAAGACTAAGAAAAATATTTGAGAGTGAAAATGTTAGACTTGATGAGGATTCTGCTAAATCATCAAGATATTGTGGATATGATTCAAATGAAGACAATAAAAACAAAGGGAAGAATATTCAAAAACAATATCAACTTCAAAATTTTGCCATATGTTCTGGTAAGACAACCTCAATTTGTTCTAGTAAATCAAGGTAGTCAGGAAGTAGAGACAAGTGCAAGTGCAGAAGAAAGAACAGAAGAATTAGAAGTTTGAGAGAATCCTAAAACTCTGGGGTATGTAAAGCTAAATCATTCTGAAAATCAATTATAGGAGACAAGAATAAAGGTGTGCAAACTAGAAGAAATATTGCAGAAGAGTATTGCCTAATATCCAAGATTGAACCTAAAGATGTCAATGAAGTTTGCAATGATGAACACTAGATGGAAGCTATGAAGGAAGAATTAATGCAGATTCAAAAGAACAGTACATGGATACTTGTTCCTAGACCTAAAGATAATAATGTGATTGGTACTAAATGGGTCTTTCAGAATAAACTATATGAACAAGGTGAAGTGGTCCGAAATAGAGCAAGACTGGTGTGTAAAGGGTATTCACAAATGGAAGGTATTGATTTTGAAGAAACCTTTGCCCCTATTGCCAAAATTGAAGCTATAAGGTTATTTCTTGCATATGCTACATATAAGAACTATAAAGTTTATCAAATGGATGTGAAGTCAACTATTTTGAATGGTGAATTAGAGGAGGACGTATATATTGAATAGCCATATGGATTTCAACTAACTGACAAGGAAGATAATGTTTTCCAATTGAAGAAAGCTCTATATGAACTCAAGCAAGCCCCCAGAGCCCGGTATGATAGACTGGACAAATACTTATTAAAGCTTGGATTCAATAAACGTACTATTGACAACAACTTGTGTTTCAAATAGGATCATGACAAAGAGTTAATTATTGAGGTCTTTGTTGATGATATTATTTTTGGAGGAGATGATAATCTATGTATGAAGTTTGCTAATGAAATGAAGAATGAATTTGATATGAGTATGATTGGAGAGATGAAGTTATTTTTGGGATTGCAAGTTACTCAATTAAACAAGGGGATCTTCATATCTCAGTCCAAATATGTGAGAATTGCTAAAGAAGTTTGGCATGGATGACTCAAAACCTATTGGTACTCCCATGGTAACCAGATGTAAGTTGACACAGAATGATAAAATTTCTCCTAAGGAAAATCAAACAAGATACAAATCAATGATTGGTGGATTTCTCTTTTTAACTCAAACCAGACCAGCCATTATGAATGTTGTATGTATGGTTGCTAGATTTCAGGCTGATCCAAAAGAGTCTCATGTGACTTTTGTTAAGAAAATATTTAGGTATCTAAAAGGAATAGTTGATTTTGGACTTTGGTATCCTAAGGATGATGATCTTACTTTGAATGCATAGACTGATGCAGATTCGGCAGGAGATGTCTAGATGACAGGAAGAGTACTAGTGGTGGTTCCTTCTTCCTAGGGAAGAAATTGGTGTCTTGGTTGAGCAAAAAGTAGAATTCCATTTCTCTATCTACTACTAAGGAAGAGTATATTGTTGTTGCAAACAACTATACTAAAGTAATGTGGATGAAATAGATGCTGAAATATATTAGAGTAGTATATGATGAACCTATTTCCATATACAGTGACAACTCAAGTGCAATAAACATATCAAAGAATTTGGTGCTACACTCTAACACCAAGCATATATCAATCAAGTTTCACTTTTTGAGGGAAAAAGTAAGTGAGAAAGAAGTCAGACTGGAGTATGTACCTACCAAAGAGCAGATTGCAAAAATTTTCACTAAGTCGTTGTTGAAGGATACCTTTGAGTATCTCAGAGGGATGTTAGGGGTGATTACCCCTCCTGATATAAACTAAAGATGTATTTTCTTGCATCAATCTATGTGCTTCATAGATATTTCCTGATCCAGATTGATGTTTATATGGCTACTACTTAGGGGGAGTAGTCAGATGTGTAGATATGTGGTTCAGAGCTTGTATGTGGGAAGATAATTCTTATCTTTGCCATTGATGTCAAAGGGGGAAAAGAGTCATATGAAAAAAAAAATCTTACCTAGAGTGAAGAGTCATGTGGGGAGAAGATCATGTAGAAGAGGTCAAGAAGAGTCAGAATCTAAGGAGGAGTAAGCGTTGATTGAGAGTTGGGTTGATGGTGTTTTTCACATCATGTGTTGCCATCAATTCCAAAGGGGGAGATTGTTGGATGTTGTGATTATGTTGTTGATATGTGGTTGTCATTGATGTCAACACTATTATAATTTGATGTATTAAAGGCTATATATGTTGAGGACATTGAGAAATTTCTAAAATAAAGTGTAACATGTTCCTAGTGGAACCATGAAGGTGTCTTGTTCTGTACATTGAAGATCAACCGGTGTGGACTAAAGGGTTTTCTGCTGAGTGTATCTAGTTCATCCATTGGAAGTTTTAGAGGTCCACATGAAGAATTGTTTGAGTTTTGAAGATCTTTGTTTTGACAGTATTTTTGTGGGTTCTATCAGTGTTCTTGATTAAAGTTGGTATAATTTTGGTAACTCTAGTTGCTTTAGATGTTTCTTTGTTGTTTCTTGGTGCTCTTGGATGCTTCTAGATTGTGCTCTAACTTTGTTGCATGTCTACGTTGATCGATGTGCTCGTGGTTGAATATTTTTCTTGGTATTTTCATTTTTCATATTCTTAACTGACATGATGGTTGTGGCGTGTTGTGGATCCTTAAAAAAATAATTTTGAATGTTTGGTGCACTCAAGGATATTGTTCTGGGTCGCATCATGGTATTGGTCAACGGTGTTTGATCCACATTAAAAACTTATTTGTAAATTGGGGTCAACATTGAAAATATGTTTTATATTTTTGGCCAACTAAGTTGTTGATGTAATTCCATGTTGTGGATATATAAGAGTGATTGTTTGAGTGAAGTTAGTGTGTGCATAAGAGTGAATGTATCCTAGAGAAAGTGCAGATGTATGAATAATGTTCAAATCATTCGATTGCAGAGTAGAGTGAGAAGAAGATTGAGCGAAGTGTGAAGAAGGTTTTATGTGCTTAACTCAAACTGTAATTAGGTTTTTGAAGAAGCTATATTCTCAATTCACAATCCAGATGGTTTTAATCTAAATCTTTCTTGGGAAGTGCTCAAGGCCTCTTGTATTTGAGCAGTGAGCTCTAGGCAGTGTTCCTGAATGCATGTGCATTGCTATTATTTTTCATTATACTTTTAACAGGGTATAATATTGTGAACTAACATCCACTGTGGTTTTTCCCCTAATAGGGTTTCCACGTAATCATCTTAGTGTTCTCTATGTTTTTGATGTGTTATTTTTTCATGCATCAGATCTGAGATTAAGTTAAGTATAGTTTGAAAAAATTTAAATAATCTGTGACAACTAATTCACCCCACCTCTTAGTTGTTTGTTCTTCTTTTTCCAACACTTTCAATGCATACAATAAATATTTTGGTGCATGCAACTTCTGTTTCGGTGCATCTAGGGTCTTTTTCGGTGCATCTGATACTTCTTTCAGCACATCCAACAAATATTCTAGTGCATTCAACGAGTGTTTTAGCACATTCGATCTTTTCTTTAGCGCATTCGGTATCTGCTTTAGCACATTTGGTTGTTATTTTAGTGCATAGAGTAATTTTTTTAGTGCATTGGTTAGTTCTTGTAGCGCATTGATGTTTTAGCGAATATGATAACTGTTTTAGTGCATATGTGAAAACTTGTGAAATTCGAGAACTACTTTGTGTTTTTTGCTTGTAGCTACTTTTATACACTAGTCAAAGACAAATTTATCAAACTACTGATGATTTATACATTAGGGGCTACATTTATTTAAACACTTTCTTTTGCATAAGATAGGAATCTAACTTAATTAGAAAGGATAAAGAATGTGTCTTTCATGCTTGATGAATGATAGGCTTATGCTCTCCCCTTAACTGGGTGACCAAAAATCCAAACCCATTCACTTTTGTTTTATCCTTAGAGGGCCTACCTTGTGTCAAAAAGTAATCACCCAAGCGAACGACCCAACCGATAACATGCTAAATCCAAGCAACTTCCAACCGAGATATAAATGTCAGGTACTCGGGGAAAGTTCAAATATCATGAGGATTGTTCCAACAAGAAGGGAAACAATGGTCTCTTATCGCATGGATGATCCCCCATGAATGGAATGTCTGTAGTAGAACCCTTTGTTGTAGCAAGGCCAAAATCCTTATTCTATTTGTTGGTGCAAGAATGGTCATTCTAAAGTTGTCCCACATTCTTGCGGCTTTTAGTAAAGATGAGAAATATTCCATGGGAGATTCATGGGTATTGATGCTTGGTTTCCCTATAGAGATGAGTATCATGGAGGGGAGCCAGTTGGGTCAAACATCTAATCATCTGCTATAAGTAAGTGTAACTGGAGTAAAATCTAAGTGGGAATTCAACAAATATAGTTCTACATAGCCTAAGTTGTACATGCTTGATGTGTCTTTACCAATGTTTTTTTGAACCAATTTCAAAGAAAAACATCATATGTTGAAAGTGAAAACCTTGATTCAAAAAAAAAATCATTGAAACAACCAAATCTCTAACTAGAAAATCCAAGAAATCAAACAAATTTCTAACAAACTATGTCATTTTCCCAGTTTAGCTCATCCACTGTATTTTCTAGCGCATTCATGGAATCTTTTAGTGCATCCAACTATTGTTATAACACATCTTTGAAAAACTCTGGCACATTTGTCCTTTGTTCCAATGCATACAATCAATATTTTAGTGCATTTGTGTATTTTTCCAATGCATTTACCCAATCTTATAGTGCAACTGTGCAATATTATGGTGCATTGACCCTCTATTTTAGTGCATCTAGGCAATCTTATAGCACATCGGTGCAATTTTCCAGTGCATCTGTCCTCTATTTTAGTGCATCTATCAAATCTTTTAGTGCATTTGGGCTCTGTTTTAGTGCATCCATTAAATGTTCAACCCAAGAGTTAAACTTGTCCTCTATTTCATAGTTTGAACCAAAAATTCATTATCTTCTTCAGTCCAAAATCATTCCTTAGGTATGTTAGAGTCTAAACTTGTTAAAATTGACCTCTACAAGTGAAATTCTCTAACCTAAACCAAGATCTAACATCTCAAAGTGCCAAAATCGCCAAATTTTATCACACCTTTGATTATTAAGCCTAGTTTCATCATCAAGATTTATCATCCTTTCATCACAAAATGAAGCTATATAGTCAAATCAAAATTAGTCTCATAAGAATTTGTCATTCTATTTGACTTAGTTGTAATCCTTGGTACTCTTCCAAACTTAGATCAAAGTTTAGTCAAAACTATAGCACTTGTATGCCTGTTCAAACAAGGTTACAAAAACAAAAACTCAAGGAAAATGGACTTGAAAATCAAAACATTGAAGAGCCAAACCTTGGAACTCCAACCATTGAAACTCCAACCACTAAGACTAAAAAAATTGAAACTCAAAATAGTGAGACACAAAAAACCACATGGCGGAAGCTGAAGAGAATCCTTTCCATGGAATCCACAACAATGAAGGGGAGGAAATAACCAAGGAAGATATCCAACATACTGAACAAGATCCCAACTTCCACAAATGCTTAGAAAATATTTTTGAAAGAAATGGGTAAAAGTATCTCCTTATGTTAGCTAAACAAGGTGTCAAATTACTTGAAGACTTTGATGTGAATCAATTGAAATCACCTCCAAAATAGCCTGAAAAAGAAAGTAAACAAGTGGTTGCCCTAACTCACCAAATGAAGAACCTTCAACAATAAATTCTTGATATACAAAGAGGAACCTCAAAATGATACTTGATCCAAGACATTTGTCCATATCCATTTGATCAAAGTATCCACATGATCCCCTTTCCAAAACATTGTGAATTCCCAAAATATGGAAAATACAATGGAAAAATCGATCCAATAGACCATGTGAGGGAATTTAGAACCATGAGTATTGAATTTGTATATGAAGAAACGTATTTCATGAGACTATTTCCATGAATCCTAGGTGGAAAATGTCTTGAATGGTTCTCCAAACTCACTCCACCAATTAACACCTTTGAGGAATTGGTCAACAAGTTCATCACCCAATATTCTTACAGCATCCAACATGACATCACCATGAAAGATCTTTGTAACTTGAAAAAAAAGAAGGGTGAATCATTCCTTGTATTCTTGTAAAAATGGAGAAGGTTATTTGCACAATATTCTTGTCTCATACCCAAAAAGAAAAGATAGAAATCTTATTTACAACCTCAATGACAAGATGAGTTATAGATTAGAATTGAAATGTCCTTCAACCTTTGAAAATTTGATTGAAAACGGGATTAAAATCAAAGAGGCTTTAGTCAAGAGATGAGTCATCAAAATATACAATGAAAACAACTTGGCATCAAACTCTGCCAACAATTACAATAGTGGTGACAAACCCAAGTTTTGGCAATGAAACAAGAATGTTGGAAATAACGATGGTGTGGCTGAAATTCAAAATGCAAAACCTATATTAAACTTAACCGTAGTTGCTGCCAAAACTAATCAAAATAACAATCCCCCCAACAACCAAAGCAACAACCAAAACAACAACCAAAATGTCAACCAAAGCAAAAATCAAGGTAATGTTGGATCTAGAACACCATCATATCGAACATCCTCAAATCGAAACAAGGTTCACACCTTTAGGACAATCATCAAAATCAACATTGAAGGAACTTCTCAAAGCTAAAGTCATAACGTTACCAAAGGAAAGAAATTGGGAGCCATAGGTTAAGCCTCCATGGTGGAATGATGCTCATTTTTGTGACTTTCATCACAACAAAGGACATAAAACCAATGACTACATGCACTTGAGCACTTGATACAAGAATTAATTGATGTCCAACAAGACAATATTTGTAGAAGGACCCTAAACAAACAATGATCATGGGGTGTTTAAGAACCCTCTACCCAACTACAAAAAAGGGGAATCTTCTTCTTCAAATACCAAAGGAAAAAACATAAACTATGTCTATGACACTACCATTCTGCATATTGAGGTGGTTGATGATCAAACCCATGAAAAATTAGATATTATTGCAATTGATAACCCAACAAACGACAACACCATTCAACATGAACAAAACATCATTGCAATTGAAAATCATCACCATGATGTAAACACTACCGCACATCAAATCAATGACCTTGTGCCCATAAATTTGTTCACCAACATCATTGCAGATGACAATCAAATCAATGCTATCAAAATCAAAGAAGGACAAAAGAATTCACTGATCAATGCAATCACACAAGGACAAGCCAAGGTAACATTGAAAGGAGCTACCTCTTCAACGTACAAACCAACTACTGCTATCACTACAACTTAGTATAACATCATTGATCAGTTGCAAAAAATACCCACCCAAATATCCATATTAGAACTTCTCAAGATTTCACCCACTCACAAGGAAATCTTGGAACAAGCTCTAGTCACCACCATAGTACCAAAGAATCTAGAGGTTTTCCAATTCCAAACTATGGTGGGACATTTGACTGCACCACACTGCTTATCATTTTCCTAACACAATGATGTATCTATCAATCATCCACATAATGCTTCCCTCCACATTGTGTTCTTGATCCACAAACACCATGTTAAATGTGTTCTAATAGATGGAGGAGTTGGCCAGAATATCTATACTTTGAAATTTTTCCATGCACTAGACTATTTAGAAAATGTTATTGATCCTAGAAGGAAAATCATAATAAAAGCATATGATGACGAGGAGAGATCTTCACAAGGGTTGATAGTGATACCTATTCAAGTGGGACCAATTGTCAGAGATATAGTATGTCAAGTGTTAGACAAAGAATTAACATACAACATACTCTTGGGAAGACCTTGGATTCATGACATGCAAGCAGTGCCATCCACATATCACCAATGTTTGAAGTTCCCTTTCAATGGGTAGGAAGTCACTATTGCACCTGACTCAAACAACCCCCAATATTGTAACACCCTCAAGACTACCCAAGATTATTTTGTACCACACAATAGGGAAGCTCCAACTCATGGTTTATCAAATGATGGGAAACAACTAAATGCCTTATCAAAGTGGGTTGAGAAAAAGGACCAATCAAAGGATAAGGGTATCAATGTTTCCACTCCCTCAAGTAAAGAAAGTACATCAAATTATTTATCAAACCAGCCCAAGATAAAGGATCAATCAAAAGAAAAAGGTGTCAGTAGTTCTACTCCACAAGATTAGGAAAGTCAACTTGAGTCCTTATCAAAATAAGTGGCCAAGATCCAATTGAAAGACAAAGGCATGGGGGAATACTCATTTGAGCAATCCTTATGTTTATCAAAACTTTCCTTTTCTCATAAATCACATGGACAACCATCAACATCAAGACAAAAGTAATCACAACCCACCACACTATTTGATGGCACCTTTGTAAGAGCAGGCACATTAGTGGATGAGTCAAATGACAAAGATGTTTTAAACTGGTTATACAAAGATGCAGAATCATCACAAGCGTCCACCTCAAGTGTGCAAACAAAGCAATATGACAAAGGAAAGAACATCCTAGAAAAGATGGGATATGAGGGAAAAGGACCTATTGGTAAAAGGAAAGAAGGAATCATAGAACCGATATAACCTATCACAATGCCAGCCAAGGAAAAAATAGGATTGGGATATAAAGAAGAATCAAGAGAAGAAACTGGACAAGTTGTTGAAAGAATCCTACAACTACAAGCTAGTAATGATCATGAAACTGATCCAAATGAATATGAGTGGGATTCACTATCCGAAGAGTCTTGTCATGATAAGGAAATTGATGGGTATGTGCAGGATCATCATGGAAAAAATAGGCCCTTAAGTGGCAAAAGAATTAGAAAAATCAGAGCTAGGCAACTTGATGTAAAAATTTGAATAAGTTATCTATATGATTTCAAAAATATGTAAGAATAGAATCTGTAAAAAATTGAATGTAGTTTCTAAACTACTATGTTTATTTTAAAAAGAAAAAATCTATTTGGTGAAAACTTGAAATTTCAATGTAGTAGTACTTCAATTTCAGGGAAAATAAGAAGTAGGTGTCTGACCACCCTAACCACAATAAAATGATAGTATTTTTTTATAATATTTTATATATAAGTATATGACTCATGTCTCCATGTGATGCATATTTTTTTGTAATTTTTTTCTAAGTAAATAATTAATTATGAATTTTTTATTACAACTTTTAAAAAATATAAAAACTCGTATGTCTAACCACCTTAACTTGGTCAAAACTTCATTAAATTGAATTTTTTTTTTTTAATCCTATAGTATGCGAAGCATAGAATGCGACACATGTTTTAGATTCAAAAAATGTGATATTGTTTGAAAGCTATAGATGTTTTTCAATTAGCCTATCAATTAGGGATTTAGTCATAATTCAAATAGAAAATGAATAATAATTATTTATTAAATTCAAAGTAAAGCATAATTTATATTGGTGAAAAACTAAGAATCTCCTTTAAAAACCCTTTTCATTTCATCAATTTTGGGTTAAAAAAAGTCATCAACCACATACCCTACAGATACCCATCATATTGCCACTTTTTGGCCCAACGTGATCCTGCACGTACCCTGATGTGGTACAAAAGTATACACCCATACGTGAGGAGGGTCAAAGTTCAGGTTACAGACCGCTTGAAATAGGATCACAACATATTGATTAATCTAGCGAAGACGACTAGACTCAGAGAAAAATGGATAATTTGGAGGAGAGTTACCTTATAGAAATTGACTTTGCTATTGGACAATCTAAAGAAATTACCATCGGGACCCATACTGCATTTGACCTTAACCAATCCAATGATCCCTTACGCCTAGTACATCATGAACTTATAAATTTGGGATCAAACTGAACCGTCTGATATCCCCATCTTTTCAAATGATGAGGCCATTGTCAACTTCCTCTATTCTACCACTCCTGAAATAGATTCCACCATTGAACATCGTAACGAAGCTTCCAACCAGGAGAGTGTCAAATTTTCTAGCTACAAAATGAATAATATAGGGAATAGATATGATGGTGAAAACCATTCAATTGCAGTATCAATTCTAGAAAAAAGTAAAAATAAAGAGTGCATCTAATAGAAAAAACCTCTTTGAGGTGCTGAAGGATGGAAGATTTGACACACTCCTTGAACATTTTCAGGAATGATCTAAAGTATTGGTTGAACCTACTCAGTCTATCAATATCAGCAATGAAGAAACAGTAAAGATTGTCCATTTAGAAAAGTCCTTGATAGATCTAGAAAAAATGAACTTCATCAAATTCTTCACAGAAAAACAAGTCAATTTTGCTTGGTCATATGCCAACATGCCAAGTATTGATCCAGAACTCATCATGCATCACTTATCATTACCAACAGGGGTAAAACTAGTCAAGAAAAAGTTAAGGAAAATGCATCTGCATATTTCCATCTTGGTAAAGGTAGAATTGGAGAAGTTATTCGATGTTGGGTTCATTATACCAATTGATTATGTCAAATTGATATCAAATATTATGCCTATTTCAAAACCAGACAAGAGCATTAGGATATGCATAGATTTCAGAGATCTCAACAAGGCTTTCCCAAAAGATGACTCTCCCCTACCCAATATTGACATCATTATGGACCTAACAGTAGGGCATGGCATGTTGTCACTCATGGATGGTTTTTTTGGCTATAATCAAATCAAAATTGCACTTGAAGATCAAGATAGGACAGCCTTCACATGTTCGTGGGGAACCTTTTGTTGGAACATCATGCCATTTGGGTTGAAGAATGCAGGAGTAACTTATTAGTGGGCTATCATGACAATTATTTATGATATGATGCATACCTTCATGGAAAACTATGTGGATGATCTGTTAGCCAAATCATAAACCAGAGAAGGAAACCTAGAGATCCTAGATAAAATCTTCACCATACTAGAAAATTTCAATGTATGATTGAACCCAAAGAAATGTGTGTTTGGGGTGACTTCATCCAAACTCTTCGGATATATAGTTTTAGAAAATGGCATTGAGCTAGATCCTGTAAAGGTTAAATCCATCATGGAGATGTTGCCACCCAAGAACATCAGTCAGCTACGATCTCTGCAAGGGAGATTCCAATCAATCCAAATATTTATCTCACAACTGGCAGACAAGACCCATCGTTTCACTCACTTGCTACACAATAATGTATCTTTCTGATGGGATGAGAAATGTGAAGGGGCCTTCGACCAATTAAAACAATATCTAATGATTCCACTTGTCTTAATACCACCAATAGAAGGAAAGCCACTTTTATTATACATAGCAACAATTGAGATTTCATTGGGAGCCTTATTAGCACAAGAGGAGTCAACAAGAAAAGAAAGGGAAATCTATTATATCAGCATAACCTTAAATGGCTACGAGATCAATTACACCTTCATTGAAAAGGCTTGTCTAGAAGTAGTGTTCGCTACCCAACAATTACAACACTACATGCTAACTCATACCACCAAGTTAATAGCCAATATAGATCCACTGAAATACCTTCTTAGCAAAGCTAATCTAACTAGAAGACTAGCTAAGTGGGTCATGATGCTAAGTGAATTTGACATCTAATATGTTGATAGGAAGGAAATAAAAGGAAAAGAAATCATAGACTAGTTAGTTGAAGCACCATTGCCAGACAATCATCCAATGAACATTGAGTTTCCAGATGCTGATGTCCTAATGGTAGCAACACAACAATGGGTCTTGTACTTTGATGGCTCTTATACACAACATGGATCAAGAGCTAGAATCTTGTTTATCTCACTACAAGGACATACCATTGCCAAATCCCATAGACTGATGTTTCCTTGCACCAACAACATAGTTGAATATGAAGCATTAATCATTGGAATGAAAGTAGCAGTCGAATGGAAGATCACACAGTTACATGTCTATGGGGATTCACAATTGGTCATTAATCAGGTAAATGATGATTATCAAACAAAGTATGACAAGTTGATGCCTTATAAAAGAAAGGTTGATGACTTCAAAAAGTACTTTGTGTAAATAAGATTTGATCGTATTCCTAGAAGTGACAACAAAGTTGTTGATGTCATGGCGACCACTGCTTCTCTCTTGCAGATTTTGGAGAAATGAGCCCATTACGAGTTCATGGTGGAACAACTGTTCAACCCATCCTATGACAAGCCTGAATCCCAAGTTATCTACCATCTAACCGAGGCTAACACCTCCATATACGAGAAAATTTATACTTACTTGAAAGACAATACCCTCCCACCCGACCTATCCTAAAACCAAAAATGAAACTCCATTCATTAAGCTGAGCTAGCATGCCCTTATTGTGGATGTCGTTTATCAATGAGGTCTTGACAAAACTCTCCTCCGATGTATGAAACGTGACGATTCTGAAACAACTTTACGGGAGGTTCATGAAGGTGTTTTTGGAACTCATTTGAGTGGTTTAACCTTAACCAAGAAACTCCTTCGTTTGGGATATTACTGGCCGACTATGGAGAGGGATTCTTTTCAGTTCGTCAAGAAATGCCAAAAGTGTCAGATTCATGGAAATCTCATCCATGCACCAACACGAGAACTTCAACCTTTTGCATCAACATGGCCCTTTTGTCAGTGGGGACTGGATCTCGTAGGGAAGATTTATCCATCTTCATACAACGGACACAAGTTTATCATCACAACCATGGAATACTTCATAAAGTGGATTGAAGCACTTCCCCTAACCACCATCACAGGAAAACAATTCTCATCATTCATCCTAAATTATATCATCTATTGGTATTGCATCCCTCAATCCATTATCATGAACAATGACAAAACATTCAAAAATTAGGATATCCAAGAACTCTATGAGAGGTTCCATATACAACATTGATTTTCTACACCATACTATCCCCAAGGAAACAGCCAAGCAGATGCCTCAAACAAGACTATTCTGAAAATCTTGAAGAAAACTATCAATGAGGTTGGACGTGATTGGCATGTTCAACTAAACTCTGCTTTATGGGCTTATAGAACCAGTATCTGCACCCCAATAGGAGAAACACCCTGTGCCCTAGTCTATGGATCAAAGTCCATTCTACCTATTGAGGTTGAACTACCATCACTTTTGGTCTCACTAAAAGGGATCATTTCAGATGAGGATTATAGAGTGTCTAGGTTACAGGAATTGGAACTATTGGATGAGAATTGTCAACATGCAGTGGACCATTTGAAAGCATACCAGAAGTTACAATCATAGATTCAAGCCTAGAACATTTCAAGTGGGTGATTTAGTCCTGAAAGAGAACCCCTGTAACCAAAAAGATCAAGAGAAGAAGGGAAAATTTGAACCAAACTGGATAGGTCCCTTTGTCATTATCTCATCCTTTGGATTAGGAGCATATTAGTTGTCCACACTAGAAAGGTATTTTTTTGATGAACCCCTCAACAACTTGGATCTCAAAAGGTTCTATGCCTGAATCATCTAGTGCATCAGAAAAAAGTCCTAAAAAATACCAAAAACATCAAAAAATATCCTGAAAAAATGGTTAACTTGATGAAAACCTAGAAAACACACATCTTGATAACAACAACAAAAAAATAAGAAAAGATCATCCAAAAAATCCCCAAAAAAAAAAGAAAAATACAAAAAAAGTGAAAAATCAAAAAATAAAAAAAATCTGAAAAATCTGAGAAAAAGTGCAATAAAAGCAAGTAGTGAAAACCTGGCAACATGCACTATTTGTGATAGAATATCTTTTCCATCATTTGAGCATGTCAGTCATTCACTTTCACCTTTCACTTTCATCATCTATTTTCCTATCATCAAAAAGCCTCATATACATATCCTGGCATCACGTTCGTGTCTCACTCTAGGCTGGGAGCAAAATCTTGGACCCATTGGGGGTAAATAAACTCTGAGCTTGCTTGAAACAATAGACAAACAGTAGTAGGGAAAATGCAACAAACATGATCATAGTGCAACCAAACATTGAACATCAAACACCATAAGTAACACATCAACCATCCATATCAAACAACTAAATCAATCAAACCAAAAGCACACTTCAAATGGATGATTGTTCCTTATGAATCATGGTTTTATCATGTCTAACATAAAGGTTCAATGGTTGTACTTTGATTTTTGTTATCATATCTCTGGAGCACCTCGATGATGTATTGAACTAGAGGTGCTAGGAAGGAGTATGATTTTTATTTTTTTGTTGTCTGTGAGTTGATCATTATTACTAGGTAAATTGTCACAGGATGTGCTCTACAAAGTATCACTAATGACATTCTGAATTTACATAGGAAAACAATTAACTCTTGTCTATTTACACAAGCAATACTCAGATCATCTCGGTTTACTTATACTTAGATGCTTGTGTTAACTTGCACTATTAAACATCATGGAAGTAGTACTCAGTTCATCATGGTCTAAATATGCCATCGATGCTTGTACTCACTTTCAACATTTTAAAGGCTCAATGATGATAAAAAGCATGACAATTTGACTGCTACGAATGACAACTTTTGAATATGAGATCTGCATGGTTAGAGTAGATTGCATCCATGTTAGCTTGCATCTGTATCTATAGGGTTTCCAAGGTAGCAACAATTTCATAAGGATGTTCTCTCTTATCAATGGATTGAGGGTGAAATCACAATACTGTGTCTCACTTTTTTCCCATGGACATTTACATCAATATTTTTAATTGAATCTTCCTCTTCTAAGACCTATAATAGCTAAACCATA